>VWZQ01004501.1:84544-172906 GCA_013397015.1 Myiagra hebetior
CTCAGATTTAAATGCATACTTCCTTTTTTGTTGGTTTGGGGCTTATACAAATAGATTTATGCCTCTTCTCAGTCATCACTGTCTGCATCTGAACACTGGACCTTCAGCTTTACGCATAAATCTCTTCCACTAAAGCTCTACTGTTACAATTATCACAGATAGTAACAGAAATAAGTGGTTATCTTGGTGGACCAGGTGCTTGAGAGAGATACATAGCACAGTGCACCAGTGGATTACATATTTATGAGTAAACACATTTCACAAAGAACATAGATGACTACTTAAATGAAGGAGCACCTTTCTTGAAGGCACCGTGTATAACTGATTGAAAGGCAAATTACGAATCCATCATGTTACTGATTATAGCAGCCTCTCTTTTAAAAGGAACAAGTTTTAGCTTATAAAGACATTGAAATGTATGATGAACAAAAAATTCCTGGGAAATGTGATCCTTTATTATTGTCCTTTAATGTTATAAGCTTTTAAATTTGTTGTTGGCTTTTAAAGGTTTGTAGATTTGTTCCCTTCCTCTTACCTCCACACTGTCTACCTACTACAAAGGACAGGTATAAAGAATTCAGATGTTTGTAGTGACACAGTTATTTCAGTAAGTGTTCTCTTTCTTTTGAAAAGAGGTTCAGTGAGAAAAAAAGTAGAACTAGACTTGTTCACATATGCATGTGAAATACTCTTAATATTTTCTTTCTATCATTCCTCAACTCTCGGACAAAAGGTGATAAATACAATTTCAAAGAAAAAAGTTCACAAAATGTATTTCCCAAGAAATTTGACTACATTAACTAAACTCAGACGCCAACTCCTTATTATTTCTGTGTTAGACAGCGATAAGAATGCTAGGTAAAATATTTTTTAATCTAAAAATTAATTACATAACAGAGGAAATGCCAAATGGAAATGCGCATGCAAAAGAGGTTTTGTTTGCTCAATAATACCCAAGGTACAGCTGATAATATCCCCCACAAGTAGCTCAATATGGAACTGTAGTAACATTTGGTGGGTTAATGTGCCTGTCTGTCTCGTATGTTTCCTCTGGAAGAAAATAACAACTTAGCAACTTTTTTTTTTTTTTTAATTATGTTTGGAAAGCAACACTTTGACACAGAAACAATGTGTAAAAAGTTGTTTTGGTGCTGGGCTGCCTAAAATCATGAATCAGAGAAGACAAACACTTTATATAGCTACAGCCTAGAGAATGATCACCCACAATTTGTTTGTTGAGATATTAAAATAGTTTTTTTTGTCGTGTAACAGTTACCTTTAAATAATGTCAAATGCTATGCTGGTGTGCTTCCTCGTTATGAGTTTAAGTCTTAATAACTGAACTGAGTTATCAGCATATATTGTGAAGACAAGTGTATAAATGACTATATCACCATTCCATAATTTCCCATTGCTCCATGTTGTCTGACGTCTAGATAGACTTACAGTTTTTTATGGCATCTGCTTCATAGCAAAATGATGCAGTGGAAGGCTTTAGGGGCTGTGGATGGGTAAAGCAAGACTGAATCCTTGTGCTTGTGTGTTTCTTTTGTTTTCTTCCCCTCACACAAAGGCGAAGAGAGCGTATTAATTTATCATTAGTGGCTCCTTTTGAGAGCAGCAAATACATTCTTGTGTTGCTCTGGGAGTGGTTAGGCAACAGTACATGACAGAATTCAAAGTTCCACCATACTCATTATACTCATATAGTTTAGTAAGAATTTACTTGTGTCAGATTCCTAAATTATTGTAAACCATACGATACCTACCTGTTTTAACATGAAATGAGCACATGTAGTCTCACAGTAAAACTAGGAAAGCACAGTATCCTGTTGTTCCCTGAAGCATCCTCCTTGTTTCTGTGCTAAGACTGGTCTAACATTTCACTCCACTGCAGAAAGTTTTAACTAGTTACATACCTCTGACAGGGCAGAACCAACTCTAACAATCCAAAACTTAGAACACCTCAAGCCAGAACATAATCCAGCTAAGTTATCATAGATTTGATTAAGATGATGGAGATATACCGTTCCATAACATCTGAGAATCTTGTTTTCTGTCTTATAGATTTCAGCTTTTTTACCTGCGAAGCAAGTGTTTCCCTGCAGCTCATGGAGAGGACCATGTTTGAGCAGATATCCACAGTGCAACCTGTGGAGGACCCCACACATGAAAAGGTAGATTTGCTTTAAAAGAAGCTGCAGGCTTTGGAAAGAACTCACACTGGAGCAGGGGAAAAGTGGGAGGAGGATGAAGCAGCAGAGATGAACAGGTAGGGACTGATCACAGCTCCCATTTCACATCCATGTGAGCTACTGAGGGTGGAGGGCACGAGGTGGGAGGTGGAATAGCTGGGAATGGAAGAGTGAAGCTGAGTCTGGGAAGAAGAAGGGATGGGAAAATAGAGAGAAAGTGATTTAGTTTTGTTCAAGGATAGGTGTTGTCCTGATAATAATGAATATTTTTGTGCCAATGCATAAATACAAAAGAACAGCCAACAACAAAACAAAAGAATTAGCCAAGGAATTTAAACCACATTATAAGGGACAAAAACCTGTAAAACATAAAATCATGTACTTAGGTAGTATGTGATACTTCAGCACAATCCATGCAACCATGAAATATATATAGAAAATTAAAAGAACAAAGACCACCCAGTATTATTGTATTTTTATCTTTAGGGGTATAAAATTATATATGTAAGCTATCTCTCTCTGGAGACTCTAATCATGTCTTCCAATAGATCATTGCTAACGTGATGCTTCCATTCATTTACCTTTTGCTCCTCTGCTCACATTCATTTGCCTTCAGTTCCTCTGCGCTATTGCCAGTAAAATCACTTTTGAAATTTAATTTTATTCTAATTTTCCACTATAAGATATATTTTTTCCTTTCCACAAGAATTCTTGCTGATGTTAAACCTTTTTTTTTGCTTCAAAGAAACAAATACAACAATGTCCATTACTTAAGTTAAAATGGTAAAATACCACCTCAATAAACTGAAACAAAATATTCATTAATGACAACTGAGCAAGAAGATGCATTTGTGGCTATGTTTGAAAGAACTACAATCTAAAGGCAAAGGGCCAAATATTTCTCTGAGGGCTTCTTTGTAATGAGATAAGGAATCAGAACAGTGATTACAGTAATTCAGATCCAGATACTTTCCAGGATTCCAGGAAGTTTACATAAACTGCATTAGTAGTAGCAATTAAAATTCAAAATGCTGCCATCCACTATTAGTTCTGTCATAATTGGCCTCACCCAAAACTCTTACAAAAATCAAATAGATACTTGCAAGTGCTTAAGAGCTATCCTGTTCTCATTCAGATTTAGCAGAGAGAAACAAAAGCCTTCTGTCTCCCTGTCTTTTCAGAATAAATAAATAAATACAATATTTTGGAGTCTGAAAGTCCCAAAATGTTCCTCAGCAAGAGTCTATCAATATCCATTACCATATCAGTATGTGTGCCGGGTAGGGATGTCAGGCCATGGTTTGCCTTAATTTTCTTTTTATCCAACTCTCTGTGCCCTAAGTCAACCGGTTCCACTTCATTACAGCAAGACAATACAACACAATGGTCAGATTTTGGAGTGGCTTGGTCCATTGGACTTGGCCTCCAGATAGCTTTTTTTTTTTCTGCAAGATTAAACAATCATGAAGCTGCAATTGCATGCAAATCTCAGCAAATTTCTGTTTTCTTAGAGAGTGCATTTCCTGGTTCTTAAAAATAACTTCTGGTTGCTGAAAAAAAAAAAACAAAAAAACAAAAAAACCAAACAAAAAGCCCAAAGTGTTGCTGGATAAGAATATTGCTGACATTTATGTAAATACACCAAATTGAATGTATGCAATATATGAGTCTTGCTTGAAATTTACTTTTTGCAACTTAGTACTATAGCCATTGAATGATAAAAAACTGTTTCTATAAAATAAGGCATAATATTATAATCATCAACTCTGGGCCAAAAGCTTAATGGTTTTTTGGTTTTCTTTACAGAAACCATTTTGGCTGGCAAGTAGCTTTGGGTATACCTAGTGATTCCCATTTTAATACTGCAGGTAAAAAAAGAGAAACATTTCGGAAAAATAAGGTTCTCTCACAATCTTTCTTTTTTGCATTTTAAACTCCACATATGTTAGAAAACTCAACCCAAAAACTGCACTCAGTTGCTGTTACACAGCTTTTTTTCCATTAAGCCAATGGCTGGTCTTCAGGATGCTGAGAGTGAATTTTAACTGACAGTGTCTGGGAAGATGGAGGAAAGAGTGTAAGGAGTAGAGAAAATAATTAAAAATGGACATCCATCCATTGTCCTTTAAAAGCCTTTATCTTTATTACCACCCACGTGGGGATTAACCACTCCTTAACTGGGAATCTAGAAACTGCAAATTGGCTGCACTAATAGCATGGACGCTTGCTTATCAGTGGGCAGATAAAGAAAGAATCTATCTCTCAACTTATCTACCTGTTCATCATGTTTTTGTTTCACTACAAATCTCTGAACTGTCTGTGTTCAAGACCAAGACTCATAAATATCTTTTTCTAATTAGTTTTCTTCATACCTTCTCCAGTATATTTTATTTAGTTTATGAGTTGTTATTATTATTATTGGGCCTCATGGGTTACGAATTGTAGGCAAAATGTTTTGTCATTGAGCTATAGAGTGTTAAGGGGTTGGAATGGACCTTAAGGATAATCTAGCCCCAAGTCCCCCTGTCATGGGCAGGGACACCTCCCAGTAGACAAGGTCCTCAAGGCCTTATCCAACCTGGCTTTGAACCATGCCTGGGTTGGGGCACCCACAACTAATCCAGGCAACCTGTTCCAGTGCCTCATCACCTTTAGAATAAAAAATTTCTTCCTAAAATATAATCTAAACCTACTCTCAGTTGTAAGCCATTCCTCCCTGTCCTCTATCTACACTTGCTGATGAAAAGTCCCTCTCCAGCTTCCTGGTAAGCCCCATGCAGATACTGGAAGGTTGCTACGATGTCTTCACACAATCTTCTGTTCTCCAGGCTGAACAGCCCCAACAGTCTCACTCTACCTTCAGAGGGGATGTGCACCAGTCTTATCAAATTTGTGGACCTCCTCTAGACTTGTTTCAACAGTTCCATGTCCTTTGTATGCTGGAGATAGTCATCCCATCTTTCATTCCTTGCTGCATCAACAAGGACATGTTTGAAGAAAGACATATTCCCTATGTCTGTGTTTGTTTACCTTTAGGAATTCTGAATAAAACCCAAAGGGCAGCTGCAAAATAAGATTAGTCATAATTCTAGGTATAAAATTACTACAGAATTTTAAAAGAAAAAAAATAAATCACTCCACAAAAAAACCAAACAACCACCCCCTCCCAAATAGTATCATTTTTCTCTTCCTGGGGGAACTACTGTATGCAAATACAGCTATAAATGCAAACACAAATGTGTAGTTTTTCTTCTCAGTATGTTTTCTGTATCTTGACTTCTTTTTCTTTTTACTAGACCTTCTTTCTTTCAAGATGCTCTCCTTCCTTCACCCCCTCGCTGAGGTAGAATATAATGTGGGCTTTCTTTGTTTGATTGCTCTGATCTTTACACGTCTGGGTTTGTTGCCTTTCCTCACAGAGCCATTGCAGAGCATGCTCAGGCAGTAGTTTCTGTCTATGAGCCTTTTCCCATAATCTCCAGTCTCTAATGGCAACTAGTACCTTCTCAAGAATCAGATGAAGAAATGATTTTAAGTGGAGGAACAGTATTTTACTCCTCCCTGGGGCATGATTGCTATGATTAGCTAGGTCTGCTAGAACGTTCAAGTGCATGAAGCATCTGCTGCCTGGAAAGAAAGTAAAAAGGAAATAAAAAAAGGAAACAACACAGAAAGCTGTTCAACCCTCACTGCCCCTTGGCAAAGCAGCAAAAATTGTGAACAGCTTTGTAAATGTCAACCTGAGGTGTGGAAGAGTCTCGTTCTTTATTCATATACCGTTACAGGAGGTTTGAAAGCAGGTGTAGAAGAGAATTTGTACAACCAAGTGTATGATGTATGCATGCGAGTCTCTGTCTGAGATGATTTGTAGAGTAGAATTGGTAGCTGTTCTGTAGACATTGGCCAACAAGATATAGGTACAGACAACATTGTGTTAGAAAGGCTGAACAATCCATATAGCAAGTGGCTTATTTGCAAATAAATGAATAGCATTCTATAGGGTTTTTTAGTATTATATTGGAAACTGAAAGATAATATCTCTAAGCATGTACTTCTACTAATACATATTTTGGTCTAAATAAATAAATTATATTACTCTGTGCAATACACAAAGGAGCAGCAGCAGTTAGTGCTGGTGCGGCATGAAATTTAACAAGAAATGCCAGATTCTGCACCTGGGACAGATTTATGTTGGACATGAGTATAAATCTGGAGAGAAGTGTCTGGAGAGCAGCCCTGCAGTAAGAGATTTGGGGGTGCTGGTCAGCAGCAGCTCAGTGTGAACCAGGAGTGTGTCCTGGCAGCCAAAGGAAAGAACTGGTGCATCAAATACGGCATCACCAGCCAGCCAAAGAGGTGATTATCCTGCTGTATTCAGCTTTGGTGCAACCTGACCTTCACCACTGTGTGCCCCACATTTCTGTGCCCCACCATTTAAGAAAAATGTGGAAGTCCTTGAATGCAGCCAGAAGGGCTAGTCATAAATGCCCTTATCTTACTGCACCAATGCATTTAATTAGCACATAAAAATGCAACTGAAAATTTTATTGTTGGCAAAAACTCTGGCACAAGTCCATTATGTTGTGATTATTTAGTTTCAAAAATACAAAGAACATTTTTCAAAGAGTTTCAAGTATGTTGTTAATTTCAAGCAGCATGGAATTTATTTTCTTTTTTATCACATTACATTCTGACAGCATCTTAATGTCAACCTTTTACCCCTGAGATTAAACTTTTTCTTCTGAATGAGTCTCAGTTACTAATTTGGTCAAGGTTAGAATCCAACTTGGCTCCTTTGGCACAAATGAAGAATAAATTAAAGCAGAAAGCTGGGAAGTGCTGCTCTTTACAAAAGAACCTTTGATAAGGAAGAAATCGTAATTTTCTTTTAAGTGATTTTAATCACGGTTAAATAATGCTGGACTGACAGAATATTTGTTTAATTGAATAGAGACACAGAATGTAGCAGAGGTAATTTGTCAGGCTAAGGAAATTTAGGTGTGATTCAATTTTCTTCATACAAAAAATTTACCCTCCATCCTCTGCAGAGCGTGCTAAGCACATTATTTATCCTCCTGGCATTAGTGTTAGCTCTATTATCATGTGAAGTAAAGCAATAAAATGTACTGTTTAGATCATTTCACAGGAAGAATTTGGGCTATGCAAGATGCTGAGTCTTATTTTTATTTTTGTTTGCCTTTCATGGATACCACACTAATCAAAGCTAGCACTTGCTTTAATGTACTAGATTGCTACTGAACTTATGTAAAAAAAGTCTAACTTTGAAAAGTATGAAAGTCCCAGTGATGAAATCTAAAGCTAAAATAATTGAAAGAAGTTTGGAAATACATTTGATTCTCCACTTTTGTAACAGTCTAAAACTGGATTACGTTTCTAACCTGGTCTGAAAAAGTGATTAAAGTGTTTCTGGACTTAAAATGGGTTCTCACTCTCTAAAATTTCCCTGAAAAGATCATAGGAAATGCTAAAAGCTCTCACTAACAGGAAGATCATTTTGGCATATCCTGTCAAGAGATTAAAATCCAAATATTACTGAATCTAAATCCTTCAGATCTTGAAGTAGCCCCTGCTGAATATGGTTGAAATATTTGCCTAAAGGGTGAAAAAAGTTAGTGCTACAAGGATAACAGCTTCAGTTTATGGCGCTGTGAACGTTCTACCTCATGAGAGCAACACAAACACCCAAAACCAAACTCAGAGCTGGTATTTGTTCTCTAACAAAGTTCAGTGGTAACTGTGTTTCCTTTTTTGTTTTTTTTTTCACCTTGGAGAAAAAGAAATATATACAAGGGTCTAAGCAATGTAGAAACAGTTAAGTATTCTAGTCTTACTGATGAATGAGCAGTAGTGTATAAGGGAAGAAAAAAAAGCAAACTGTAGTCATATTCACATGCTTCTAATTGCATAACAGGGGTTAACTTTTTCTCTTCCCTTCATGGGAAGACTGCAATCTAATTTTCTTTAATTAGTTCTATCCCAGCCTCATCAGTTCCTCGCACCCAATACTGCACCAAAGGTAACTAAATTACTTTTTGAACATTAAAAAGGGACTCACAATGCAAGAAAGTTTTTAAACAAAAAAATGCACGCTAAATTCTCATTTATAAGGTTTATCATGGATTCCAAACACAAAAAGCCTTCATCATTTTATCTCCTTTCTTTATTCTCTTTAATCTGGTTCATCTTAAGAGTAAGGATACTAATAAAGTAGCAGGATTTCACCTTCACCTTTGCTGTCTTTACAGTCTCCTGCAGTTCTGCAAAATATATGATGCAGTATTATTTTCATTGCCGAGGCAATCATGCCAATATTTTCCTCTTTTGATCAATGCAAAACTTTAGCTACTCTAAATTGATGTGCACATAGTAAAGAATACAATTTGGCTCATTATCTGGACTCATTTTATGACTTTTTTATAATACTCGGTAACAGGATCTTATACCCGAAGGACATCCTAAATAGACTGAAAAACAAGGATTCCACTAAATACATTATACCAGATGGATGATTAGAAGTGGAAATGGTTGAACATGTCATAACTGTTAGGCCTATCTACTGTATTGTTGTCCTTCTAGTTTCAGTGCTATAAGTCAATGTTTCCAATGTCTAATAACTACCAGAATCAAAACAACAAAAATGTAAAGAGATGTGAAAAATTCACAGATAAAATATGAAGAAATAAATAAAAAAAAAGAAGAATGTCATGCATGCTTTAAAAATTGTGCTTTGTTTTCATTGTTTACAGGACTGTGAAAATAAGGAGTTCTGTCCGAAAGAGCAGAAGGTGTTATGTAAAGGATCAGGATCTAACTCTTGTGTATAGGGAGAAGCCTAGAACATGACACCAAAGTGCTTTTAAAAGGATTTGAATATTTAAGTTATAACTGACTTATATTGGATACAACTAGAAAGCCTTCAGGGCA
Source organism: Myiagra hebetior (assembly GCA_013397015.1). Taxonomy (NCBI): domain Eukaryota; kingdom Metazoa; phylum Chordata; class Aves; order Passeriformes; family Monarchidae; genus Myiagra; species Myiagra hebetior. Next base: position 93,685 of record VWZQ01004501.1, read on the forward strand.
GAGGATAAGGAATTACAAAGAGGGAAAGAAGGTGAACTAGAGCCAAAGGAAGGAGTAGTTGAAGTATTAAGAGGAAAGGAGTGAAGTACGTGATAGACATGTCAGTGCCCTTGTTATGCCTCAGTTATTTCCTGAATGACTACTCCTTCCTGAAAACACAAATTAAATGAAAAGGCTAGATTTTGGAGATGTTCTAAAGGGAAAACGACAGGATTTATTAACAGCCTGAATGTGAGAGATAAAGGACTGAAAACTGTCTAGTGTAATAATAAGTTACCTGTTTAGGGGATAAGAGGGATTACAAGCTTATGTGCAATGATGGGAAAGGATGGCAAGGTGAGGACACGTGAAATGGTTATTTGCTTCCACCTCTCTAAAAGGTCTACATTTCTCCTATGGAAACATGAAAAATCCACAGTGGTTTTCAGAACCGAAATTCAATATGTGTCAAGCACTGAACAAATAGAAATTTTAAGGTGAGATAGGATGTCCTAAAATTATATACAGAAATTGTATTTTGGCTGTTTATGTGTAAACTGTCTTACACTAGGGATTAAAATACCTGATAATAGATATTCATAAATGTCAGAAAAATTTCATTTACATTACAAGATCAATTACAATGTGTTGATTAAAGCTACTTAAATGTGTTTACAAATAAAGAATGGTGAAACTGTGGAAGAAATATGTAATTATTTTAAACACCATGAAAGCAGAATTCTTTTTCTTCTTTGATTTTAGTTTTTTATTTTTCTACCCTTTCGATGTAACAAATGTAGCCAAACTGTATTGATCACAGAAAAAGAGTGGATTTTAAAAGTGGAAAAAAGTACTTACATCAGGGTACCATCAGCTTGATTCCCTGATAAGTATATCAATGGCAGCATATCAGATCAGTTATAATATCATATCAGATAATGGGAAAATTCCATAGTTCTTCTGTTAGACTTTTATATTTCCTTTTCTATGTTTTTAATTGGATCAAGTCAGATTTAATTCCACTGAGACTGCGGCTCTAGTGTCATCACCAGATAAGCTGTTAAATCCCTCTGAAACCTTAAATTCCTTTGTAAGTGGCAGAGACTCTTTCTAGGGGTCCTCACACTGCAAAGTGTGTTCTGGGTTTTGATCAGAGATGTTTTCTTGCATTCTGTAAATTCTTATGCATGTGTGGTAGTTGGATGCATGTGTAAAACTACTCCTACAGGGCAAGGGAGATTCCACCCATGACTACATGGAAGATGAGCATTAACCCCATGTCTTTCAATATTCTACCAAACAAGTACTGTTGAAACTCAAGGAGGGATATTAATTAATACCAATGCTTGATTAGAGACAAGCATCATCTTTCAGGTTAGTTTTTGGTTTTAAAGGCAGTTCAGAATTTAAAAGAAATAAAATTTTAATCAAGTACACTACTGACCTTCAGAAAAAAAGATACATTTTTAGCCCACTCTCACATGAGAAAAACACCTATGTCAAAATTTGTATTTTTCTCTGGTTTGTGCTTCATTGCAATTCATTCATGCTGGTTTTTATTGTTGTCCTCAGTTTGAAAATATTGACTTATAAGGAACCATGACCTGGAAAGAGCTTTATTTCTGCAGTGTCCGTGGTTTCCACTGGACTACACTGTGTGCTTTATAAGCTAAGGCAGCTTGAGCCTGTCCTTTCAGTCTGCTGATGTAAATATACCCATACAATAATGAGTTGAGTAACTAAAGACAAAATGTAGGTTTGAAAAGAAGTCCAAACTAGTACTGTGTCTTATTTTATGTCTGCAGTTCTTTAAAATGTTACCTTAAGCACTGAAAATAGTTTATTTTGTGCTGAAAACCCAAACAGTAACTTAGTGTATGCATTATTTTTGATTGCTGTGTTTAGGCTGTTTCTGATATTCCAAACCAGCAAAGATAAATTTGTTGGTAGAGTCTGTCTCTTTTCTTTGGACCACAGAATATCTACCTTGTTTCTCAGTAACTATAAATCTATATAGGTTTTGTATATAGTAAACCTATACTCAAGTCAATAAACCTCTTATGCTTTTGTATGCATAGACATATTTTCAGATACATATATTTGTAAAGAGATAGAATATTTGCATATCTATATACATAAATAGATAAAGAAAATTAACTTTTATTCAAAAGTACATTTGGAAATACCTACATGTTTAGGATATTACTCATAAGGAATGAGAATTTATGTTCTAAAAAAAATATATATATATATATGTATAGTGCCTATTTTTCCTTATGAAATGGGGCAGAAGGCCAAAGTTACCATCAAAAAGCAATGAGAATTTCTCCTCATCAGAACAGTCTTTTTTTTTAGTCTTGTTTGTATATTTCTTCTTTTGATCATCTGACATTTATGTACGACTATGCTTATAACTCTGAAGTTATTTTTTATTTTAAGTAATACTAAGGGAAATGGAACGCTACTAGATAAGAACCATCTGACTTCAAAACTATCAAAACAAACTTGCCTTTGCTGTCAAATTTATTCAAAATTGAGATACCTCCATGAAATATTTCACATTTCAAAACATTCTGTTCAGTATTTTTGTGAAGTTCTGATGCCTGTCAAGAAATCAGCAATCTGATTAGGTAATATGTTATATAAATTAAGTGAATTTTAGCAATATCAGTTTTAGTTAATATTATGTAGATTCTCAGTAGAAGGTACATTACTTTTAGATAAAATGTAAAGATTTTTATTCTGGATTTTTTAATTATTATTTTTTTATTTAACATGTGTATATTTTGTTTGCTTGTTTTTTAAAATAAATATATTTATGGCTAGTCTCATTCTTTATGTAACGTCTTTTTCCCAACTCTGAATTATGTCTTGAGATGACTATTTTACTGGAAGTCATGCCTAACCTATATTTTCGTCCATAGGCTCAAATCTGATTAAATGAGCTATGTTTGTTGTGGTAATTTCCTGTAGTAAGACAACCCTGAAGAATTCCATAAAACAAACCAGAAAATTTTAAATGGAAGAAAGCAAGAGAGGAGCTGTGACAGGACTTTATGCCTTTCAGCAAAAAATTTTGCCGCTCAGTGTCAGGGCACAGCACAGGACACCAAGCATGGTGATGGGGATGGGTCAAGGCTGGACTGGAATGTGATCTTGCTAGTGGGCAACGGGATCAGGCCTGGTGAGGGAAAACAGGTTCAAACTCAGCCCTGGAATGGCTAAGCAGGGCCATAGGGATGGTTGTAGGGAGGCTGGGCAGTACAGACTGCCAGTTCCTGCAGAGCTACTAGGTCTTTTCTGTGGTAAATTTGAGCTGAAAAAAGAAACTATAATAATATTGCAAATTTCATTAAGTTTTGGAAACTTTCTTCCCACTGTTTCTAATTTTATTCTCCTTTAAATCCTGAATGTTTCTGATTGCATGGGCATACTATAATTTAGCTTGTGAAACTGTCACAGCAGACAAAATCTTCAATAGCAAACTATACATTATTCAATTTGACAAAAAATTCTAGAACATAGACTATAGTATAAATGACTTTTTTTCTCTATAGACTCCCCCTGTATCTTCTTAAGCAGCATAGAATATGTGAAGAGCTTCCCTTCTGGCTGTTCCAACATATTTTGTTTCAGTTCATCTGGAAGCAGGAAGCTCAGGGTTGAGAGGAAGTATCAAATGATGACAGAATTTGAAAATACAGAGAAAAATCATTTCCTTCTTGAGTTTATTTCTCTTATACCACCATGACCTATCCTCTTTCTCAAATATTTCTTCTTGCATTCATATTGTATAGGTCATCTGCTGGAACTTATTGTTTGTTAGACCCAGAAGGATGGGTTAATATAGTAAATCCTACACTCACCTCAGTTGTTACAACCGTGTCATAGACCTCAGTAAAGGAATTAATTGACTTTGTTTTTTTTTTCAAAAAACATTTAAAACTTGGTTTGATCTGTTCCAGAAACTTCCCAAGCCACTTTTGCCACAGAGTTTTAACAGAGGTTTAAAAAGAAAGATACACTGAGATTTTTTTTTCCATGAATGAATAATGAATTAAACAAAATAAACAACATTTAATGTTGGGTTGAGCAAATAATTTTGTCCAGGTTTGGTTTTGACTTTTTGGTCTGACTGTTTACCATTACCCCTAGAAATGAAGAATAGTGACTTGGAAAGATAATTTTTTGAGACATATGCTGCATTCAGCATTACAACTACAAGCACTTACTTTCCTGAAATAATATTTATCATTTTCTCAGTAGTGTGCTTTACAGAACATTTTTAATTTTTCTTTTTTTTCCTAGATGTTTCTTGTAATTTTTTTGGAGAAAGTAGAAATATATATCTCAAATATTAATAAATAAAAATTATTATTCAACAGTCTTCTCACAGAAAAGATTTTCTATTAAGCACAAGAGTTGTAATGTTAAAATTCGGAAGACTGTTTTTAATGTCTGTAATATTTATTGCATAGTTCTGGTTTTTTCTGTCTATACATATTCTTCTTGAAAGTGAATAGAAAACTGAATGCATGGGAAAATGATAAGAAGTCAAGTAAAAAAACAGTGTGTGAGAAAGTGAATTGACAAAGCAGAAAAGAGAGGTGTTTTTCGGAGGAAGAAACTGCAGTCAGAGCTTTACTGTTGGTTATCTGCTCAGATGTATGAGTGGCCCCACAAAAACAAGCATTTTATTTGACCAGACAATACTTTTTAAATCACAATTCATACTTATTTTGAATTTGATCAGATTTTCTTCCAAGGGAGAGGTCTTTGACAAATTTATGTCAAAGAAGAAACATAGTTAAGTAAAACCGATGTGGATCCCTGTGTCTCAACAGCTCTTAAAATTTTTAGTAACTTTGCTGAACGAACAGACTTGTGTTTCTCTAAACACAGTTTAAAAGGAACTTTCTGGGTAATAATAACTTGATAGTAGACAAAGAGATAACAGATGGACAATATTCTCTGTTACTACTAACTCGTTTCATCAGACCAGTTTAATGTGGAAACTACTGGGATGAAGGATTTAAATTCTGCTAAATTAGTGTTTTTATTGAGATTATAAATCTTATTATAATCTTTTAACTTTAGCGTTCTATAATATGTGTTTGATTGTTACCATAACTCCTGAACCAAGAACGTCCAATAGGATAAAGACTTCTCATGTGTGGGAAAGATTTGACCCTGGGCATATCTAAAAGTGAATAAAAGCTTGTCTTCTACTCTTCTTTCTTTTTTCATGTGTGAGTTATCTTGCTAATCCAATATTAAATAGATTAATGGTGTAGAAAAAAGGCATTTCTTCCTGCATAGTACAAAGGCTATAGCTGAGTGCAGTGTGTTTCCTTCTTAGTACTTCATGAGTGTTGAGAACCTAATGAGCTCATATCTCCTTTCTGAAAGAGTGAAAAAAAAATACATTCTGGCCTAATGATTGCTTTTTCAGCCAGCAACAGCATTGCAGTTAATATATTGCTATGTGGGAATTGCTTCTAGCAGCTGTCACAGCCTACATTCACTGTTAAGTGCTGGGGTGTAGACATGACTCTTGCTCTTGATTAACTGGGGAGTAATCAGGGAAAGAAAGGTGCAAGCAATGCAAAGGGTGACTTGAAAGAAAGGCCTGTCTCCCAGCATAGTGACTATTCTTCCTGCTAAGATTTTTCTCCCAGAAGAATTGAACTTGCTAGAGCTGCTAAAGCTGGGCCAGCTAATGGACCTTTAATTGGTGTGGCAGTCCAGATCCTTTGCTGTAACACAGTCTTTTCCCTTGTCATAAAACTGTCTCAAAACTTCTCAGAATCAAGTTATATTTTGAGTTTGATCTTTTTTTCTATGAGAAAGTTTCTGTGATATTTAGACTATCTTTCAATACAAATAGCGTTGTTTTGAGAAGATGAAAAACAGCATGGAAGAGATATATGTCTATGGCATAAAAGTAGAACACTAGACCTCCTTTTTCCACTCTGTAGAAGATGAAAGGATTTGTGATGCTTGTCATAAATCTACTTTGCTAGGAACAGAAAAAGGTTTACACAGAGCACTGGTAAAAGCATTTAAACTAATCTAACTCCATGACCTAGGAAGACCTGGTTTTACTACCTTTCAGGAGAAGGAGAGAGGAATGGTTACTGGCTCAAAACAGCTAGGGAGAAAGTTTGTGTGCATGGAAGGGGGAGGGCAGGTTCACTGCTCCACAGCCTGCCCCCTGGACCCTCTGTTCTCCTTCTGAAATGGCTGCCAAGCCATGTGGTGCACTGAAAACCCCAAAACGCTGCTGGCCAGTTGCATAGGTCCCCTGGGGAGCAATAAAGCACAGGTTCACACCCAAGAGAGGACCTTAGGACAGCAGAGAATATAAAAAAGCTGAGGCAAGGGTGTGTAGCAGACACACCCCACTGCCTTGAATTTACAAGCTGTTGAGTCTATGCTGGATCTTAGGTGGTGATTACATATATATCTTTCTCTCTCCTTTTTCTTTCTCTCTCTTTTTCTCCTATCCTTCTCTTCTTTAAAAATATTTAAGTCAAACTAAAAAAATTCCAGTCAAGTGCCTTACTTTGTCTGGATGCATTAAAGTTTACTAAGTCAATGCTTTGTGAAGTGCCTTACTTTGACTGGATATTGTTTTAAAATTTGCCAAGTACTTCATTCTACCTTAATTTTTTTTAAGTTTTCAAGTAAAAATGTATTAAACCTCCCAAGAATTTAGTTCATTTGCCCATGCACCACCAGAGGGAATATAATTGCCTTTCCCTTTACACTCATCAAGTAGGCTTAGGACTGAACGAGTGTTAGCAAGACTGGGGTTTTTCTGTTGTAGTTGTGGTTTAACCCCAGCCAGCAAACAAGGCACAGATAGCCACTTGTTCACTCCCCCACCAGTGAGATCAGGGAGAGAACTGGAGGGGTAAAAGGAATAAAACTTGTGGGTTGACATAAAGACAGTTTAATAGAGAAAGCAAAAGCTTCACCCAGAAGCAAAGCAAAACAAGGAATTAATTCACTGCTTCCCATGGGTAGCGTGGTGTTCAACCATCTGCAAGAGAGCAGGGCCCCATCCCACATTAACAGTGACTTGAGAAGACAAACACCATCATTGCAAGTGTCCCCCCTTTTTCTCCTTCTTCCCCCCACTTTATATAGTAAGCATGATGTCACATGGTCTGGAATATCCCTTTGGTTAGTTTGGGTCACCTGTCCTGGCTGTGTCTCCTCCAATCTTCCCATGAACCCCCAACATCCTCACCAGTGTGGCCATGCGAAAGGCAGAAAAGGCCTTGGCTCTCTGCAAGCCCTGCTCAGCAATAACAAAAACATCTCTGTTTTACCAACCCTGTGTTCAGCACAAATCCGAAACACAGTCCCACACCAGCGCTGGGAAGAATATTAACTCTACCCCAGATGAAACAGCTCGGTTGTGAAAGCATGTAAAAAAGTCACAAACAGAGACCTTTGAGGGTCTGTGGTTACTCCAACAATATTATAAAAGTTTCAGGAACATAACAGTAATTAGTTTTGGATTTCACCTCAGCTGCCAATAATTTGTCACAGTAAGTTTTCTGCATTGATTTGCAGCTCTTTAAAAAGTATCTAGAACTAAGATGGGCTGTTTAAAAAAACTAAAATTATTTTAGTTGTCACAAAAGAGCATCTATTTATGTTTTGTGGATCTTTTCCAAAGCAATGTAAAAATATTTCTCAAAATATCTGATCATAATAAGCTTTCACAGATGTATTCACCAGCATTTCTGCAGGTATATACATACAAGCCTTATATATTCTCAGGACTGCTATCTGAAGGCTCATTATGATTCCCCAGGATGCTTGTGTTAACAAATTATTATCCCATTAAAAAAAAAAAAGCCAGCGAAACACTTTATAATAATAATTGGTCTACAAACTGTCCAACTGTTGCAGTGGCTGTAATAGCAACATGGATTCATTGAATGGACATATGGTTATATTCAATTAATTACTTGAGCACTGGACTGTGCTGTATACATGTAGAGAGTTTAGAACATGTTGTCATTGCAGATGCTGTGATAGAGACAAAAGTAGTGAGTTTACTTCAGGGAAGCATATTGCTGATTTAGGAGTGTAATGGCCCCTGAAAAACTCATTCGTAAGTGTTATATACTGTTGACATAATAGCACAAGTTCAGGAACATTTTCCTTAATTGCCTTTTCTGATTGTTGACAGATTTTGTTTTCTGTAAGAAGATCAAGAAGAAAGTCTATTATTCCAAAATGAAGCAGATAGAAAACTTTTGCTAATTTTATAAAGCATACTGCTTTTATTCATATGTACTTGTACTAGTAGGAAAGACATTTGATTTCAGAATTGCTATCAAGGGAGATAGTGGGCTGTCAAGCTCTAGGAGGTTGATGATATAGTTTCCAGAAATGGTTGAATTGTTTTTCCATGAAAATAAATTATCTAAGCAATTACACCTTCTTTATTCTGTTAGACAATCATTTATCAAATGAGCTTCATTCCTTAAATGCGAATTTGATGCATAAATGTAATCTGAACAGTTTGGATAGCAGTTTGCAGTCTAGGGGGTATGTGTGAATTGTCCAGTTAGACTATATTTTATCCATTATTTGTAGTGTGTAATTGAATTCATCTGATGGGGTTTTTTTGATCATTTGACTATTTGGAAGAACTGTATAAATGCCAGTTTTTAAACAGTGAAATAGAAAAAACCAAAACAAAACCAAAACTCAGCTCTTTTAGACCTAGTATCCAGTTGTCAGGATTTCCAGAACCAGTGCAACTTTCACAAACAAATGAAATGTAATTCTTCTTGTTCAAACTTTTGATGCATGTGATGGTCTATGAAATGTTACTACTTAATCATCTCTCTGAAATAACTGTCAAAGTAGAGAGCATCAGTTTAGGAGGCTTTGCCTCCATCTGCTTAGTTTCTTCTGGAAATTCTTTAAAGAGACACATAAACATCTGATGGGAAATGGTACATTTTCTCCCCTGGTGTCTCATTGTGTCTTGTTTGCAGATAATATTTGCACAAAATTTTCCTGTCTGGTGATGGCCCAGGAATTGAAACATTTTAATGCTTTCTGATATGCCAGATTTATGCTACTACTACAGGACACTTCTTGTGAAAAGTGTATTCCACTAAAGGCCATTTAAATTTTGTGGTTTTGTAATCTATTTAAGTATTGCAAAGGTTGTTCAACCAAGGAACTGATGGGACTGTCTCTAGGTTTTCTTTAAATATTGTGTCATGCAGCTATAAATACTTTATCTGAAAAGCTCTAGTCATTAAAGAGTTAATAAGGATGAGGAAGAAGTTTGTTTGGGAAGTATTAAATATTTTATTTAAATGGCATCAGATAGAACTATCCTTCAGAAAATCAATGCATTGCAAATGACAGTAACAGTTTCAAAATAGAAAATAGGCTTTGAGTGAGAATAAAGGATAAATTATCATTCAGTCCCATAAAATGGCCTGGGTTGGAAGGGACCTTAAACGTACTCTAGTTCCAGCTCCTGCTGCTGTGGGCAGAGGCAGAAACAGCTTTCACTAGACCAGGTTGTTCAGAGCTCCATATCCATTAGGAGATCATGTCTCTTTCTTTATTTGCTTGACAAATTTTTGTTCAGCAACTAATGAGTTACGGTCATCAAGTAAAAGTTTTTTGATTGAATTATTTTTGTCTTAGGCAGTTTTTATATGAGACACAGAGAAATAAACAGGTTTTTTCACCAAAAGACAAATAATTCAAACACATTAGCATTTAACTAAGTCCACTAGTGAGTGGCCTGCTCATAGTCATGTCTATTTGATATTGTGCCAGAGGGAGATGGCTCCCCAAACTGCTTTTTGCAAATTTGTTTTAATGTGTTTCTTTACTCAATCCATCAGTTGATGATTTCACCTCTTGAGAAACTCCTCCTCGTTTCCTTCTCAATAGAAGAACTTGTGTCGTGGCCAAAGAGATAAACTGGAATTGGAGTAACTAGGTTAGATTGCTAGCTCCATTCATTGTAACAGAGACCATACAGGTCATACAGGCTTTAGTTTTGGGGTTTTTTTTCCCCTCTGCTCTTTCTTAAGGAAAATAGTAACATTTCAACTCCACTCAAAAGTCCTCATGTTTATTTTGTGAGAACACTGGACAAAGTATCATTCCCTATAGCCTGAATTCTCTGAACACTGCAGCAACATGACTTATATTCCTGTTGTTGTATATAGATATTCATACATATATATATAGAAGATGAAGATTGGGTGGGCTATAGGAGTGAATAGTTGTATATGCACTGTGGAGATGTGGCTTCCTTTCTTTTAAGGAAGCAAATGTGTTATTTCTAAAGTTAACCACATTATTAAAAATTTGGTCACAGTTGTAAGTTCATTTTTAAAAGGACATCCAATCAGTCCCAAACCCCTTCAGTTCTGTTCTTTTTTTTTTTTTTTTTTTTTTTTTTTTTTTTTTTTTTTTTAAAATATTTAATCTCTGGTTTTTTAATGAAAGTGTAATGCCTGGCATTTGAAAGGAAGGAATAAAAGGGGAGAATAATTTCTTTATGTATTCTGACTCTCTGGTACTCTTGCATCCACTAAATGCAAGTATAAGGTCCTAGATAGGAATTTTTCTTCTTTTTTTTTTTTTTAAGTGAAAATTTTCTCCAACCTATATTCTTACTATAAATCTGCCAGAAAACACCATTCAAAGGTGATTTGTTCTTCAGCATTGTGAAAAAACCCTTGCAACTTAAAGAAGAAGAGGAAAAAAAAAATAAGAACATCAGAAAAGGATCCAGAGAGATCAGATTGTAATCTTCTGGGCTGTGTAGAAATCTTGGATGGTGTGTTATTTTTCTAAACACTTTTAGGGACATTATGCAAAACCGTCAGTGAAAATGAAGAGATTGTAACAGCATTCAGATAGATTAAATAGTATTGGTCCCATATGATTTTATTACTAAGTGTAATCTGTGAGACAAGTATGAACAATCTATTTAACTAAACATTTATATCTCTGAAGGAAGAGTCTCTATTTAGTACTCTGTGTTCACATGAGAATTTCTGGAATATACATCAGACTTCTTAATGCCAAATCAAATAATTCCCTGTCTATATAAATACTATATCACACTATCATATGAATTTTAATGATTTTATTGCAACATATTTCCCTTTTATTTTTATAATTATGGTAAATTACTTTTTCTTGAAAGGTCTTTGCCAATTTCTATGACACTTTTACCTCACTACTGTTTCTTGAAGTAAAAGGGGGAAAAGGAGCACTGCAATGAGATATAAAACTTAGCCAGTTTTGAATAATTAATTTTAAAACTGGTCTTCACGTTCTAAATATCCCACTAGAAAAATGCAATACTAAATTTCATTCAGGTGACAATAGAATCTGTCAGAAAAACTTGATTTTATATCCTCTAATACATTACCCACTGTAATGTTAAACCAAGAAACTCATAGAAAAACATTGTGTTCTTTGAGATCCCCATATGGGTTCTTTTCTGAAAAAGAGTGAAACTCTTATTGATGTCTACTTAGACATCAGCTGATGCAATGGATATTACTGTTCATGGTTTGTATAGATTCACAACTCCTGAATTCCATCTTTGATCTGTAAGGGAAGCAAAATCAGGCTCTGAAATTCTAAGAATTATGTAATAAATCATTCGTCTCCTCCTCTGGACTGAAATAAGAGAAATATGTAGTCGAAAGGTGGAACTGTTAGTCTGCTTGTATCTTCAGTACAGAAGAACAAATCAGAATTGTATTTGTTCAGGGTAGTCTTGTTTTTCAAAACTGTAGCATAGAGTTGTAAGTACAAGTCAGACAGACTGGCAAGTCAGGCACACAAGGAGAAGACTTTGAACAGTAATAGGAGTTTTGGGTTTTCTCACACTTGAAACCACGAGAAAACCTTAAGCAACTAGTAAACTTCTAAGCGTGATATTGACGATGTTATGATTTAAGAAAAAAAGAAATCCAAAAGTCTAAAAATAATGCTATCTTCCATGTCAAAAAGTGAAGACTGAATAAAGTTTCTCTTCTTCATATACAGAGCAATGAGCTTTGTAAGGAAAAAAGGAGGCAGATTTTTTTCAATTGAAAGTAGGAGTAAAAAAGAAGCATTGATTAGAAAGGACTTGAATGTTATAGGTTATATGCAGTTGAAAATTTTTACTTCATAGCTAACCACAACAAGAAAAGTAAATGTAATATGCCATAGGGTGTCAAGCAAATTAATTTTTTTCCACATGATCTCTAAAGTTGGGCTTTTTATTTCTTTATCAGGTACAGTGATTAATAAATTGTCAATATATTTTACTTATGTTAAAATAGTGGGAAGCACAAAACTAAATAATTTTACTGTGTTTAATGCAAGTGTATGGCACTAGATGAATATAACTGGATTTACTTTACGATGGTGTCCAGGCAGTTTTTTCAATGTGCGTGTTCCTATGACTGCATTTATTTATATACAATTTATTCAACTCACTATCGGCCAATTTTTTTACATGAAAAATGTGAAGTGATTATAGGGAGGATTTATGTGACCTTTATTCTGTGTGGAGTAGTTGATTTGACTACATCAAATGAATACGGAACATTCATAGTTCTCTTTCCTTCTTGTTTATTTTTTTATTAAATTTAATGTAATGATCTATAATTTTTAGGATGTAGATTTTTTTCTTTTTATACTTTTTTTTTTTTAAGGGAAGTGAGAAATATTAATTTTGGGGGGCAACTTTTAATAACTTTTTTTTTTTATCTTTGTCTTTGGCCGCTCATTATGATCCTGGTAATTTTATGAAAATTTTCTCATCAGAGAGATTTAGTGCTTGGGGTATGTTTAAATACAATTATATTTGCATTCACAAAGTCACTCTCTACCAATAGTTCTGCACCATAGAGGCCCTTGCCTTGCTTCGGAAGATGCAGGATTTGTTCCAATATGATGAGTGTATTAGAGTCTGTTTGTGCTGGGACTTAATTGGTTCCAAAGGGGAGCCATTCAGTAGGACTGCACCTACTGCTTGCAGGTTTTTTGCACCTTTTCTTTTCCACGACACCAGTTAAGAGAGAGCTGATCAGCTTATCTATGTACAAGAAATAAAATTAAGAAGGATCTTATGATTACTGTGAAACTTGGGGGAAGGAGTTTTTGTAAATTGTATAACAGAGGAAAGTGATTGCTTTAAATTTACTGCCTCTCTTTTGCCTTTGTTTGATAAGCATAACAGAGAGAGGAGTTTTTTTTCCTTAGGTAATTTTCAGTGATCTGATGGTTATCCTCCATGCTGTCTGTATGACCCTGACACAAAAAAACTCCTAGCCCTTCAAAACCATGTAAAATCAAAATGTAGATAGGTACAATGTCTGAGAGAGCACTGATATGACCATAAAAAGTGTTATTTCACTTGTTCGTGGCCAAGAGGAAGAGGAAAATTGAAATATTTTTTAAAACTTCAGAGGTAATTGAGAAGGTTTGCAGTATTCTGAAACAAAAGCCCAAAAAGGCCAAGGTCAACAATTAAATAATTGGATGAAGTGGATAATTATAAATCAAGATAGAGTATTAAAACCTGGTACTTTTTGCTTGTTACTGAGTCATGAAGAAATTATTTGGCTTAGTAAAGGAATTTGATAGGAATAGTCTAAGGGCTGAACAAGAGAACATTCAGATCTATTTCTACTACTGATTGTATCTTACAGTTTGCTCATACAGGTATCTTTTTCTTTCTCTTAACTCAGGTGAAAAGAGATAACAGAGATGTAATTCATTAAACACTTCACAAATCTGCACTATTTCCTTTGGTTTTGTGATACATAAAATATTCAAGGTCCTGATATAACTCAATGCTTAGCACAACTCAAAGAACAATATACTGGTGAAACATTGAGTAGTTATAACATGGAAGTCTTGCTTAAAAAAATTAATACATTTTCTTTCATGGAAAATGAGGGGATTTTTTATGTATCTTCTTTCTGGCAGGGTGTGTGTGACAGATTACAAAATAAATTATTTGGAAGCAGTAAGTCTTATCATCTTAAAAAGGAAGAGGAGTTAGGACCAATTTCAGTTTTTACCACTGTATATTTGGAGTGCAATCGGGTTTTTATATTTTTATATTTATTAAAGGCTTCTGGGAAAAAAAAAAAACAAAAAAACCAACACCCTCTTAACCTTGTATCCAAACCACAGATGAATAATCTCAAGAAAATGGAACTGAGATAAATGCTGTGGGGGTGCTGTGAGGGGAGAGAGATGTTCTGGACTGGGATGAGTTGTCAGTTGTGTTATACACCTGAGTGTCTGGACTCTGCATGAGCCACAGGTCAGCAGAGCTGGAAAATTTCCTCTCCCTCCCTGCCAGGATGCAGTACATCTGCACTTCAACAAGCTCAGCGCAGGGTCCAGGCACTCATGTGCTGGCAATTGGCTGGACGAGCTGTGCTGATAAGACAAGTGCCAGGGCAGGAGCAGAGAGATATGGGACCAGGAACAGGGATACTCCTGAGTTTTCTCATCAGAAGACCAAGGCTGCTGGTCATAGCCTGTATTTGGCCATGTGCCTACTTTTTGTAGCTCTTTCTCAAATATCTCTTTTTTCTGACTTATAGCCACACAACAGCACCAACCACTGGCCCTAAACCCAGGTAGCTGAACTCCTAGAGGTGGGTGTGGAGGTGTGGTTTGCCCTCTGGCCCCTGATGACTAGTACAGAAATGTGACTTTCCAGCTAAAAGTGTCCTTTGCTTAGTGTCTGCCTCCTTTTCGGAGTGCAGAAAGAAGCATGCATCTGATACAGTTTTCATGAGGACAGTGACATACATTTGGTAACCAAAGGCAGTGGGAGGAGTTGCCTGCAAAGTTAGAAAATCTCAGTGGTTTGAAAAGACTGATGTCTGTAGAGGCCAGTAACCAGAAGCACTGAGATCATGGTGTGTGCAAAGAGTTCATGTGGCAACTGATGTGAATTGGGTGCTCAGGATGCCTTGAGTTGCTGCTTAAGACTACAGTGTTGTTCTGAATGCAGGCTCCTTACTTGGAGAAGGGTATTTCTCTTTTTTAATTCTAATTTGCAGAGATTGGGAAGATGGGTTATAAACCACAGAAGGCTGGCTCCTCCATCATCCGGACTTTAAGCTGTTCATACATTTTAGCAGACAAAGGCATCAGCATTCATTCGTTACATAACTGTTTCATTAATTAGTGCTCCAACCCCTATTCACTTGCTACATCTCTCACTTTTCATGTTAATTAGTCTGCGTGTGCAGTTCTTCCCTTCATTTGAGTCTGGGGTCTGTTTTGATTGAGTGGTCAATGAGGGTGCTCAGTCTCCCACCACTGAATTCCTTTTTCCCCAGTTGCTGCTCAGTTCTGCTGAGTTCACTACTGATGGCTACTTTCTAGACTGCCTGTTAATCTTGGGACTGTCTTTTCCTTTTCCTTAAAAGATTAGCCAAACATACAATGATCACAGTGCAATTGATTAATTTTAACTGTCTGGCTACAATTAACAGCTAAGAAAAAATTTTAAAGTTTGATTCAAATCTTGAGGGACTAAAATCTTGAGGGGCTTGATATCAACAGGATTGCTAGAATCAATGAAATGGTATTTGTGAAACACCAGAGGACAGGTTCCCTTTCAGTGGCTGGTATGACAATCTCCTGGTCTCAAATACCTTAATGAAGACTGAAACTGTGTGGCTTCTCAGTGAGATGTCTCTATGAGACCACGTCTGAAGTACCCAGACAGCTTTGGTGTGCCCCATGCAAGGCAAATGTTGATTGCTAGAATAGAGTCATAGCTGAGGTGGAGACTGGAGCACTGGACATATGATGAGAATCTGAAGAAACTGGGTTTGCTTAGTCTGGAGAAGAGATAGTGACACTAAGAGGAGACCTAATTACACTCTTCCACTTCCTAAAAGGGGTTTTAAAAGATGATGGAGATGATGGAGTCAGCCTATTTTTAAAGTTCAGTGAAAGGGCAGGGAGCTAAGAATTCTGATTAATTATAAATGTAGCAAGTGCTATGGGACATAAGCTACGTAATTACAGACATGAAAATCAAGTTTTTTGTAAGAGTGGATTAGATAGATATTAGGGTCTCTGTGGACAGCCAGTGCACCTCAATCAATAAACTCCTGGATTGCCTCACTATTCATCTTTGTAGATGAGATAAGGAACTGATTTGAGAGAAGAAATTGGACTTGAAATTGGATGAGTGACTGAAATCCAAGTCACCTTCACAATTAAGTATTTAGCTTACATACAGGAGCTCTAGAAATTGCCCCAATCATCTCCCACTGTATTTAGTCCAATTTGTATGTGGTTAGTGTGCTGGTTTTAACATCCTATGCGGAGAATCTGGTCTTTGCCTCCACAGACTCCCTGATGCTGTTTCAGAAACAATCCTGTTTGGGTAGTGGTAGATAGTCAGTAGAAACTTTTCCTGCACAGATGGTCAGGTAGAACAGTCTTTTATAGGTAGATAACATATTTAAGAAAGAGGTAGTGGCTAATTAAGCATGGGCCTGAGTCATTGGCAGAACTTTGGGACAGCTGGATTATTAGAATTGAGCACAAAATAGTCTTGTTTGAGCCAGGTGAAGATGTAGCTGGAAGGACCTTTGTAACAGGGCCTCCCATTGCCGTTTGACTAGTAACTGGCCATTCTGTTCAAAAAATCTGATTTCACATGCAAGTGTTCCCTTATGGCAATATTTTACCCCCTTTTTTTCCCCATCTATTAACGGGGAATGGGCCTTCATCACCTGTACAACATAAAAACAAAAGACACCATGAAGGTGGTCAAATGCAGGTGCCCAGAGAGGATGCAAAATCTTCATCCTTGGAGATTTTCAGACCCAAGAGGACATGGAATTAAGCAATGTTCTTTGACTTTGAAGTTCATCCTGCTTTGAACCGGGCATTGTTGATCTTCAAAAATCCTTTCCAACCTACTTTTTTTTCTATGTTTACTGTTTTAAAATCCTCAGCTGCTTGTGGAAAGCAATATTTTTTGTTCATATGTGTTCTTTTCCTAATTTAAGAAAAAAGTCACAATCCCTGACTGGTGCCTTAAGGAGCTATATGAAGCCACCATGATTGTGCAAATTGTATAAGTTACCTGGCAAGTTTCTCACTGTAGTTTGTTTTTGTTTTGTTTTGTTTTTTTTTTTTTTTAATATTTAATTGTTTTCCAGAAGAGCAACACTTAATGATTTGATTGTAATGGTTCTGAGAACACAAAAACATTCTGACCTTCAGCCAGAATACTTATGGCTTATTTCACTAGAACAAAAATTGTTGGTTATTGTTTCCTAAACTTTTCTCTTTGATTTTCACCTATAGTCAATACATGCTGGTACTCACATTTGCTAAAATATCATAGGCTGTGCTATGCACAATTTTTAAAATTTACGACTGGTCCATTTTTCTATTTGCTTTGGTAGTCAAGAAAATAAGGAATTGGAAAAGATGAAAATAAGGAATTGGAAAAGATGAAAATAAAGAATTGGAAAAGACAAAAATAAGGAAAATATTTCCATCCAATATGAAAGTTTCCAATATGAGGAACCTTTACTATGAGCACATTTTTTTTTAATTTATTGCTCAGAAGGTATGTCTGAGTTTTATAAACCATGCTGAGATTCAGAATGTGTTAATAGAGACTTGGCACTACTGGATTGTATTTATCACTATGATAAGCCCATCTCAAAGTTCAGGTAGGGCAAACCTGAGAATATAGATTATCCCTTGAAAACTGGGAAATTGTTTTTGTTTTTAAAAGAACCAATCTCAAGGTAAGCATTTCCTGTACTTGAGACATACACAAATGCATAGGACGTGTAGCATGGAATGGGTAAGAGAAATTCCACATGAAACCACGTGATGAACTTAGAGAAATCAGTTTGCAGTTACCCAAGAATGGCATTAGGTAGGATTAACTGGCCTTCATTCCTAAAGGAAGGAGGAGTTCAAGAGAGTGACAGAGGTAATATCGAGATCATAAATGAAGGAAAAGTTATCTTAAAGATGTGTCAATTTCACCAATCTATATTCAAAAGAGAGAAATTGAAGAAAGAATGTCAAAGGAAGTGACTAAGTCAAATTATTGAGGCTGAGCACCGAAGAACAATACAACTGTGAAAAGAGAATTAGGAAATAGAAACATAAAACAAATTGCAACAAATAAGGCTTAGAAAGTATAGCAATGGACGGTTGTGCCCTGGGAGGTATTTATAGGGACATTCCCACAGCATTGAGGGGAGCTGTTACTTCTTGCTACTTGGAATACATGAGATCCCATCTGAACTACTACATCCAGTTTTCAGTCCCTGAATAGTAGAGAGAAATTGATGAGTGAGTACAGCAGAGGATACTGGCCGGGGGCTGTAGCCCTTGCCCTATGGGAAGAGACTGAGGAACTGGGGCTTGTTAGACTGGAGGAGAGATCATCTCAGGAGTGCTTAACAAGAACGCCTCAGCACCTATGCAAGGGTTATCAAGAAGCTGAAAGGGGTCTCTTCCCGCTGGTGCAGGGATAAGAGACAGTGAGATAAGAGACAGTGAATGTAAGATGAACTCAGCCTTGCTTTTAAGAAACACTTTTTCACTCTAAGAACAGGCAGGCAGCAGAGCAGGCTGTCCAGAAAGGCTGTGGATTTCCTGTCTTAGGATGTTTTCAATACCTGACTGAATAAAGCCCTGAGTAACCTAGTCTGACTGCACAGATGACCCTGCTTTGAGTAACAGGATGAACTAAACGATTCTTGAGGTCCCTTCCAGTCTGCCTTTACGATTCCATCTCTGTATATGTGTTTGTACTTCTGTAATATAAGGACACACTGCTGAATCATGTTTAGCTTTTCCACCAGGAATTTCAAGTACTTCTTTTCCAAAGCAAACATACATCTACTCTTGAAATAAGTGGTAACAGGAAAAAGTATAGACACAGAACTTAAAGTTTTATAAAGATTTATGTTAAGTAAGAAAGATAATAAGAAAATATATGTGTGAATAATTAAAAAACATGAGTAAGAGTCAGCATATAATTATTTGGAATTGTATTTACTAATGATTTATAAAAGTATGGAATAAATTGTGTAAAGTGTTCTGTATTTTTGAGAGGAATACTTTTAGTGTAGAATACTTTCCATATTATCATTTTTCCAACTAAGAAAATCTTTTCTCAAAAATTTAAAATTCCACCAAGATTAAATGATAACTTTTTGACTGCTATTCCTGAAGAGTTATGTCCATTTTGCTTCCTACAGCAGAAAGTGACATTTAAAGATCCTTTCCATCAAATAAATGACAGGCAAAAAGAAACTCCACTGGCAGTTTTTAAAATTTTTTTCCACTTTTTGTCTAGGTTTTAGATAAATATTTTTCAAAAATACTTTGGTTTGTTGCTCTTCTTCATTTTGTATCATGAGAATAAATTTATTTTTCTAGCCATTTTGTGTGCCATATAAACTTAAGATCTGTCACCTCTTTATTGAGCTGGACACTAAAAATCTTTCAGTTCTCTCCTAACGCTAAGAAACCTTTTGAATGCATTTGTGATATATCAGTATTCTCTTCTATTCTCAGTCTTCTGTAATATCACCAGTGACTCTGTCCTGCAGAATGAAGCTTCTAATGGCAGCACTAAGTGCTTCAAGTATGTTCTTCCTACTTTTTGTTTCTAGAATTACATCATGCAGGATGGATTCCTAAACAGTTAGAAAAAAGATAAGTCTACTGCTCAGAAACTCTTAATGAGTCAATGAAAGTGCAATGTGAAAGATATAAAGCATCAGCAAAATTTTAAAACCTGAAGCTCTTGCTACCATTTTTTATTATTACTATGGTTCCTTCCTGCAGTAAATTAGAGGTCAAAGTTTCAGAAATACACTGTAATATAAAATAAATATCAGTCAAATAACCCACGTAAAGCAAGGTCCAAGTATGAGCCTCTAGAGCTGTAATAAAAGTGCTTCCATGGAGTTTCCATAAATGGTTTCAGTGAAGACTGAGGGAAAGGGACTGCTGAATGGTTTTATAGATGGCTAGATTTTCTTTTTTAATGCAACATAAATTTTATTTTACATGTCACTCCTCTCCAACTTTTATTGTTTTAATACCATAAAGGGTGAGATTACCAGTGGGATTTGTATGCTCAATTCTCATTAATTTTAATAGGAACTGGTCATCAAAATCCCTTATGCAACCCTGAAAACATCAGCCAACATTTCCTGCTGTATGTGAGAGCAAACTGCAAAATCAACAAAGCCAAGAAAAGCTCTCCCAACTGAGCTGAGCATGTTTGCTGAATTCCCACAGCACTGAATAGAGAATAGAGAGAAGTCTGAATCCCTTTTCAGGGCTCTGAGTCATGAAGAATGCAAACAGAAGTGCTCTGTAGCAAACAAAGGTAACACAAAATATGATCAAAGCTAGATCATCTTCCCCACTGCTCTTCAAGCATCTTGTATTTGACAAATGCAGAATACTTGGGAGCAAATGATGAAAGTCTTTGAGCTATAAAGTAAAGAATTATTAACCAACTTTACTAAATCACCCTAAATTTCGATTTATCTCAGTGAAATCACAGATTTAGCGGTGAAGATTTTAACGAGTACTCAACAACTACTACAATGAAACCTCACTGAAGTCTATGATCTTTTGGTAACCATTAAAATTAATAAAAAGCCTTCCACAATTTCAGGATATGCTAGATTCGGTCACTGGTTTTAGATTTGTTTTTACTAGACACACCAACTGCATTAATAAAGTATTTTATCTCTGTGTCTATACCAATTATATGTCTATCGCACTATGAAGTCAAACTTTTCATGAATGTATTATATCCCCTAATCTCTAGCTACCAGTACTCAAAACTAAAGTTCCTGTGAAACAATAAATTAGAATGAAATACATGCGCTTTTTCCAGTAAATAAAAATTATGAGTAATTTTTCTAGAGCTGAGATTAATTTATTTTGTTTAACATCAATCATCTTCTCAAAATGTCCACACATACTTTGCATGTTATTACAACTCTTTTTCAAAGTAAGAAAACATTTTCCCAAGATATGAACAAGTGTTTTGAGAGTCAAAGATATTATAAACATAATGGAAATTTTAATTATTATAATACTGTTCATTGTTCATCTCTTTCAATAATTCTGTGGGAATGTATGACAAAACTAACCTCTCTCTGTGTTCTTACTTACTGGAAATGGAAATCTCAAAGAGTAAGTTTTTCCTAGTTTTAGAAGGTCAAGTATTAGTAAATGGATTAAACTTCTTGTATTATTGGATACACATATTTTTCTTCAAACAGCTCTTAAGTAGTTT
The DNA here is from genome assembly GCA_013397015.1 of Myiagra hebetior. Classification (NCBI taxonomy): domain Eukaryota; kingdom Metazoa; phylum Chordata; class Aves; order Passeriformes; family Monarchidae; genus Myiagra; species Myiagra hebetior. The sequence continues at coordinate 115,031 of VWZQ01004501.1, forward strand.
TAACAACACCACATATCAATTGAATAAAAAGAAGTCCAATCTTAAATAGATTAACAGTTTTATTTAATCAATGTGTTCAAGTAATTAAGCATTTAAACTATATTGTGTTGGAGAAGTTAGTTTTTCCCATTAACAAAGAAAAAAATATAGTTTTTTAAAAGTGTGTCTATAGTTTTCCGTGGAATACAGAACTAATAGTATTATCGAGGACATAAATCTTTAATAGAAACATCATGCAGATGTCTTTCCAGACATTTTAAAATTAGAACAGAGTCTTTGATATCTTTATGCCAGTCTTCGTCTTGCTAATGTTATGTTTATTTTCCTTTATTTTGAGAAGGGGTGATAAGAGGAAGAGGGGAAGTTTAGCTTTGCTGTGCAAGTGAAATGCAAAGGAAGCACCACTTTTCTAAAGAAGAAAAATGTTTTCAAACAACTGTTTTCAATTTGTGAAGAAATATCATATGATAATATATTCAGTTTTGCTCTTTTAGTCAAGCATCTTCATTCTTCAATTTTCTGAAAATATGCTTGCAATTTTTGCTGCCTGTATCCAAAATCTGCTCTTCTTGAAGAAAATTTGGAAGGCCAGAATGAATTTTGTGCTGTAAATAATTCTTGCCTACACTGGCAAAAACCCAACAAACTTGATACCCTCTACTTTATGTCAGCAACTGCCTCTATCACTACTTCAAGTTCTTATTTCTGCTTTAATCTGCTATTTTTTGTCAGATAAATGAAAACAATGAAAATTTATCAGAAGGATCTTAAATGCAACATCTGAAGGACTAGAGAATATGACTTTGAGGCTAAACACACAAGTTAAGAACACACCCCCAGAAAATGAGGACAAGAGATGTATCCAAATTTTGGGTGTCAATACGTAATCAGAAAATGGTTTTGCCTCGTGGTTATTCCTTAATGAAGTCTTCCACTAAAGATAAAAATGGCTTCTGCAGTCCTAATTACACCCATACTTGTCTAAAGGAGTTAAACTGATATTCAGATACCTAATTCATGGAGATAGAGCAGTTGTAGAGGATTATTCCATTGGAGTCGTTCACAGCCTTGCTAGCATGAATTGGAGAAAAACCTAGGCTTTTCACCAGGTATTCCAGAGCTCAATAAGAAATGAGCAAATACTTGCTGAAGGTTTTCCTAGGTTTATGTGTGTTTACCCTCTGCTGGAGTACTTTAGACTACTCCATGAACTGTGACAGTTCTCTGAGGGGTACAGTCTAGTTTTATGAACTTCTTAATTGACAGTATCCTAGGTGTGTCATCTTTCCCTCTTCTTAACTCATTAAAGTCTCTCCTCAATATTGTAGCCCCATTGTTGAAGTTGCATAATTTAATCTTATTTAGGAAAGTCTTAGGTTTTTAGATTGCTTCTCAACTTTGATGTATTTTCTTAGTTTTGTCTTTTTTTAAAAGTAATTTTCTCAATACAGCACTGGCCTACGGTGTTTATGAGAAGCATGGGAGATGGTCCAGATTGCCAGTGTTGTGTATTTATTAAGATTTGTGAGGTCTTTGTGCCTCACTGGCAGATGTGCATGAAGCTTTTAGTCCCCCAAATTTTTCAGCCCAATTGAGATTGTCATGCAGTTAAGAAGCAGTACACTTTGGTTTATAAACACAATAATAGTCTGCTTTGAGATAACAGAAACAAATTAACCAAAGTAGAAGAAGATTGGGGGTTATTTACTTGTCTTTTCTGTCAAAAAAGCAGAGCTGTGGAAATGCAGTGCATCTGACAATGTGTAGTATTATTTTTGTTGACAATATGCAGAAGGTTTTTGGTCTGAAAATGAATATATTTAAATATCTTGGAGACAGAGAAGTTACAGATGAGTGTTGCTCATCTCTACTTCTTATGAGGAAGACTTGAACTATTGCTATCTTTTCCTGAACTCAAGCAGTTTTTGTGCTTGAGTTCTGTCATCTTTACAAAATTGCAGAAACAGAAAATAGCATAGCTAGAAATGATATCTGCTGGCTATCCGTCCATTGTACAGCTATTTAAAGAAAAAAAGCTTTTTCTTTCCTGTTGTCCCAACTCGTCCAAAGCACATGTTCAAGACAATTAATATGGACCTTATTGAAGTAATTTGGATTAAGTCTGAGTTTCTGACCATATATAGTAAATCAAATTATGAAGGATTATTTCTAACCATGTGAAAATTTTGAACTCCAGGATTGAGTGGAACTTTTCTGATTCAAATGTTTCTGAAGATTATGATTCCTCAGGTAAGTGTAGGTCCCTGTTTGTATGATGCAATGGTTGCTAATCTTAAAATATTTCTTCTCCTAGATTATTGAGTTGCCCCTGTTATTGAATTTTGGTAGGAAATGAAATTATGGAAATACTATTTTTTAAGCCTGTGTAGAATATAAAGTCTTGCAGAAGGAATACCAGGTTAGTATTTGTCAGATGCTGGGATTAGTGAGCTCTGAGTAGGAGATCCTGCCATGCTATATCCCTCATGAGAAAAGCTTCCAGCCTGCACACATATTTTGCTGACACTTCAGAATTTATAAGAGAAAACCACAAAATTAATCACTGAAAAATCTAAGTGGAATAGTTTCTAATTGTTTATGCATGCCATTAACTGAATCTCCTCATTTGGAATATTATTACTGTACTGCATGTACCACAAAGTATTTTTAAAAAGGAACAGCCCTATCAGTACTTTGAACATATTTCATGGGAGACATCTTCTGGTTCTACATATATACTAATTTTTAAATTGTATAATAAAGAGACTTGTTTAAATTTTGTTCAAATTAGCTGCTGGCTTTTCTAAAATTTGATTACTTCATTGAGATCAATGTTTCAATTTGTGACATCAATAATCGACTCAGAAATATGTGTCTTTGTAGCTAATGTGAAAACATGTCCTGGTTTTAATGATTATGAGTGCATCTGTCTCCCACTGGACTTCATAAGAAGTTGCAGAGGCTGAGTATTTATGAAAAAGAAAGATTTGGTTGAAAGAACTCAAGCTTTTGTAGCTGTGTGGGAAAATGTTAGAATAAATAGCTATTTGTGAAAGTCCCTACAATATTAGCAACTATTATTGGCCATCTATTTCAAAATATCTTTATCAACTTTCTTATTATTATTTTATGCTTTTTTTTTATTTAGAAGCTGAGTTAGTGGGACTCATTTGTATTAGGGAAAAATTCTAATCACACAGTGCTTTAACACTTCCCACAGGCCTTATATACAGACAGTTACACCTATTTGCCCCTCACAGCACTCCCACAGTGAAATTTCTAATCTATTGCAAGGAATTAATTTTTTTCTCTGAATGTGTCACATGGGAAAAAGGTTCATGTCAGTGTGTATTTGCTTTGCTCTTTGGAAGGAGTGTCAAAATTGTGTATAATATCGTGAAAGCAAGAAACATAAAAAAGCAATTAACCAATCCTTTCACATTTTTCAGTTCAAAGGTCAGATACAAATAATCTTAAAAGTTTTGGGAAGAGTCACTGGACTTTGAATGAGGTTCTGAGTCTTGGGTAAGTGACAGCCTGAAATACAGCTGTACAAGAGAATAGGTGCGTGGAGTTCACCAGTGGTAGGAAAGCAGAAGTTAATGAGGAGGAACCTGTCATGAAAAGAGAGCTACCGTGGGTGACAGCAGCAGCAGAAAAGTTGACACAGGGCTGTAACACAGTCAGGGGTTCCTGATTTCCATCATGCTGAAGCTAGGCAGAAAAAGAAAGCAGCTGGAATTTTATGTGTTGTATTTCTTTCAGAGAGTTAACAGGTCATCAGGGGAAAATAGTACCTTTAAAAGACCTGACCAGTAGGAGAGAGAATAGGCTTGCTCGTTGAAATTTCTGTAATTACTCACTCCTGTTGTGTTCCTTGAAGAAAGCAGTGGAAGGAGTTTTGAGGTAGCTGACCTCTCCTTGGAGGATGGTTTGTGTTCCACAGGGAAGCATACAAAGATTTATCTCAGAAGTAGTGAAAGTGAATCCATAAGGATTAAAGTAAATCTCTGCAGTATATGGAAAGTGGAATACTTCATACATTTACTTTTCACAACCCAGTACTATTCTTGAACTTTATTGTATATTTTGCCAAAAAGCTTATTTTTTATTGATATGTGCAGCAGCGTAAAATTGTAAAATTACAGGAAGAACATTAGAAATTATTTATTTGGAATCACCTACCCACAGTTTTCTTGTAGGTTGAGGGGATATTTCAGTTCAAGCAGTGAAGTCTGGTTAAATTATTGCACTCAGGAGCCATTTCAAATCAGTATTAGTAAGAACTACTAAGAAAAAAGTCAGCTCCTTAATTTTCTACTCTATTGCCACGTAGGAATTAATGTTGTAATTTGCTATTCATAGTATTCTATACAGATATCATTTTACATTGTTTTAATTCTCTGTTTTGTGGCTTGATGAGACTTTTGTTTTAGAAAGGTCTTCAGCACATTCTTCCTTTTTGCAGCCATCAGGGCATGGATTTTTGTTATGTTATGGCTGTCTTCTGTGCATCACCTGCTCCTGCTCTCACAAATCACTAGTCTTACCTATAGATTCCACAGGTATACGGACATCAGTGGGACTGATCATATGCAGGACATGCCTTTACTTTACCTGAATTAGCTCTAATGTGGCTGCATTTTTACCTTACCTTGGATAATCTGTCAAGAGGGTGTAGTCCAACAACTTTTCAGTTGTTAACATAATTATTTCATGTAGCTGGTCAGTAACTGTGCAGCTTGGGTTCTGCTTAAAACCGAGGGTAAGTCTTCAGGAGTTCATCTGAGAATAAGTAAATGAAATGAAAAAATGCAGCAAGACCATTATGAAAAAGGCAATAAAAGATGACTAACACCTCATCTTTGTCTTCTCGTTTTGTGATTTTGATATGGAGAATGATCATGACATTTGAAGGTCTAAGAATAAATGGACTGGTGTGTTACAGACCACACTTTCAAAGGAATTATCACACTAAATTACAGTTTCGGTGAGTTCTCCATACAACAATGTGTAATGTAAGAGAAGTGCTCATTGGTCCAAATTTTGTTTCAGGTGGCTAGAAATGAAAAAAACCCAACTTATTTAAATCCCATTTTTTCCCTCAAACTAAAAATTATAAAACTTTAGAAAAAAAAATGTTGATGCAGGGCCTATTTTTTTTGTTCTCATAGTAATATAATATTTCAGTTTTTAATAAGTATAACTAGATTTTCTTCTGGAACTTCATTTCAAATTTTATTTTATCTTTTCTCTATCTCCTCTTCCCATCTTTTTTCACTCCAAATAAAAGACAAATTTGAAAACTTTTGAATGTAACAAAACAATCTACAAAACTTTCTCAGTAATTTATTCAGTAAGTGAGATTGCATATTTAAGCCTCTGTCCTCAGAGAAGGTTGGACTTTGGCTTTACAGAATTTTCAGAATACAGCTCAGGTACATTCTAGACAATGTAAAGGAACTCATCTACATGCCAGCTGTAGAGAAATTCACTATTTTTACTCCATATCTAAAATGTCAATTCTAGTTGTGTGGCTCATGGATGACTGTCAGAAAATGAATTCTAAGCCTATCTGATATTTGTGGGAGCTTTGCCATTGACTGCAACAAAACCACAATGTTGCTCACCACTGTTACTATAGTGATTGGAACTTATTTTTGTCTGACATTGTCAGAGAGTCCTTGGAAGTCTTGTTCCAGTTGATTTCCTGTATACAATTTGTGATGTTGCTGTAGTAATTAATAATGACAATATTGCCAATCAACCCTGCACCTATGGTGGAAATTCTCTTGGCTCTTTTGTGTGTTGTGTGAGTTAAATCCAGTACAAACACAGTGAATTCTTGAGAATGACAATCAGCACTAAGACAATAGCCTTTGTCTTTTCAGAATATCAGATATACAAAGGTTTCTCTATCAGAATATTTGCAAGGCTAGTTCTACATAAAGACTAATTTCGAAATATTTTTGGAAGATTTTTCTCTGCTTTTAAAAAGAAAGTCTTTGAAACGGACAAATCATTACTTTAAGACCTGGATCACTTAAGAAAATAATGAGACAATTAAAGTTGAATGCTCTACCAAAACCAGCTCATATTCCCTAATCACTAAGATACCTAGTTTATTCATTCTACAGATGAAAACAAGTTATAATCAGTGAGTTAAAAAAGGGAGTCAGAATATTGTAGGAGATGAAGTTCCAGTGATATTGGCATTTTCAGACTATGCTCTGGTTTACTTGTAGGGTATGAGAGACACTTGCACAGATCTGGGAAAATTTGTGCAGATTTCCAACAAAAGCTGGCACATCCTTTAAGAATGAAGTGAACCTTGAATGAAACTTGGACATGTTATTTGGAAATACCATGTTGCATGGTGACCAGATTGTCCTATGGTACCTGTATGGAGGGACAGTGCTAAGGTTAAATTTTGTAATTTTAATCTGATATTTACTCTGTTAAAAACATTGACCAATAACCATCTCTCATGCCTTATTGTTGTATTTTTTCATACTATTAATTTCCATTGGGAGGAATGTCAGAACTGATCCATATGTATGTAACTATGTTGCCCTCTTGTGACCAGCGCTCTAAAATGAGAAGTCACAGACCATTTCAAGAACAGAACTTGATTTAAAGCAATATTAAAATTGATTACCAATACTTGCATATTTTGGGTGGTTTTTTTTAAACCAAACAGAGCAAATATTTTATATTTTCTAAACATAGTGTTAAATATCTCTCACATGTATGCTGATTCTATTCCTTTCTGAGCCTTGTGTCAATTTTTGTGATTTTCTCCTGACATCCCAGTGTTTTTAGGTGCCATACCACTATAAAAACAATATTCACAACGATGTAGGAGCACTTTATATGTTGACCATGTTATCAGGAGACAAATATTCCATTATTATTTATATATGTATATGATCCTTCAAGCATCAAGTCATTCTTTTTTTGGTTCTTTACCTCCTATGGTTCAGACACTGGTTTTTGCAGTAGGCAAAACCATAGTGAAAGTAATCTGTCATTTATTTTGAATGTAATTCTGATTAGGCTGTCTTTGGGGCTTTGTAGTTTTTTTTGGTTTGGTTGAGTTTTGCTTTTATTCTCATTTTCTTGTGTGCCAGTCTTTTCCAAATTGATTTGATTTCTTATGATGTATGTATTTCTCCCTGGGGCCAGTCAATAACTCTGGCAAATTTCACTTAAAAAGAAATTTTAAATTTAAAATTTTACTGCCAAATGTATTTAAATGGCAGACTAGTTATGATAGGTGGATCAGATTAAAAAGTGAGAAATAGAATAATTAATTTAAAAACTAGCAATAGTGCACACTTGATAATAAACATCACCTGAGATTAGTTATCACTTTAGAAGTCCCAGGAGGTTTTGCATTTTAAGCAGAAGTCATAAACAATGTCAAGGTATTTTCTGACTTTATGTAGTATTTTCCAATGCTTCAAGTGTAAATAGGTCTCATTTAGTTGTCTTGTTGACTTTTATTATTGACTCGGAATTTACTTGAGATAATTGGCTCTTATCTTACTGTGTATTATGATATAGAGTGGTCCTAACTTATTTACTTTCAAATCTTTCAACCGTATCTAATGCAACCAGTAAAAAGATATTGAATCTAAGACAGCCGATGTGGGAGCACAGGGGGGAACATACAAATGCATGCACTCACCTATGTAAGGCTTTTGATGGTATTCGCTTCTCAAAAAATCACATTTTTGCTTAAGAGAGAAGATACTGGATGTTAAATGTATCTTCATCTTACAGAAAAATGTTTAGGAGATGAAGCCACTGGCCCAGAAGGCTGAAATATTCTAGCAAGCTACACTTTCCTTAAATAAAGAAGACTCTAAGGGAAATCTGAGCAAATTAAGACCTGAGAGTTAATTTACCTAAAACAGGGATTAGTTCCCATTAGATTAGAATTGGTGAAGCCACCCCAGGTTACATTTTAATTAGAATTTTCTTTGCAGCATTTCTGCAGAGGATGCTTGATTAAACAACTTACTTTAGCAAAGTATAAATTTTGTCTTCACTGTACTTTGAATCCACTCCTTAAATCACAAAGATGTACATAGACTAGGGAGCTTGTTTATCACCCTCTTAATAGTTGAAGAAAAGATATTAAATATGCATTTTTTTCCCCTATATAAATCTAGATACGGTAATTTCTAAAGGAAAAAAACCCACAGTTTAGAAGGCCAGAAGCTGTTTAATGCTGCTTTTCCAATCCAGGATAAAGATATTACGCGGGAATATGGGACCCCTGAACAACGAATTAATTTGATTATGCAAGAATCCATTTATTGTTTACATTTCTGCATTCTTATGCATTTCTGTAAGTGTCATTCACACGATCACGCATGACCCGATTGGACCCTCCGCATTGTCCACGCTCCCTGCATGCGCCCCTCAGGGGACCTGATTGGTTCTAGTCCAGGATGGTACAGTCCCACCTTATCTGCCTTCTTGCTGCCTTGTTATTCTTTCTTCTAACATCTTCTTTCCCTATTCAGCACTTCTTACATTCCTCAGGCCCTGATAAGGGTAAACTATACAGAACTTGGCTGGGGCCCTTCTGCTAGGATTCTTATGCCTTGCAACAGTATTATTCGAATGCAGCGGGGTATTGTGGGTATGTTATTATTTATCTGCAGTTGTGCCCAGCAGCACCAGGCTCTTGTGGATAGAGTGTCCGTGTGCTGGAAGCAGAGCTGCCTTTTGTGCGTGAGGATCTCGGAGCCACCACGGCAGAGCGCATCCCTCGAGTTAAGAAGGACTTCTCAAGCACACTGAGCACACTAAAACTGTGCATCCAGCACTCCCCTTGCTCCTTGAGGAAGAGTGAAGCATCTCCAAGGGTTTTGTTTATTCTGTAAGTCTGGCTGTTTATTGGTACATATGCAGGAGGCTGAAAGGAACAGTTTTGCAAAATCAAAGGCCTTGGCCTACCTTTATTATGAATTACCAGTATATTTGTGGAAATAGTGGCTTTTGAAAACGGGTCCGTGTTGATTTAAATACCCTGTTACAGTGTTTAAAATGACCGGAATATCTGGAGCTAGCAGTTCAGGTGGATATTCCCAGCTCATTTCTCTGCTGTCCTGTCTAATGTGGAATTCTGCACAGTCAGGTTATTTGAGAAGAAATCTGGAAATCCAGTAATGCTGAAAGAAAGTCATATTTGAGACGTAGAGCACAACTTAAATGGCAGAAAGAATCCTCTGCAAGAGCGTACCCATAGACTCAGTTATACAACAAAACTGTCTGAACTCACAGATTAATAGACAAGATATTATCTTAAATCTTTCCACAGGAACTGTTGGATAAGCATGTATATCGACATCTTTTTCTGACGTTATGCTAACAAAGATGTCTTTTCCCTTGGAATTCTCAAACTGATAGAAGCACTGACATAATTTGTATGGTTAATTTCAATAATTATCCTTTTCAAATTTTTTGGTACTTTTTTTTTGGTTTTTTTTTCTGCAGAAAAGCATCTTAATCTTACACAGTGGTTCATGACATAATACTGTATTCATGTGTTTCAGAATCTCCCAGGGTTTGACAGGGATCTTTAATTGTTCATGATACCTGTGGCTTAGAACAACACAGTCTAGATATAAATGCAAATTTTTATGGCTCGAAGAAATGCTCCTATAAACAACTTTATTTTATCTCAGGAGTGCTACAAAAAATTTCCATAGTTATTCATAGTTTAAGTGTTTAAACTGAATCATGCTGAGAGAATACAAGCCATTGATATTATTTATATTTAATATGACTATTCATGCTGCCTCTTAATTGGCTTTTATGTGGGTTAGAGATAGTTTACAATAGCTAAGCTTTAAGTGGGAGTTCACATAGGACTTCATCATCTCTAAACATCTCTTTTGGCTCTCACATACAGAGAGTGAAGTAATGACTAGGATCTTGAAAAATAAATCATTATTAAAGATACTTAAGGAATGACCAGATTAGAAAAAAATGTATCCATTAGAAAATGAGAGGTTGCTGTATATTACTTAGCATCCTGTGCTATTTTTCTAGAAGTTTTTGTTAATGAAACATCCACTTTAGTACCAATGATAAATAAAACTTGTATGTAGATAATCCAGCCTGATTTCAAAATATGCTGTTCTTATAAGAAGAACAAAACATAAGAAATGTCATTTTTCACTTCCAAAATGAAAATGTGTTTGAATACTTGCCACTATAATGCAGGCACACTTCCACAATTTGATTACTATTTTCAAGAGTGTTGAAATTCAGGAATTACAGATTGAAAAGAGTATACTAATCCTCATCTAACTAAGTAATTTTGGATCAAGTTTCTTTTTATTGATCACAGCTTTTTGTTCATTTTTAAGGATATAATTTTGTGTTTAGGTTTAGTGAAACAAAATAATTTTAGAAACATCATAATAGTGTTCTTAAAAAAAATGGTAAGCCAGGACACAGTTATGTTTTAGGATATGCCTATACTTTACATTAGCAATAGTATAAAGATTTTATTCAGTTTTTACTTGATTTAGCTTCACAGAAGTGAAGGGCTTCAAGCGGGAAAATAAGATACAAGAATGAGAGGGATCGTGTAACAGAAATTAAAGCAAATTGAACATTTTGGAGGACAGCAGAAAGGAGATGTTAAAAAACCTTGGTTGCACATAATGGAAAATATTTAGGAAAAGCATATTATAAAATGGAATATATGACATAAATGAGTATGCAGAATTATTTTTTTTTTTAATTGTTCTGGCTCATACAAGAAAGAGGCTACAACTGTATAAAAGCTGATATTGGGACCAAAAGGGATTCAGATGATGGCTTTTAAAGTCATTTATTACCTAGATTTCAGATTACGGTATACAAGACCTAAAGTTCAGACCTGACTTTACTGTGTTCCTCTCAAAACTGTACATTAGATTCATGTACAAGGAACATTCTCCTATGGGCGTATGCTGCTTTTTGCTATGCGATACGCTAGAGATGTGTATTACAGACCTGTGCACAGTGTAGTGTGGGTTGAGTTCACATTCTTCAGCCCTTCAGAAAACCTTCTATGCTCTCATAATTGAATCTGTAATGTGCTCTGTAGCAGTCTAAAATCTTTGTATTTGAACCCTGTTATATGTAATTGCAGTCACTGTGTGTGATAAAATAAATTAACTTCTGCTTTAGTCCTTCAAATTTTATTTGGAAGTTTGTAACAGCAAAAGGCTGTTGATTTAGAGGACATTTTCTATGAGAGTTCAAAGTACATGGCAAAATGCTGTTGGGATAGGATAATTGCATATATTCTTACAGATGGTTAATTTGTTCCACAGTTAAATATTTGGAACAGAACAATGTGAGTTGTGCTATATCCTATTTGACTTGGAGAAGTTGAGCTATGACACTTTTCTGATAGGCAGTGCAGATGTTTAACTTGTATAAAACATGCCAGGCAGTAGAGCTTGAAATATGTGCAAGACCTTGGAAAATAAACTAATAATATTTCTTCATGTCCAGAGTGTAATTCTTGTCTGCCTGCTACAGCTGGAGAGTGAGAAGCAAAGATAGTTGTGTGTCCCTTTTCCACACTGCAAAAGTCACAAGTTCCTTTTGTGACAAAAGTCACTGGCTTACACTTCAGCTGCAATATAACACCAGTCTTTTAAACACTTTGTGACTGACTCCAGATTGCCCAAGGAATTTAGCTTTGGAGTCCCTACCTAGTCACATAAAAAGGAAAATGTTAAGTGAGTGATCTGAGCTTTATACTGTAAGAGAGGTTTCTCTCACAGCATCTGACCTACAACAGGTACGCAGAGCCTTTCATCAAATTACCTGTCAGAGGAGCTTAATGCTCATTATTATAGTTATATTATTGGTGGCAATGTTAATGGAAAAAGGAAGCCGAGGAAACTTATCTGACAAAATTCAGAAGCAGCAAATGAAGTAGAATTTAAGACACTTCTGTTCCATATTAAATTCTAGACTCTGCTAAAATATAATGCATTTAGGCTTTGAGAATACTGTTATAACTACACACTAGAGACTAAATTCTTTTGTCCTTGTTCAAGCAAATCCTGCCCCCAGACTGAACTGGGAGTTTAGATTGAGCAGAGACTGCAGAATTGAGCCCTAAAGGAATATGGTTTACTGCAATAAAAGACACAAGAGAGTTGGAATAAAAATACTGTTAGCAACATGTAGCAATGGAACAACATTACTTAGGGAAACATTCAAATGGGATGAATTAATTAGAAACAAGACTTTGATCTAATGCTTATGACAGTGTTTATGTTCAATGTAACCTATTATTTGTATTACCTCCACTCTGTCATATATTTTTTTTATTTGCTAAGTAGTGTTTGCCTATCTCTTACTGCTCATGAAAGAAAATGTTTTGCGCTGTCAACATATTTGTTTGTTGTTAATAAAAGATTATAACTAAAAGTATAATGAAGTGTCAAACAGAACTAACCCTCTAGAGAAGCTAAGCAGATGGAAATAGTGCTGTGAAAATGAATGTATTGTAATTCAAATAATTTGCTTTTCCACAGCAAATTATCTGTAAGTTCCACCCACGGCATAGTCATGATGAAGCAGAACTAGAACAAGCATATGGATTCATTTTTCTGTCCTTTACATTGGTGCAAAACTTATATCATATGACATCAAGAGAGTCACATGAAATTTACAATAACATAAATTAGGCTTCAACAAGCAGAAAGTTAGTAAAGTTAAGTGTTTTAAATACACTTTAAGCTCAGTGAAAGGTTTATTATCTCACTGATGACCTCCATCTAGATCCTGTTTAAAATCTGCTAGATCCCAGAGAACTGTATGGATTATGACTGCTTTGAAAACAAACCCATATTCATTGATGAGAATTTTTTAAATAATTTTCTTTAATGCATATTTTAATATTCACACTTTTATATAGTTTTCTTCTCAGGGAAATATTCAGATAAGGAAATATTTGTGCTCTCTGGATTTTTTTTTAATATAGCTAAGTGTTTAAGTTGATTATACAGAAACGACTGAACGATTTTTAGTATTAATCTAAAATGAATTATTTTAAATGAAAACGAAGTATATTCCTATTATTGTATTTATTCAGAAAATTAAGAAATCAGTCGTGCTAAGTATAATGCCTGAATTAATACAGAAAAGCTAAATGCAACTTCACTTATACCTTTTCTAACGTTAGAAACCTTCATAAATGAAGGCTACATATTTTGTTGTTACTTTTGGGGTTTTTTTCCTGAAAACCTAATTCCACCTTTCCTTCCAAAGTAATTTAAAATCCATTTCTGTGTAATAGTTTAAAAACATTATAAACATTTATGAACTGGTGTTCATACAGCATTCTAGTGTGTAAGGCTCAGGGAATTATACTGAGCACATTTTTTTTTTCAAGAGCTAATGGATTTCAGTTTTATTGTTTGATATGTCCCTATTTCTGCTGAAATTTTGCAGAGTGCTGCAAAGCCAAATCTAAATTGTTTTCAAAACTGCTTTTGTTTCTCTTCAAGAAATATTTAGCTCTCTCTCCCCCTTTCCTTCTCCTCTCCTCTCTCTTTAAAGGGCTTTTATTTAAATCCCTACCGTGGGCAGTGGGGTTGGAACTAGATGATCTTGAAGCTCCCTTCCAACTCAAACCATTCTATGATTGTGTGATTCTATGAAATTCTTGAAAAGGATTCAGATAGTTTCCTCCTTAATTTCAGACAGATGTAGCTACGAGACTTATTAGGGGAAATTTAAGTGCTTATGACATTCACCGTGAGGTGAAGCTTGTCTAAAAGCAGCCCTCATATGAGACCCGGACTGCATCTACCCACTGTAAAGATTACTCCAGTTTCCAGAGGAGAGAAAGAAAGGAAAAGATGGAAAGGAGAAGGACTCTTAGCATCTTTATCTTCCTTACAGCATCACAGGGTTGAGAGGCCAAAGAGCGATAGTAACCCAAGTATGAACTGCTGATTGGCTTTAGAGATGGGGAACGGCACAGAAGGAGTGCTGGGGCTTGGTGGATAATGTTTATGGCTTATGCTGACCATCTATTTGTGGTAAAAATAAATAAAAGAAGAAAATAAATAGTTGAAAAAGAAGCCTCTTAGGGAAGGTAGAATGTAATGGCTGTCCTGAGCTTCCAGATAGGACTCGGAAATACTGAATTGGTCTAAACAAGGCTGGAAGTTTTGGGGTGGTTTTTTCTGTTGTTTTTTCTAGGTTTTATTTTTAGAAATGTATAATGCTACAGGATAAAAATCTTTAAATAAAAATTGCTATCCACCTTTTAAAGCTGCTCTGCTTAGTAAATGTAATTTAGATTAAATGTCATAGAGTGGGATGGTTCTGCTCTTGTACCATTCTCCATTCAAATTTCCCTGTGTGAGACATTCTGGAGAATTTTTAATTAATATGGCTTTTCTGATTGAGAACGGATCTAATCCTTGGTGAAAGAATCAGGCTCATACTTGAGAAAGGATCTTTTCTTATTGCCAATCTACAGGAAAAGACTTTTGAAAAATTTAGGTTCTCCAGAGACCTACTAGTATGAAAAGCAAAGTCTACAAATAAGGACTATAACATTAAATGACCTCTATCTTGTTCCAATATGCAGTCACTATGGAAGCAAAATAAGATTAAATCTTTGTTTATTGGTAAGTAAAATTAGACGTGGATAAGAGCTTTTGTGATAAACTAGAGAAAATTTTTATTTCTCTATCAACATGATAAAGAGAACTAAATTTGTTTTAATTAAAGATCCTTAGTAGAGGGTCATAGCTGCTAATTTAACGTTTTGGACTAATTAATTGGTAGACTGCAAGAGCTTTATTTATTTTATTATTTTATAATAAATCTTACTAAAAATTAAAAGTACATGTTTTATTAGCAAAACCAAGCAACTTTGAGTATTTTCTCTGCTTTGCATCTATTGACATGCAAGAATAAATATTCTTATTTGGTTGTTCAATCAAAAAAGGAAAAATAAAAAGAAAATTACATACAGGTTTTTAAAGGCTTGAATCACCTTCACCAAGCAAGCAACTGCTCCTCTTAAAGGCAATTCCCAGGCATTTGCAATTTCCCCTCTTTCAGATGTTACTGCTGTAGTAGTAGAGTCAGCAGACTGGAGTGTGTGTGTTTCAGCTGTTCAAGTTTAGTTCAGCAAATTAGCTTCTTTTTTTGACAAGGGGACTCAGGCCAAGAGCCTGAGCTGAGAATGGGAGTTGCTTCAGGGTTAGCATATGTTGTGTTCTTCCATAAAATGATAGTTTGTTAAAAAGATTCAGCAATGTCTGAAACTACTGCAAAAAATCTCCAATCTCTTCTGTCAAAGATCTTACATATCAATGTTTCTATAGAAATTAGCTTTATTAGTTTAGGGTTACTTACTTTGTTAGATACAGCTGAAATAGTGTGATTCAAGGATGCTTTTCCTCTTTTCTCAGGTCTTTTGTGTGTCAGGTATGGTCTGCTGCAAAGAAATCTGTAACTTTCTAAAAGAATCATCTGAAAGAGCTCCTGCCTCCTCTGCTGATGCTGCTGCCCATTTCCTTTACACATATGTCCTACCTCCTGGAAATGTGATTATGTTACCATGCTTCAGTTGACAAATTAACAGAAAGAGTGCAAAAAATCATTTCATGGAGCCCTAGAATTTTTTTTTGAAGCATTGTTATCAATGCCTCATCACTACTTTGCATTTCAGTATCATTAGAAAGTAATTTATGATTGATTTCAAAAGTATGCAAACAGTATTTTGCACTTATGTGCATGTCTTCTTTGAGAATTTGGGCACATATTAATGCAGTGGCCATTTAATTCAAATGTTTACAGTTGTTTAGAATTGCAATAAAATGGAGGAAATTAGAGCAACCCCAACATGATCTATTCAGGACTTAATAAACTGAATGGCAGTATTCAGGACTTAAAAGTGGACTTTCAGTCCAGTGTAGCAGAGAGATTGAACCAGCAATAAATGCACTGTGCAAAAAGCTCATAGATTTTTCCACATGGTGTAATTATAGTGGGTCTGGAAATTCTGCTTAATTGTTTGTGTATGCAGCTAGAGCTAAAAGGAATGCTTGCTGGTAGTAGTGATATAGGTCATTATTGGAAATTTATTAGAATTTTTCCCGCCCAGACTGTTCAGGTTTAATTATGACTTCAAAACAGCTTCTCATTACAGAGTAATCTGCAGTGAAGTATATTTATTTATTTTTATTCTAAAGTAATTTCACTAATATATTATTTTTAATTTATACAAATTTTAAAATGAATGATTTGGTAATAAAGTTGAAAACCTATACTTGAACTTTCATAGGTGTATTTTCAAGAACAAAAGAAGTTAATGGGTAGAAGATACTCAAAATTCTTCTGCCTGTATTGAACTAAATTAATTCAGATAGTATTTCAGGGCATTTCTTACTGCAATAGATGCCCATGTCATAAATGGTTAGTGAAGGTATTTTTCTTTAAGAGAATTATTACACTGAATATTTTTATATATGCTGAAAATATTGTAATAATTTATATCTTTGAAACTTTTAACATAAATTCGTAATTTTTCATTGTATCTGTACTTACCTCAGGCTATGAAATGCAAGTCTTAGAAACAAGTCCATTTTTTACAAATTTAAAATAATATTTGGTAATTATTGGGTTCCCAGTTGATTTCAGTAGGAAAAAAAGGATCAGGACATACTCAGTAAACTTTCTTGATGTGTAACTGTATATGATCCTTAAGGAAAATTTAATCCATTCATTCATTATAGAATCATAAGTTACAGGCAGCTATGGGACACTTTCAGCTTTAAATCTGGTCATAGAATCCATAACAAAGCTTTACATATGTAACAGAATTCCTAATCCATCTGGTGTTACCATGTAACTACTCATCCCAAAGACATGATTCTTACAGTTTGTGGTGATTGGGAGGCTGTATCTACAACCTCCACTTTCTCCTGACTTACACTTGAGCCAAGGACTTTAGCAATAATTTGCCATTAAGTCTGTGAAGCCTTGAAAGGCTGCCTTTGTTACTTGTTTATGTGCTCTAAAGGCAATATTAATTTGGTATTGCAAGCACGGGGTGCTTGTATTAGGACCATTAACTTGCTGTTTGTCTAGCAACAAGTATTGGGAATGCACTTTAATATCTTGGTTTGTGACTTGCAGCCAAATAGCAGGTGCAATAGTCATCTCAGGCTCTTCCTTCTTTACACTGAAATAAGCTCCTTCTTAAATTCACTGTAATTTCCCTCTCAGCTTGATCTTTTAGTCTCCATTTGCAGGCTGCCAGTTCTGTGGCTGTTCTGCAAGTTACTAAATGTGTTTTACCAGATTAAGAAATTTGTCCTGCTTGACTCTGAGCACAGTTTTTCCATAATGCGAATTTTGAGCTTTGTTACCAATCCAAAGGGCAAAATCTCTTTTATACAAAGTTAAACTGATATTTCCACAATGTTGAAATTTGAAGATACTTTCTGGTTTATAATGCCACAGATCTTTAATTAAATTCTCCAATGTACTGTTTAACACCAACACATTGACCTATTTTTCAAACCGCTTCTTGAAGAAGGTCCTTGTCTCTGAGTTCTCTACTCCCCTGCACTTGGTATTTGAAGGGTGGGAAATACATGGCTAAACAAAGTAGCTGTTTAAACATGGTAGGATAAAAAGAGGAATACAGACAGCAATAAAATCTTAAACCAGTTCAAATGCTGGGTACTCTACATTTATGCATCATCTGATGCATCTCCCACAGTGTCCTGCACAGACCCTGTCTGTGCTGAATTGTCTTCCATTTTTTGCCATTCCAGTTGTCATATACAATTATCTTAAAGAAACCATGTCTATTCAGCAGTGGTTCTGTCAAACAGAATGGATGTTTGCATCCAAGGAGCTTCTTGCTTCATACCTTAGATAGAGGCAAGACTGCACATCTTGTACTTGTGGGTTCTGAGTGGGTGGGAACTGCCTGAAGGCTCCTCAAGCTACTGGCTGAGTTTGTCCTGTGGCCAAGCATTTGTGTGGCACCACACAGCCTGAAGCCACACTGAGCACGTGGCCCGGCCAGCACAGGTCTGCCTGTGCTCAGGTCAGCTGCAGTGTGGATCACCAACTCCTTGAGGCACAACAGCCCCCAGTCAGAACCACCTTGTTGCACTCTTTGATCCAACTTTGCTGTTCCCAAACATATTCCAAGATTCCATTAGGAAGCAGTTCAGCTAGTAGAGGGTTTCCTGACAGGCTGGAATGTTACTCCTGTTGTACCACCCACCAGAAGCTGGCATGGGGTGCACCAACAGCTCTCCTGCAGCTGCTTTCTCTGTGTGGGGGTTCCTGAAGCCTGGAGTACGAGCCCCAAGACAGAAGACATGGACAGTTCATGGTCACCAGCTCCTCAAGACAATGCCTTCTGCAAGGCTCCCAATACTGCTACTGAGAAGGAATCTCTTCTGTAGCATTTCCTCCCATGCTGTATTCTCTGTTAACTAGACTTTTACTCATAATATGAGGACTGAAGCCATCCAGCAAGGAAAATATGTCTTTATAAGGGAACAATTATTGAAATGTCCTTAATCATATAAAGGAAGAAACAGTAGGTTATCTGAAAAAACAGAATTCGGTAGAGCCAGTGGAATATTGCTGTGAAATGTTTTTCTGTTGGAAAATCTTACTTCAATGAAATAAATACAGGTACATTTGCGGGAATGTGGGAGTGTGTCAACTGCAGTGACATTACTCCTATGGCAGGGAAAAAAGCAAAATGGTAAATTTGAAGCAGCCTGTTTCTAGGTGTTTTGCTTGAAGTATATAGATTTCTCAGGGTTGAGAACACTTTCAAAATATTCCTTTGAATATCTAAAGATGAATCTGTGGGATTGTCAAAATTGAAGGGTAACTGTATATAAATTGCTCTTAAATTGCCATTTTTAAGTGATTTCAATTTTTCTCTGTTATGTTCTATTTTATTTAAGGACTGTTGAGCAGGCAGAGATGTTGGCTAGACATGGAACTGTGTTAAGTGATGAACTCCCTCAGAAGTCAGTGCTTTTGCTCAAGTTTATAAGCCTTAGCCAAGACTTTCCATCGTAGACATGTAAAATAGGCCAAAAATCTTAGAAGAGCAGGCTCAGAAGAACCATTCAAAACATTATACTAAAAACCAAATTTTACTTATGGAAAGTAAATTGTAAAAAGCGCGTTACCCAGCAGGAAATAAAAGAGGAAGAAAATAGATAAGCCCAAGACCTGATGTACCAACTGAAAATCAGTAGAGATCTGCTAACATATACCAAATTAAGTTAGAATCTCAAGAAGTTGGGCAATTAGTCACCTTAATAAATAGCTCTAATGTTAGTGGATTGCTTGCTTCATAGGATAAATGCATGGATGTTTTAGTAATGTGATTTACATATAGAGAACCTGTAAAATCCAAATTACACTGTCATGAAAGTTCTGTAAAAGTCTTTGTACATTTAAAGAGAAAATAAAAGGAAATATCTGTAAAATATATGTCTTTTTATTATCCTATTTAACCTATACTTCAGCTTTCTGTACGCCAAGGAAGGCATTGAGCAGTTGTCACAGAAAGTCAAGAGTGTGGACAATTTCAGCAGGATGATAGAGTTGACAGACCAGCACAATGCTAAAAAGAATGCAGTCCCTAGCCACAATCTATAGAGGTTGTTAACACCAATAGTCTTTGTGCTGTTGGAGTATTTTTTGAAATCCCTAACAGAATTGAAGAACACATTTGAAGATTTCTCCAAAAGAAGGTTATTATTTTTTTCATTAGTCAACAAGAAAAGTGTAATGGATTATTAAAATATGAAAATGACATTTTGAAGGGAGTTCAGAGAAAAGTGTCAATGACCAGGAGGCCAGACAAAATGGATAAAAGATTAAAAGAGGAAACTGTAAATGTGATCAGACACCCCTGAGAGACTCTTTGCACTTGCATCCTTATAAAACAATTTTGTTTAAAAGCCACTGTTGCAATCATGTCTAAAGGAAAGGATTAGTGCACCCCTGATCAATGATCCTTTCAAATACTTATTTTCGTATCTTGATTTTCTTTACCTGTTTTAATTTTTCTATGGATTTGTGAAACGCAAAATTAGACTTTTGTATGCTTTCTCTTTTATTGATATCTTTCAATAGGGCCTTAAATAGAAATCATTCTGAGGACAACTCTGAGAGGTATGTCCAGCAAATAATGGTAATGTGGCAAACCTGCTTGAAGAAGCCCTGACCTTTCCCTCTTCATTCTGCACTAATGTTCAATATTAATTTAAAGACTGTGAGTTATACATAGGTGTATAAAGCTCCTAATAAATATTTCTAGATCAAATATTGATGCTGCATATGTAAGTACAAAAAAGAGAGAGGCAAAATGGAGCTTTAAAACTCTGCACTTCTGCAGTACAAGCAGCATGGGAAAAAAATTACTTATCAGCTTTCTAAAATCCCACTAAGTAGCCCGAACATGAGGTATCAAGGGTTTTGGAAGGAATGTACAGTCATAAAGGATTCTCAATGGAGAGTCCAAGCAATGTTTCACATCACTTAGAGCCTTGAAAAAGCCTGCATAGCATGGACGAGCTTTCCGGGTTGTTGAAGGTATGTTGTCAAGTGAGAAGCAGACTAAACTGATTAAAAGGTATAAATGTGCCTTCAAATTTTGCTAGCTCTTATTTCCTTATGCATCTTCAGTTCCAGTCAAGCTAGTACAGAACTTTCCTGACATGTATTTGGAATTTAACATTAACCCAGTGTTACACTTGAGGTAACTATTCACAGAATATCTCTGTGGCCTTGCATTGCAAGACCCTGTGTCAGATATTGCCTTTCCTATAAATACCATAGGGTCATAAATGTTTTGTTACATATTCTATTAATAACATTATGAATATAATATATACAAGTGTATAACAAGTCTCATTTGTAATTTTATGATTCTTTCTTTTTCTCAGCACAAATGAAAAATAGTAACACCTTCCTTCTTCATTTCATATTTGCTTTCCCTTCTTCAGTCCAGATCAGGACATTGACTTCTTTACCAAAGTGAAGACAAAATATCTAGAAAGATGAAGGACATTTAGTCCTTTTCTTTTTCTTTTTTTCTTTTTTTAATTTAAATTAAACATAAAAATTTATAAGCTATCCAAAAGTATAATAATTTTTTTAACAGATAAAGCTTTCAGAATACCACTTCTCCACAGCAGACATTTCAGCTCTAATTGTTTGTAACAAAGTGATTTTTACTGAACTCCACCAGGATTTTTATTTTAGGACCCGCTCAGTTCATAAGTTATATATGTTTCTTACCTCTGAAAAATCGATGTAAACACATCAGCTCTGGCAGGTTGTTATCAATGTTTCACAGAAAATAAAATGAACCTAAAAGATAACCTTCCAAAACTCAGAGGAAAAGACATACTTTCAAATTTGCCTGTCAGTCTATCTCAAAGGAGACAAAGCCAGGAAAAATGTCTTTAAATGTGATGGTCTCCTATGATCTGTTTCTAAAATTGTGTTTCCCATTGGATAGATCTTTTATCAGAACAAGAGAAAGCTTTATACTGTCTTTCCTGACAGTGAAGCACATACTTTATACAACTTGCTGCAAGGGTTATCTCATTTAAACTACTCTGTGATCAGCAACCTGTTTCTCCCATGGGGCTCTTCAAATGTGGCTAGTACCCAAACATAAGAGGGGAAAATAAAGCATTTGAAGCTACTTTTTTTGACACTTTCTGCATTGCTTCCATGTCTCTTATCTATCTTGTATGTGAGGACCATAATTTCAAAATCACACAGACTCTACAAGAGGCCATTCTGTGGCTCAGTACATTCATATCTGTCGTACATTTTGTACATAAATATCTTCACTGTGCATCCAAGGTGAAGTAAGAAAAATATGCTTTGGTATTATGTTATTCATAATATTGGATACCAAAGGAAGTCGACCTGTAAAGTATCTTTCAAAATGTTCAGGAAATAGGTCCCTGTTCTGTATCCTAGGAAGCTTCCTTAGGATAATATTGAATAATAAGAAAGTTGTTTGTAATTTTAACCCATCAGAAGACAGTTGGAAATTAATTGAAAAAAAAAAAAAAAAACAAACCCAAAAAAACAAGATCAAGATTTTCCTTTGTTCTTAGGCCACTTTTGGAGGAATAGATCTAGCTTTTTTAGTCTGGAGATGGAAGTACAAGAAAAGGAGTAGAAGGGTTTGTTGTACTTCTTCGTGGGAATAATAGGGACAGGCTTATGCCACATTTATCTCTGTAATACTAGTGATACAGAAAGCACAGCCCTCTGATCCTTCTGAAGACTCTGATCTAGAGGTGTTGGTATTTGTATTAGCAGTCAAAAGTTTTCCTGGCTGCACTGAAATAAAAATTACATCCATCATCAATATGCAACAGAAATCAGAGAATTTCTTTTGAAAGGGATGATACTTTATTGATTTCATCCTCTTTTCAGTCACAGTGTCAGCTATGGATATTTTCCCTTCTGTATGTCTTTGACTTCCTGGCACCTATTCATCTGTGCATAGCATCAGGAAAATTTGGATTATCTACAAGCACTCTTTTGCATTCAAAGAGATTCTCTTCCAAGACTTTGGAAGGGGAGCTGGTGCAGAGACTATTCTGAGGAGGAATACAGTGAGGAATGATGTGGGAAATTAAGGCTTGAAAGCCAAGCTGAGTTGAATGTGTTTAGGTAATGTGCCCTCATGGAACTGAATCTGAAACTAATGTTGACAGAAATAACAAGCTTTAACCAATGATGATCAATCTTGAATAATGGCTGTATAATGAGAAGAAGTCTATGGAGTCCCAAATAATATGAGATAATTTACAATGTTCTAAAGCATGAGAGAATCTGAAAAAAGTGAGAAATACCCATGTGTTAGCATCAGCTTGAGACTTTCATTTCAACTGACCTGCCTTAAGTGCCTTAAAGCCACCTGTACTATATTTTACAGGGATGCATTGTAGGGCCTTTTGGACTTCACTGGATGTTTGGTCTTCACTGCACTAGATAGAGGGTATGGGAAGCTTTGCAGTGTACCCATTGGATAAATATCTCCACAGTTCTTGTAATTGTGAGTATGAAATTTGCTTCTTTACCAATTAAAAAAAAAAGACAAAAATAACTGAAAATAAGCCTAATTCAAAGGAATTCGATAATTTTGCCAAAATATAGCTATCTCGGTGGCATCATTTATTACAGTAGACAAATACATTCTCTCCTCTCCTCTCCTCTCCTGTTTTCTGATAATTTTATTTTTTATTGATGCAGTGCAAAGTTATCAGATTTAAGTACCCATTAACTACTAGAATTTGAAACCAGCTAAGGCACGAAGTAAAATAAAGTATCATAGTCTCAATTTTCTTCTCAGTGCTAGTGCTTCTGGCCTTCCCATGTGAGCTGTTAGTATGATGAATAAACATGCGCTGAATTGGTTCATTAGGGTGGAACTATAGATCTCTCCTGATGTTTCCTTTATTCTTTGCAAAAGAGGCTTCATTGTTTCTATATATTTGGTTGTTACAGCTGTGATGTTGCCAAGCAAAACAAAGTGCCATACAATAAAATGCTTCTGCATTGATAAAATGCAAAAATAGGAAGCAGAAAAGATAAACGTGATGCAAATTGCATGGTTTGTCTTGCTGATTGCCAGGCATATTAATGTGGAGGGAAATTCTTCCATAAATTGTGGAGTTACAATGACTTGTTGGAAATATGTTCTCATCAAAACCACAACTTAATATTTAAGGATTAAATAGAACTACAGTTTAATGATTGTTCTACCCTGGAATCGGATCTGGAGTATCACTGCTGAGTTATATCCATCACTCCCCATATGATGCTGTCAAAACATTTTAGTCATTTAAGCAACGAACTTTAACAACAAAATGCCAGAACAGATCCTAATGTTTGTCTAGTGCCTTATATTGGTTTGTCCATTTCACCACTATTTTTTTTAACCTTTACAAACTTTTCCATGAATTGACATTATGCGTCTGTGATTTTGGCTCATTAGTTGTTGTTGTTGAGTACTGGAAACAAGAACAATGTAGAATCTAGTATTTTGGGGTATGTTAGCATCTATAGTTTCAGTTCTTAACAAATGGCACATTCAGTCTTTGATGCTGTTTGTCTAGGGTCAAGTCACACAGCTCGATTATAGTGTTTCAACAAGAGGTTTATTCAGATGTAGTTGAACATTGAAAAAAACAAAAGCCTTTTAAAAATACAGATTACAGTTTACTAAACAGCATGCAAAAATTAGCATCACTAATAGCAACATGGAGGAAAAAGATTTCCAAAGAATTGTTAAGTACAATCATAAAAAGTAAACTTAGTTTTCAGCTAACAAAGTAATTTGCTATTACCTACAAGTGAAAAATCCTGAGAATCAGACTGTAAAAGCTAAAATATTAATGCTATGACTACTTAATCAGTGCACGGCTTGCGTTCCAATTAAGCATGGCATTACTGTGCAAAACTTTAAGATCATAAATAATAGCATCCCAAGAGTGTCTAATAAGCACTAAAATAACAACTGAAATAATTTCCTAACTTCTGCACTTTCTTGATAAAATTCTTTCATTCAGTGACTTAGACTTATTTCTATTTTCCTGACTTTTTAATTTTACTTTGAACACAAGGTAATTCTTGAAACACCAGTAAGGCAATACACTAGGGAACAGAGAATAATCTAATACCTCTTTTTAACTTGCTTTACAGAGTTGCAGTTAGAATGGAATTTATCCCTGAGCCAGAAAATCAAACATTACGTATGTGCCACTTAAGTCTCAGTTATCCTGACAACAGTTACATGGTGCATAAGTCTTACTCGGGGCTCATTTTCACTTTTAGTCTGCAGCCTTGGAAAAATTGTTTTCACTTTGCAGATTCCATGCTGTCTCACTATCTTCAGGCTAAACAGCTAGCAGCAAGCAAAGGTCTCTATCTCTGTGTGAATGGGAGGAATGTACTGGGAAGAGAGATATTGGCTGAAATCTTGTTGCCTAATATAGAAACACTGTCCCTGGACAGTGACATTTTCCCTGCAAGTAGACAGAGACAACATGGTTCTGCATGGGGACCCACAATAGTGGACAGTCTATGGTTTCAGTGGAAGGAAGAAACCTTACACTTTGTTTCATATATCCTGTGGCAGCTTCCTGCGCTTGCTGTGGGATTGAGCCGGAGGGAGAAGATATGGTGGGCAGGGTCTGCAAGCTTAGTTTTAGGGCAGAACAATAGAAACATGAAGTAGCTTTCCCACAAACCCCACCAATGCATAACAATCAGTGTATAGTTTGGAATTTGGAATTTGTGTATATGATAGAGGGTTAAGTACTGTGTGCTTGTATTCTGTCGTGTCCTTGCCATATTTGTTTTAGGTTTAATATGGTGTCATGTTTTAGGAATAATTTTCGATAGTCCCACTAAAAATCCACTTTACCACTCACTTCCTTTCCCCCTTAAGCTGAAACCACAAAAAGCAAAGATCATGCCTTGAGATAAGAACAATTTACCTGAAACAGCAATGAGATAAGAAAATTAACAGTAACAGCAACAATTTTAATAACAAAAGTGCACAAAAGAGGGAGTGCAGAGGCTGACCTGACTGCACCCACACCACCCAATCCTCTCCCTCTGGTCAAGACTGTCATTACCCCATTACTCCATCCCCACACTTGTTCCACTGGAAAGGGACATCCTTTTTCTCGGAAGTCCATTTCCCCCACATGACAATGAGATCAGATGGTATTGCATAATATTAGTAAAATAATGCCCACACAACAACAGCCTCCACCCCCTCACAATGACAGTGGAAAATTACCCTGTCCTTGGCCAAACCCAGGACATATTTCATGGATAGTCCTTAGGGCAGGTAGAGGGTTGTTTGCTGTCTGTTCCTAATAGTATAATTTTGGCATAGGCCATAGCCAATTTCTTAAATAAATATCCTACACAAGCCAGGACATGTGGAAATATCATTATATTTTCACTTACTTCCAAGCAGAAACTCATATTGAAATGCCTCTTATTCTTTATTAATGTTACCAAGATTTCAGAAAAAATTGCAAGAGGTCTCCTTTTAAGATTTACTGCACTATATTGTTATGCTATTGTTTCTTTTACACAGATTAGTAGAAAGAGAAAACATGAGTAAAATTTCAAGAAAAAATATTTTAACTTACTCTAAGCCCTTAGAATATGTATGAAATTCAGAAAATTCTTCTCGAGGTGTACTAAAACCACTCTTGAAATGTAATGCTTTTTTCCAGGTATACAGAACTCATTCATGTCAACAGAAAGGCCATGACTACTTCAAGTTATTTAATAAGAAAACAAGAAGAGGAACAAAATTCCCTCTGCACCTTTCTGTCTGTAGCACTTTTGTTAAATTCTGGCCCAGTTAACTTTTTTTTTGCTTGCAGACATGGGAGAATAGAAGTGTTCATAAGGGAAAAAAAAAAACAATAAATGAGAGCAAAAGCCACCATGGAAATATGATAATAATATGTCAGATAAAATAAATGAGAACATCACTGAGATCTAAAGCATTAATAAGTACAAGTGAGCACTGATAAGACACCTTCCTTTCAAAGAAGGAAGGAGTTTTTTGGTTTTTTTTTTGTTCTCATGCTGTCTGTGCTGGAGGAGAAATAAGGACGGGGAATCCAAAGAGTTTCATCTTAGTTGCTGCTGTCTAATTCTGGAGCATATATGATTTCAAGAGTGCCTTAATGGTAGCTTAAGTAGCCCTAACTGTGTCAGGTTTGTCCTTTCTTCTTGAAAACCACCTGTCTTCTAAAAGGCAGAAAAGGAACTTATTCTGCCTCAAATAATGTCTGCCTTGTACATAGTCAGAATAAAGGAAAAGAGAAAGGCTGTAATACTCCCTGCACTGCAGTGTCATCTGGTGTGTGAATGAAGAGGTAAAGCACTAGGAAGGCTCCCTTGCACAGCAGCATCCACAGTTATACATGCACCTTTGTGGGAAAAGACTTGCCAAAGGACAGGTGAACATCCAGATATCCTGCTAGTCACACTATTACTGACGCAGGCCAGGATGCCATTGGCCTTCTTGGCCACCTGGGCACACTCTGGCTCATGTTCATCTGGTGGTCAACCAGCACCCCCAGGTCCTTTTCTGCTGGACAGGTTTCCAGCCACTCTGCCCCCAGCCTGTAGCACTGCAGGGAGTCGCTGTGACCCAAATGCAGGACCCAGCACCTGGCCTTGTTGAACCTCATACAATTGTCCTTGGCCCTTTGATCCAGCCTGTCCAGATCCCTCTGCAGAGCCTTCCTATCCTCCAGCAGATTGACACCCATACCCCACTTGGTGTCATCCATTAATTTACTAAGGGTGGACTGGATCCCCTTATCCAGATCATCAATATAAATATCAATCCGCTCAAGAAGCTCAATGCAAATAGGTATATACATGCAACAGATGAGGTAATATATCCCATTATTTTGATACTAATCAAATGACTAGTTCTTGCTGCTCTGCAGGCTTTTTTTTTTATTGTGATATGTTAACTTGGTCTGAGAATTATCTACCGATTACTCAAGTGTCCATTGATAATTTTGTTTCCCTCTCATTGTAATATTTGTGCTATTTTAAATAAATTGAGCCGTTAGGTAGTAAAATATGTGAAACTATTATGTTCATACAATTGGACTGTCTCAATTTTGTTTTTAGAAAAGTAGACTATGGATCTTGAAAAACACTTCAAAAATATACTCAGGGATGATGTCATTTTGCCAAGAAAGTTTGGATCAGATGATCCTTGAGTTCCCCTCACAAATTTTTATTCTATGATTCTATAACAAAATCTAGCAAAGGAGTATTAAATATTCCTTTATAAACAATGTTTAATTTTACTCATAAATGTTAATTGAGTAATCTGTTGGACTAAAAGTCTACCAGTTTTTTCAAACACAACATCCTTCATGCTGTTCCCTCTATAAATCTAGGATTTGGTTTATATTTCAAGCAAAAAATTTATCCAGTCTGTGGATTATTTTCCCTTCAGGAAAAAATTTAGAATATATGTTCATTGGCAAATTACACACTGCCAACATAATTTTCTCTGGAATCTGTCCATTAGCTCAAAAGGAAGAATTAGCATTGTCCTCCTGCTTGGCAAAAGAAATTAATTAGGATCAGAAACCGTGTTGTCTCAATTTTTACAGAGCTTCCACAATTATAGCATAAAAAAATCATACGCACACACACACGCACACAAAGATAAAAACAGAATACATGCAATTTTTTTTCTCTCAAACCCACTGTTTTGCTCAACCTATTCAGAAAAGTGCAATATGTAGGCATTCCATTCCTTTATTAGCTTGTGCGCAATATCTGGATATTTTGGTCAAAAAGAACAGTAAGCAGCATGCTGATTATGTGGCTCCTTTCAGACTTCCCACAGGGTGAACATTCAATCTTAACACATGTAGATCCCCAAAAGAGCAATGAACAGATAGTGACGTCCTCTGTTATCACCCAAAGGTGAAGATTCTTTATTTCAGCCAACAGAAGTAGCAAACTGCTTCCCTCTTAAGCAAAGAGGATGCAGAGAATAAGTCATGAGCCAGCTGAGCATCCTGTTTTGATAACCTGCAGCAAGAGCTGTCCTTTACTTTAGGCAGTGCATATCTCCAGCTTCGTGCATTCCTGCAGTTCCCATAGTGATGAGCAGAAACTAGCACCTCTGCTAAGGAGAAGACACTTCTGTTTCTGAAAGGTTCTGGTGCCCACAGCTTAGCTACATTTAGATTAGACAGGCAGTAAAATATTCATGGGTATTTCTTTCAAAAAATAAAGATATGCATTTAGAAAGAAAATATTTGCTGGAATGTCATTTAAAAATGAGGATGACGATTGCAAACATTACAGAAGGAACAAAAAAACCCAATTTATTGAAGAAATAAAATACATTCTGACAGTGAACTGAAATACAGTATCTGACAGAGATTTAAGTATGGGGTCAAAGAGTACAGTGAAATGGGCTGCAATGTCATCAACTTTGACCCACTGAAAGCAATTAATGTGATACCAGTGTCAGCTGGGTTTATGACAAAATTTAACCTGTCTGACCCAGGGAGATGAAAATAATGACCAGAATTGCTGAGGTCATAGAATAAATTGCTGAGGTCACAGAATAAATCAAGTCCTTAGTACTCTGTGAGGGACTGTGAAGGTTCGATTCATATCAAAGTGAGAGGAAGCTGAGGTCATTTAGGGCCAGGCACTCAAAGGTACTTAAGGACTTAACTTTCCTTCCCCTCCAGCCTCCAGTGTTTCTCATGCTTTTCTGCATCTGATCACCAAAAGCGTGTGAGATTAGGTTCTCAATCATTGGTAAGATTTTATTAGCAAGCAGTAAGCAACAGCTTGGCTACTGTTGAAAAGGTAATGAGAGAACTGTACTTGATTGTTTCATGCATTCATCGAAAAGTGAAATGTGAAAAATGACCTGTTGGCCAACGCACCATTGAAATTTCTCATATTTTTTGACTAAGCAGATTTTGTTACAGATACAACCACAGTAATGACTAAACTATATCAAATTCTTGTTCTGAAAACAGCTTATGTTGGGTTTATAATTTGAAAATAACTGAACATGGACATTTTTAAAATAATGTGTTCATACGGGGACAGTATTTTCTGTTCTGTGATTGCAGTGCAATGTCTTTCCTTTTTTTTCTCTGTCTTTCAACAAAGTCTGTCAAAGGGAAACATTAAAAAGAAAGTCTGATCTATGGAAATCACTGTGTGCTTGGCACCAAGTACACAACTAGTGGCACTGTGGAGAATCTGGTTCTCTTATCTAAGGAACACAACACACTTCAGAAGCTCTTTAGCTGAAACTTGGTTTGACACCATGCTTGTGTCTCACTCATTTACAAGAGCTTTCGGAATATATTCTGCTTCCAGATTTTTCACTGATAATTTCGAATCATTTTGTTTGCTTGTTCTTTTGTTTCACTCTCTTTAAAAAGAGTAAAAATAGGTTTCACAAGGAAGCTTGCAGAGATGATAATGCATTTGCAGCTTGTTTTGAGACTTTCAGAAATAGAATTTGTTTCTCACATTAATTAATATTCTTTCTCTTTGGGTACTTTCTGCTTGAAATATTCACCCACTTCCATATTTTGCTGGCAAAATCCTCGTTTAGGTCAATGGAGCAAGAGTATTTCTGGGGGCAGAATTTAAAGATAATGCCTCAAACCCAGTGGTTTGGTTTCTGCAGTAAATTTAAGAGTCTGGTAAAAAAAAAAAAAAAATTGTCTGTGGGCAGCCTTAGCAAGAAATCCTGATAAAGATCTAACCTCCTTATGCTTAACCACACACACAAATAAGGGGAAGAGGAAGTGAATGAGCAAGACTAGTCTAATTATTTCTCTTGTGAAATCAGATCCCTGCTGTACAACATCTGAGATTTCAAGTGTTAAAATAGCAGCTTCGATTAAAGACAGTCAGATGTCACCAAATTAATTAAAATTCACTGTTTAGCTGAGCTTACGTATAAAATCAAACAGAACCAAAAATAAATGGAAATGTTTTTAGACACGCACATGCATAACATCTTTGGGTGATGAAACAGAAATAAACGTTTTCACATTAATGTGCTATTCTTTGAATCAAGCAAGGTAATTACAAGTCTGGTTTTCTGTAGGCCTCCAGGTCAAAGTTTCTCTCAACAACTAACTGAGCTTTGGTGCACAAATCACTTATTGGATGTCTGAAAATGTACATTCATGCCACAGTTTTTTTGTTTTAAAAAGATCTTTTTAATTGTTATTTTTACCACTAGAAACATGTTCACCAGTACTCCTCAGTCCAGTTAAGAATTTCTCAGATCATCCAGAATCCCACCATGGAACTTTTACTTTTATTCATTCTTTGCCTAGACAACTAGTTCACTTATTCCTTAACTAGCCCTATAATTTGAAAAATTAAAGTCAAACAGCAGGCAGTCATGTTTCTCAATATGTCGCTTCTTTTCTGCTGCAAGAAGAATCTATACTCACAAAATAATCAGTGAGATACCATTTCCATTGCATCTAATGTTTCTGACATCTGATTTTGAGCACTCTCACCACCTCATTAAAACTTGTCTTCAAGAAATTAGTTTGGAAGTAGTAATTTGTTGTAGTCCTCATCTCTCAAATGTGTTCCGTTTAAGCAAAAATTCTTCAAAGGTGCCATTCTTAAATCAGGCACAGAAATTTCTCATGGTCCCCTGCTCAGTGTTCCATTCAGTGTGGAGTCAAAAGTCAGGAAAGAGGGCAGGTACCGTGATAGAGTTCACAGGTGACTGTAAGAGTGTCAACACAGAGAATTTAGAGGTAAGGCAATAAGAGCTCTTAAGGTTCTTTGAAGAACACCTATGGTATCAACATAGAGAAGTTGGTTATGTTTTTTAAGCAGTCTAAAGTTGAAGCAAGTGCTTCTACAACACTGTTAAAGGCTCTTCTGAATGAATGTTTTAACCTGTGCAGTAAAAATCATTACCAGCATCAAAAGCTATATTTATGTGACTGTATATATCAAGGTTTAAATTAAACTGCTCTCAGGTAATTTGTTATATTTTTCAATGTATATGGATAAATGTGTAATATATTTTGCTTCTTTTAATGCTACATTAGCCTACCATAGCTCAGTAGCAAGTAAAAACTTTTCATTTTTCTCAGAAAAAATAGGTGGCATGTCTCATCAGTACACAATACACAATCAGTATTCATCAGAGTACACAGATTAGTTTGTACACAAGAAAGTACTTATTCACCTGACAGTAAAGCAAGCAAGCTTATAGAAAAGCAGAAATTAGGGAAGATGGTGGGATGCTGATAGTTACAAATGAAAGAAATTAGTGTATTGGAGAAATACAAGAGGTACTTTCTGTTATAAAATCATACTGGTATAGTGCTTTAACTACTTTTGTAGAAGCAGCATAAGCCAAAATTCCAGGTTTAACTTTTCTTGATTTTTAGTTATTTCTTCCTTTATTTACTTTTTGCCAACATATTTGAGTGGCAATGATTCAGTGTAAGCACAAGAACCTGAAGCTGCATTTCCAGATGAATAACAAAACTGGCATTAATATCTGTAAATAACTTTATTGTCAAAGACACTTTATAAATTCTTTACACAGGATATATGAACAGATTCAATATACATTCATATAAAGCTAGTCACTATTTACACTTCGAGTTTCTCACATTTATTCTTGAAAGTGCATCGCTCCTTCAAAATATTTTATCTGATAAAAAAGTGAAGTGTCCAGTTTTGGACACTATTTAGGCTAACTATACCCAGGGCCACGCCCAAAAAGAGGATCAATGATCAATTACCTAATTTATTTTCTTTGCCTGTTTAATGTTTTTGTTTATTATATATTGCAATTAATTTAAGTCAGGAGCAGAAGAATGGCTCAGAATTTAACAGCTTTTTTAAATGTTACAAGATCTTTTTAGATTTTCATTCTAAACAAAGGCCTCAGACAAGACTATGTAATGAGCTATTGAAAAGAATAAATCCTGTCAAAGAGTATTTTTCTGTCTTCAGGTTTCTCATAACATATCAAGGAACCAAAGACCAACCTACCAACCATTGCTCTTAACAGCAGTGCTTTTTGCTGATATATGAACCAGTAAGCAAAGTGAAGAAATCGTAATATTCTAGGAAGAAAAATCAATTTTTTTATAAAATCTGTTGCATCTTTATCATTGAAATTGATTCATTTTTCCTTTTCCCATGGAAGCTTATTATTCTGCTAAATGCATGCACATCTTAGAATGGGAAACAATGAAAATTGATGGTTTTGTTAAAATATTGACAAAATGAGGTAATGATACAATATTGTAATTGTACTGCCATAACAAAGATCAGCATTATATATGGTATAAAAGCAGAAGTAATTCTTTACATTCTATCCTTGAAAGCTCTTTTCATAGCTCTAATTCTCTCATTGAGAAAGCAGAGGTCTGACTTCTGTCAGGAAATTCTGCTGTAATATTTCCCTTTTTACATGGTATTTTTTCTGTATTTTGTGTTCAGAGGAGATAACTGCCATCCTTTTCAGAATAGGATTGTAGGTAGCAATCAATATTTCCAAAAAAGCTCAGGGAACATACTGCTTTTGTGTGTCTTATAGTGTCTTTTGATACTGCTGAAGAGTTTTTGTTCTCTTCAGTAATCTAGCCAGAGACTTGACCCTATCATTCCTTTAAAATGAAGGACTTCTTTAATTCTCCTTTTCTGAGCACTGCTGTGCTTGAGAGCAAACATTTTGGGTATATGCGGTGACTGAAAATGTTCCTGAAACTCCAAGCAAAGGAACTGCTTCTTATTGTTTGCTTTGTGACATGTTCGAGGCAAAAGAGCTTTAAATTTTTTGCAAATACAGAGGACTGAGTAAAAAATAAAGGACAAAAAGAGTTCCCAAAACACCAAACTCCTCTTTTGATTTCTTTCTTAATGGAAGTAAACTGCAACCTGATCACAGGTATTTTAAAAGTTCTTCTTCCTCTACCATTTTGCGTAGACCCAATTGTGAAATGCGGAACAAGGCTAAATTAGCAGAAGTAGAAAACTGCTGAAATGTAGATATGCTCCTCCTAGCATCAATTTCTCTTGTTCAGAGTTAGCCAACATACTCTCTATGGCTCTGCATTATGGCATCTTATGCCATGTATGCATGGCATCTAACGAAATCAATTTTTACATTGAAATGTAAAAAAAGAAAAAAAAAAAAAAGAAAAGAATTAACACCAGCTGTATTCTTACATCAGAACCCTATCTAAATGTGATTTTTGTTTTAAAGACTCAGGTCAAGGGTATCAAATCTGGATGCTAAAATATTTTGTAACATTACAAAAAAGCTATCTGTCCTTGCCTGTCTGTAATATGCACAGCACATGATCTTCTTCAAAAAGTAGAAGGTACAATTTCTATTAGTTCAGTGTTATACCATTATAAAAAACTATCTACCCTAACATATTGCTTTTAAATAGACAGAAAAAAAACAACTATAGCTGGAAAATGGCTAGATGTTAACTCTAGCTTTTCTTTCCTCTGAGTGGTGTCTTCGTCACTATCAAAAATTCCTTATGCTTAAATGGAATTGTGGAAATCTTTATAGAGGCAGTCAGGTTAAGATACATCCTTTTAAGAACTTGATACGGGATTTCGTTCTATGTATGCACATGAATAGATTGATTCTGTTATAGAGTGTTTAGTAATATAAAGCCTAGGAAAATTAGTTTTTTGCATGCACTTCTTATATCTCTTCAGGGAAAAGCTTATGAATTTCTACTTTCTGTAAATATTGTCCGAGAAACTACCATCCTGTATGTAAATCAGATTTAAAAACCCATAAAATCTGCAAAAACAACATTTTATGAGGTAAAAGAACTTTGAAATGCATCTCCTTTGGATGAACCAATATTTTTACTGAAGAATCCTTTTTCACCAAATATGCCTTTGAAAGATTTTGACCAGATCTTGTCCAGCTTTCTACTGACCCCTCCTGAGGGTAGGAACGATGCTATGAACCGTGAATTCTGGACCCACAAAGCTCTATGTCTTTGTTCCTTCCAGGGCAAACATCGTCAGTGGATCCTGAAGTGTGCCTGGCCCTAGAATTGGGGTGCCTGGTAGATCTTCCCAGGATGTGTTTGTTCATACAGCATTTCTGTAGTTCTGCGGCGGCCAAGTGAATATTCATCAGCTTAATGACTGTTACTGCTATCAGAACTGTCATGACCCTAAATTTCACCAAGAACTTACAGTATCCAAGGGGCTTCTAGTTCACTGAGAAATTATTTAAACTGAAACCCAATTTAAACTGAAAACAAATTAAAAACCAGGACAAAATAGAGCACACTCTAAACAACGACATTTCCACCAAAGTAAAAAAATTTAAAAAAAATTTTAGATAGTCTATTCATAGGAAACAGTGACTCAGCAGAGTCACTTACCTGACTCAGCAGATAAGTGTTGCTTTGATGTTTTTAGTTTTTTAACTCTTCCTTCTTCATGTCACATCACACTTCATTTAATACAAACTAATGAATATATTACACTGAATAAAAATAAATTTTCTCCCAGGATTTTCTCTGATGGTATCATTTTAAATTTTAGCTTTTAAAACATTTATGACTGTTTTATTTCAATTTGCATGTAATAGAGATTGTTATTATTATAATTTCTAATCCATTGTTAGAAAACTGGAGATTCGAGGAACTAATGTCAAAGTCACTGGTTTTGGTTTCCTAACATAAAGTATCTATATGGAATTTGATTTCTTAAAATTCCTACTATTGGTAGTGCACAGAAACACCACTAAAGATATTAAGGTATAGAAGATAATGTGCCATTTAGTCGTTTTGATTGTCAGCTGATTCTTCTGTGCATTTTCATGGACTCATATCAAAAATTGAAGGATCCTTAAGAATCATTGAGTCTAACTTGCTGCTTCTCACAGGAAAACCTGAAACTAAATTGTATGACTTTGTCCAGATGCTCCTTGAACAGAAGCCTGACAGGCTTGGTGAAATGACCACTTCCCTGGGGTGCCTGTACCAGAAAGGTTCTCACTGAAGAACCTTTTCCTAATGTCCAATCTGAATTTCCCCTCATCCATCTTCCTCCCATTTCCATGTGTCCTGTCACTGGTCACAAAAGAGAGGAGATCAGCAGCTCCCCTTCTGCAGATGCCCTTGAGGAAGTTGTAAAGAGGACACCCATTGTCAGTATAGACCAAGGAGACCCTTGGCTGAACATTCCTGTTTTCTGTCTCAACAGTTATTCTAAAATACTTGGTTTCATTCCACATTAACTTTCCCTGATGACACCTTGTGACTGGTATTCAGGGAAGTCCATCTGCTTCTGTAGAATATGTAAGTCAAGAAAATAAAGATCCAGAAAGTAAAAACTGAGGTCCCATACCTTTGGGCTCTTCTTTCAGTCACAGTTCTTCATTTCTTCTTTTTCCATTGGTTTAATTTATTCTTTTCATGGTAATTCGAATATTTTTTCTGCTGCTGAGGTCCCAACAAAGTACAAAACCAGTATGAATTTTATGACTAGCTCATCTCAATATATGAAGAATTCAAGTTCCTTCTCATTTGAAAACAGTTTCTTTCTTGGCATATTCTAGAAATGATTGCAAAGAGGACGCTATTTTCCACAGAAGAACCAGATGATTTATTTTTTCCCGATATTTTCCTCATTATAACAATCTCAAGAAAAGTCACTGTATCTTAAAATAGATGAGATCTATTTAATCCGAAAAGTTGTTCTTTAATTTTTTGCTTCCAAACCTTCAAGCATTGTTTTTGTGTATAAAAAACATGATAACACTGATTATAATAGAGGGAATTGTTTAGATTTGTTGCTGTTGAAGCAGTTTTTTGCGCTATAAGGGCTATCAAAAATGTGTACAGCTGCACATGATTTCGTAATTACCAGGGTCCAAAGCATCTATCTCTGGCAGATGTTTCAGAAGCTGATAATTTTAAATTGCATCAAAAAGAATCTTGTATGTACAAGAACACTTGGGTCTTGTGAAATGTAAAATTATTAGCTTAACTTCTACAGTGTTTTAGAAGTTTTTGGTTTTTTTCAATAAAAAATGTTCGAATAAGCAAAATTCTCTTATGTTAAAAGGAAAATTAAGTAAGATGGTATGTTCATGTCAATCTGTGTTTGAATAGTGGTTTCCTTAAATAAATGAAAGAAATTCCGTGCTTTGAAGCTTTATATACTTAGTTGATGTGTCTATCCTTAAAAACTATAAAGCATCTGTATGATTCTAAATTTTACTCTCTCTAAAGTGTGCAAAAATTTGTAAGCAATTCAGGCAAACTCCAGGCCCAAAAAATAATTTGAAACGATCCTCAAGAAACTGTGTACAAGTCTCATGCACTGTGACCTTTATGCAAAAAATAAATTAAAAATAAAATATTTCTACTACAATTTGAATTTTACAGTGGTACTAATGCAAAGCTTTCCATAGCAAAATGGTGTTAAAAGATCAGTGCAGGATGATTTGGCATTCTGAGATGGACAATTTGACTCTTATTTCAGATTATTGTGTTAATTATGCTGATGCATATTTTCATTGCTGTCAGTCACAGACCAAAGTGAAAATCTGTAATAATACTCTTTGAATTGGGAGCGGGATGAGGTGGGTGGTTTGTTTGGTAGGGTTTTGTGTTTACTTGCTTGTGTGGTTTTTGGCTGTGAATTGCTGATGATTTTCCTGAGGGTGTAATAAAGAGCAGAAATATTCTCTTAATTAATTGCTTTTTATTCCAGTGTCATGAGGTAACTCACATCCATCATGTGTTCTTACCTACAGATTTTGTCACTGCATCCTGCTGGGTTAAATCCAGCTAAATTAACAATGTTAAACAGGGTTCATCACGACAATTATACAGTATTACTGCCCGAAAAGGACTTAAAAAAAGTTTTTATACTTCAGCAAGTCTTTGGAGCTGTTTTTAGTTTCTGCTAAAGTAGCTACAGCTCTACATAGCATTTTAATGTATTTTAGGGCAGCAGAAAATTTTGAAGGTAAACAGTAAAATCATTTATTACTTTATTACTTTATTTTTTAATTTTTTTGACATTTGTAGTACTTTATGGCTCCAGGTACATAATTACAATTAAGTACAGGACATGTGAGCATAGAAGTCAACCATTTTCAGGTCAGAAAAAAATGGAAGAAAATTACATAAATTTTTTATCAAATCTAAGATTAAAATTTTTGACCTGGCTTCCCTCTGGATATTAATTTCTGAGAAGAGAAAGACAGGAAAAACAGAAAAGAATTAAATTCAAAAGGATTTAACAGTGCCTTTTCCCTATGATTCACTAGTATTGGAAAAGTTTTACCTTAGCTCTAGATTGCATGTCTTTGTGGACAACCTTTAAATTAAAGAATTGGGGTAAAGCATATGAGTAGTTAGCCTAATAATGCTATATTGAACATGATCCATTTCCTTTTTTCAAAAACTGGCAATTTATTAATCTTCTTATCTATAATGGGATTTCTGACCCTATTAACATGACACTCAGAAAATTTGCATTAAACCGTCACTATCTATTTTATTATTAGTTCTTGTAAATTTCACATGTAATGTGGTGTGTAAATCAGGTTTATTTTCTAG
This sequence comes from Myiagra hebetior, assembly GCA_013397015.1. Lineage (NCBI taxonomy): Eukaryota > Metazoa > Chordata > Aves > Passeriformes > Monarchidae > Myiagra > Myiagra hebetior. The sequence goes on from VWZQ01004501.1 coordinate 153,283, forward strand.
CACATTAGGCTGCCAAAAGGGAAAAAAGCACACACTCCTGTATAACCCCTTATGGAATCATGATTGTCTAGCTGTCTGTTGCAAAGCCAATCAAATTCACACTTAAAGTATTTGGTCACTTTTATATTTATTCTGGTTGATATGTAATGAAATTAATCGTGTCCAAAAACTAAAATATGTGTTACAGCACATGGCATGTTCAATGAAAACATTGCAATTAAGATATAACACATTTAATTTACATGCCAGTCAATCATAAATAATGCAATTAAAAATATATGAATTACACTGGGATTAACCGTGCCCTGTACACAATTCAGAACAGGGAATTTAATAAAACGTACATTGTGGTTTAGGAATGGTATTTCCCAAGTTAGTGTTCTCACTTTAATACTCCAAACCATGAGCCTTCTGTTAACTGCCCCATTTCCCTTTTCCCCATCCCTTGCAGTAAGATGGAGAGGAAAATTGGAGGCATGAAAGATAAAGATCACAGGCTTCGATAAGAACAATTTACTGGAAATAGCCAATGAAATAAGAAAATGAATGGAAACAGCAACAGTATTATTAACGGGGTGTGCAAGAAAAGAAAAGAGGAGAATAATTCACATCCAACTGCTCATCCCATGGAATCTGACATTATCCCTGAGCAGACGAGGCCTCTTCTGTAAGGTGTGAGGTGATGTAAATAATCTCCAGGTCCTGGTCATGCCCCTCCTGACTACTGCAAAAATTAACCCTATCTGGGCCAGAACCAGGACAACATATGAAGTAAAAAAGACTCATACCTTTAACAGACTGTTTATGGCTTGCCTGTGAAAATTTTCTCTTTTGCTTCCACCTCCTCAGCTTTCATCCTGAATTTGCACTTCCATTGTGCCTTGCTGTGTGCTATCTTTGACTATGGAGATTGAACATAAGAGAGAAAAATTTAATGGACTATATGCATAACTAGCACAAGCCTTCAGGGCCAGAGTGGATAACATAAATTGCAACCCTTTGACTTTAGTAAGAGGTATCTGCAGAGCCACAGAAACCCCAGGCTAACCTTACTAAAGAATATCTCTTTTATCATTATTTTCTCGCATGAGTTGCAGAGCTTCTTTAAGGACCATGATGTCCTTGGTTATGACCTTTATAGTGTAGCCAGCCTCTGCAGAGAAGAGGTGGTAAATAGAATTCTCTAAAATATCAACTGGTAATCTACGGATCTTGCTTTAAAAATACAGAATATAGAGAAAGTAATATTAAATGAAAAATCCTAAAGCATTCATGCAATTTTCTATTAAAATATGTAAATAAGAACAAATACTTAAGTAAGTATATTAAGATATTTAAATAAAGATACCAGCTAAAATTTCAAGGCAAATTGGAAGACGATATTTTTCATAGACTCTCTCATAGGTCTTTGAAATTCCAGAAATTATATAATTTAAATTCTGCTTTCACACTCCATTCTCACAAAAGCTTATGTTTCACTTGCACTTTTTTTGGTGTGCCTTAGAGGGGATTTATTATTGTCTCTTATCCTTTGCAGTTTTCATTCTGCTCCAGATCCAGCATTTTTTTTTTTGTTTGCTTTCATTTGATATCTACCTATCTACATATTCTGCTCTAATTTGAAGGTAAAACTGCAGAATATTCAGCATCTCAAAGGAAAAAAAAAGAAAAAATACAAAACACAACAAAACCCAGCCAACCTCCCCAAAATAATTCCAGAGTTCTATATGTTTTTATATGAAATTAATAAATCTGTAAGACATGGACATGTTTTTAGACATTCCATATGTCATATTTCCACAAACATTTTTTCTAACCTGAATGGTTTTGACTGCAGCTTGGTTAAGGTACATCAAGAACTTTACAAGACACATTACATGTAGGTACTCTGTCCCACAAATTCACAGAGGTATTTTGCTGAATTCCTGACTTATAAGAACACCTGAGAAACTTCCTAAGTTTACCTGTGAAAATTGAACATACCTCTTGCAAAGTCAATTATAACAGTGGCATCAGGCAGGCTGCAACACAGATAACACTGACTGGTTTGAGCAGCTACAGTGGTGTGAACTTTATAGCACTCTCATGCAATTGTATGAACATCTGCTTTTATTGCTCTTCTACTTCCCTGCTTTTCAAAATGTGAACAGTATTTTCCTATTATGTTCTGTACTAAGCCAAGCCATCAATTTTAAGCATCTTTTTCACATGTGCTGCAGAATGAAATAATTTTCTTTTCTCATCAAACAATCTGTATAATTAGAGTACTTTTAGCTATCTGCATCAAACAATTAGGGTATTAATTGCTGAGGGTTGGACTATACCAATGAGCATGTAAGCAAAATTTTATAAATGTGATTATGTTGTTGCAAGAGTAATGAACAGGAATGGCATTTCTATAGACAATGAATCTTTTTCTCCAGAACTCAATGACAAAGATTTTCATTATAGATAGTCAGTAATTTATCCTCAGGGGATATTTCCCTTTCCTATATCTCAGCTTCCTCTTTAGATTTGAAAGGCCCAATTCTGACCTGGCTTATTTAGGTTATATGCTAAAGCCAAAAAACTGGTAGCTTACTGTGGCCCAGAGTGTTTTGTGCAACCTCTGAGAGTTCACCGAAAGTTAGTCCTTTGTCTTGCAGATTCTTAACAAATGAGTATGGAATGCACAGCAGCAATATTCCCAAGTTTGTTGACAGATCCTTAGCATATTATTCTAGTCATGAGGAACACATATGAGCTGTGCATACTTTTGTATGTACATGGCTCGTAAGTTAAACTGAGAGGTCTGTATTGTGCTTCAAGACAGCTCTTCCAGGCTTCCCTTGCAAGCTTAACTACTCCATCATCATCCAAAATTCTCACCTGTGATAGGTCCGGCACACAAGCAAATATTCCTGAGACAACAGCCTTTGATCACCATGCTGATATTCAGAAATTAATAGAATGGCCTGGTTTGGAAGGAGCCGTAAAGATCATCTAGTTCAAACCCCCCTGCCATGGGCAGGGACACCTTTCACTGGTTTGGGTTCCTCAGAGCTCCATCCAGCCTGACGTTGAATATTTCCAGGACTGGGGTACCCATGCCTTGTCTGAGCAACCTGTTCCAGTGCCTCACCACCCTCACAGTAAAGAATTTCTTCCTAATCTAAAATAAACTTCCTCTCAGTTTGAAGCCATTCCCCTTTTTCCTGTCACTAAATGCCCTTGTAATAAGTCTCTCTCCATCTTTCAAGTGTGTCCCCTTCACGTGCTGGAAGGTCACAGTTAGGTGACCCCAAAGCCTTCTCTTTTCCAGGCTGAACAATCCCAATTCTCTCAGCCTTTCCTCCTACGAGAGGTGCTCCATCACTCTAATCATCTTGATGGCCTCCTTTGGACTTGTTCCAATGGGTTGATGTCCCTCCTATGCTGGGGACCCCAGAGCTGGATGCAGCACTGCAGGTGGGGTCTCACCAGAGCAGAGCAGAGGGGCAGAATCCCCTCCCTCGCCCTGCTGGCCTCACTGCTTTGAATGCAGGTCAGGACACAATTGGTTTTCTGGGCTGAGTGCACAGTTCTGGGTCATGTCCAGCCTCTCACCCACCACCATCCCCCAATCCTTCTCAACAGTGCTGCTCTCGATCTGTTCATCACCCCTGCCCCATCTTAGGTGCAGCACCTGGCATTTGGTTTTACTAATCCTCATGAGATTCCCATGCTCCCACTTCTTGACATTGTCTAGGTCCCTCTGACCTTCAGGTGTGTCAACCACAGCATTCAGCTTCGTATCATCTACAAATTTGCTGAGGGTGCACTCTATTCCTTCCACATTAATGAAGACATTAAATAACATTGGTGCCAATACGAATGCCTTAGGGCCACCACTTGTCACTGATGCACATTGTGACCCTAAGCCATTGACTGCTACCATAATTTGGATTTCTTTTAAGGAGAAGTGCCCAACTACTCTACAGTAATACTGTGACTGGCTAATGAACAGGAGCAAGTATATCTGTCTGTCATTATAGTTTCTGCTTTCTCTGTATGTACTATTTTACCTTAAAAAAATAAGTTATCTCTTTCAGTTTTAAATATGAAATGCATTAAGCATGCTAGTATTTGTACATGTCTTCCAGAGTGAAGGACTGGCAAACTGGACCTCTTTGCCCAGTGGAGTGGAGCTCTGCACAAGGCAGTATCAGGAAGGAGAGCTTAAAGGGTACTGTACTTTTACACACCCAAAGAAAAACATCCAATCTTATATAGTGATATTATAAAAAGTAGAGTCTTAGCTACATTTAAAAAGAGACTGGTACACAACTCTTCAGGAGACTCAGCAAAGTTCTTTAGAGATCAATACCAGTTAGATAGGATTTAAACTTTTTGATGAAGTAAAAATTACTGTTATAGAACAGTGTCCTGGTTTGGACACTCCAAGACAAATGGTCAAGATAAACCTGTTGTTTACCTGTTCTGCACAGCAGAACTAAGTAATCACACAAGGTAATTTCTTGACTACAGAAGACTTGTAACAGGAAAAAATATTCATGAAAATTTGTGCTTGTTTTTAATTTGTTTTGAAATTGGCCACTGAACAATACAGAGTAGGAGGGCATAAGCACATGATCAGAAGTTTTCTTTAAGAGTCATAATGAAAAGTATTATCATTCTGTAGGAAAGAATAGCAGTGGAAAGTGAGAAAAAGTCTATCAGTATTCTGGGGAAACTTTCATCACTTTTAACTTTTTTCAAACATGTAATTTTTAATCACTATATTAATACATTACAGGGGAATGAAGAACCTGGGGTCTTATAAGAGTGAGAGAAAAAAATAAAAATCAAGTTTAAAGGGATACCAGCCATTAAAATATTGCCTTGAGGTACTTTATTCTTTATTGAATGTGGTTCACATGATTAATTATCAATAGAGTGTATTACTTAACATTTTATATATTGTTCAGTCATTGCAAACAAGATAGAAATTTATGGACATAGTGATTCTATGTGTGTAGTTTATATTTTTTCAGTTTATGTGTACTTAATTCTTCTGCAGAATATATGTAAAAAGGACCTCTAAAACACACTAAGGATCATTTGTGAGTTCTTCCATTAAGCTTTGGGAAGAACAAGCTGGTATTTTCTGTCATATCCATTCTATGGTTAAAAATATTCTCACCCACCCTAATATAGACAGAACCATGTGCTTTTAAGAAAATCACCATTAGTTGAAACTAGTAAGATTCTAAAAACAGGTTAGGGTTTAAAATCTGCATTAGAACTTCATTCCATGATATTTAGAATTTTTAAATTAATTGTGCAGTTATTGATAGTATTTTATAGACATCATGACTATAAAAGTTTAATACTTGAGACACATCCAACAGCTTTTTTAAGTATTTGTTTGTATACTTTAAAGTATTTCTTTGTGTACTGATCTGGGTTAGATTTTAGGATAAATTTTTTATCCTGTAGCTAAAGGATTTTTTTTCATTAATTGAATAGCATAACTTTTTTGTTTAGTATAATATTGCTCGTGTTAATTATACCAGAATGTTTAATAATTTTTTCCTCACTGGTTTCTTTCTTTAGATTTGTGTTGGAAAATAAGTCAAGATGTTTTATACTTAGGAAAACCTTCCCATCCACAAAAATGTGTTTTTCTTCAAAGTATAAAAAAAATTGTGGGTTGTGCTTGGTTTCGTTTTGTTTTTCAACAGGAATTACTATGCACAAACTACAGCCATAAAAGCACATAATGGCTTAGTAAAAACACTGTAATTTATCACAATAGAATTCTGTGTCCTATGCAAGCAAAATTTAATTTCTGCTGAGTTAAGAAATCAGTACTCTCTGCTGTATTTCATCATTACCTCTGATTCTGTTTAAGGAAAGCTAAATTGCTGTTATGAAAAGCAGGAGTTGGTAAGTCTCATGACAGTAAAAGAAGGTTAATGCTACACAGATTCTAAATATTCCTTTCTCCTCTATTTCTTCACAAATCTTTCTAGGCTGTTGGCTTTACATTGTGTCACAGAAGCTTCCCAATACAATTCCATACCCCTAGACACTGCAAGAGATTGTAATAAAGTAGATAGTTAAAAGTAAATACCTTCCTAAACTGTTTGCAGACAAAGCACTCAAGATAAATAGCCTTTTTATGGAGAAAGCATGGATGAAATCAGGAAACAAAAGTTTAGGCCAACAATATCTAGAGGTCTGTAGTTAAATTTGGATACAGGTTGTCAAATATTTCAGTCCAATACCATCACACGATTTTTTTTTGTCCTTGCCAGACTAGACTTAGTCTAATTTTATTGTACTATCCAAATTGCATGAGATCTTAAGGCTTCTTGATGGAATTTGTACATGTCCTTGCTAATAATTTGAGTTCTAGGAGATAATTACAGGTAAAAAAACAAAAAAAAACCAAAAAAACCAAACAAACAAAAAAACCCCATTAGGGTAAGAGATTCCAATTCTAGATGCCGAAAAAGAAATCCAATTGTAACGGACACAAGGAGAGCACGTGGAAAAGAAATCTACTGGAATCTTGTATATAATAGCAGGCTAGATTATTTTCCAAGTTATTCAGAAGCCAGAGAAAAAGACAGGATGGTTAGAAGCTGTTTATCAAAGGTAAGCCAATAAACATAGATGCTCCTCAGAAATGTCTGTAACATTATTTGATGAATAAAGACATCAAATCATTTCATGGACACTTTTTTTACTGACTGCACTTCCCCCTTCTTTCCTCTTACAAGGCCAACAACTGGCAACGGAAAACAGAAAACATCTTAGTGACAACATGGATAGATGAAACTGTGAATACACGGTTCCTCAAATGTGTAGGAAAAAACTATTTATAGTGCTTTTTCAATACTCATCTGGCAGAAAAAACATAAAAGAGAAGAAATTTCCCAAACAAAAGAATTTTTGAAGCAGGAAGAGTTTGGTTTTTTAAACTTCTTCAAGATTCAATCAGTGAATTCAGTGAGATGGAACGACTTAATTCTACTTCTAGGAAGTGAGACAACAGAAGGTTAGGATAGAAAATTATATATAAAATAATCAAAAGGGATGATTTGTTTTTCAAGTTTGTAAGAAATAGTGTAAAGAGAGAGTAACAAAGAAAAATATATTTATTTCTCTGGCACTTCTGTTATTAAATATTTCTACTCTGTTTTTTCACATCTACAAAGAGTCAGCCCAAAGAAAATATATGGAGCCCATATTAGGAAATTTGTACAACATGTGTATACATGCTAAAGGTTCATTTTTGAATCTTCTCTGGACAAAATCATGGCAAATTTTTCAGGAAATATTAAATAAAATCTTAGTTAAAGCCTTTATTCAAGGTCTTTACGAAAGTAATTCAGTCCTTTTTCAATATATGTAGATGCTTCTGAGATTTGTTTTCAAGTAGACCTAGAATTATTTTTCCACTGACCTGTATCTCACATTCAGAAATTCCTAACTACTTTTAATACAATATTTAATTTTATTATTGTAGTGCATCACACTACTTGGAGATTAATGTAAGTTTTTAGAATTCTTGACAATTGAAGTTGGAAAAGGCTTCTGGAAGGCATGCAAACCGATCTCTAACTTAGCATGATGCTTCCATCAATGAAGTTCTTCAAGCATATTCTACTCAAATTTGCTGTTCCACCCTCTTTCTGGGCAGCTGTTTTAGTGTCTGACCATCCTCGCTCCATGCACTTCTTTCCTAATACCTGGACAGAATTTTCCTTGTTGCAACCAGTGTCTGTTGGCTTTGCCCAGCCAGAGAGGGCCAAGCTGAAGGAACTGCAAAATACAGTTGTCCTATTAAATCTGCAGTTCTCCATCACACAAGTAAATCTAGAAGTGTTGTTATTGGTCTAAAGTTTTAGTCATTATTACAACTAGCACCTATCCTTCTGGAAATTAAATAACATAAATAGCGAGACAATTTCATCACTTCCTGGAGGTGCATCTCTGTCTGCCTTCAATAGCTGTAGATAACAAGAAGATGCTTCCATAATCTTCTCCTATTGAATCTGGACAAATCCAGTTCTCTTGCCCTTTCCTTCCATGTCATAAGGTTGTGCATGTGCACTAAACATGTTAGTCAACCTTTCCTGGCCTTGCATTAGTATGTTGATGTGGCTCTTGTAAATGGAAACCTCCATTTGTGCCTGACCTTGGCATGCACCAAGTGTAGACAATGAAAGAGAAAATAGCCTAGCTGTCAGAGATTCAAAAGTAGGCATAGAAAGAAAAGAAAACAAAACAAAAATTAATTCAGTGTGCTAAACACAGAAGCTCCAAAATGATTCTGGCAGTCACTGTAAGCCTTTAATCACAGGTTCCTTTCAGTGACTTAGTCTGTAGAACAAATTTTTTTAATCCAGTTTGATCTTAATTGTAGTTTCACTAATATGGGTGTGCACTATTCTATTTGGTGTTATTTATTCACTAACTTTTATTTGCTGTGCTTTATTCTCTCACTATTAATTTTAATGTGACTCAAACACCAGCAGAGCTGTCACTATAATTAGGATGGTTAGCTATAAAAGTAAATAGAACTTTATACCAATATAAAATTGTAGATTTGCTTGTGTGATAGATAACAGAAGGTTTAATGTGGTGACTGCAATTTGCAGTTCTTCCAGTTTTTATCCTTTGCAATGTGCTTAAAGTCTTTTTTAGGTTTCATATAGTCCAAAATAAACTGGAAATTGAAATTCATGGCATATCTTTTTGACAGTGTACTTCTATGCCAGAGATTCTTGCAGCAGCTTGTAGCAGGTTGGTACAGCTGCATCGCGGGAGACTTCAGCTGTGACACAAGTGAAAATAGGGTCATGTCCCTGTTTTGAGTCAAATGAGGGGTTGGTCTTGCAGGATGAATTTTGGTAGGAGAGTAACAATTTTCAGTCTCTGCACAGTAGCACAGCTTTGTTTTTTTATATTTAGCCTGTAGCTCTGAAGTCTCAGAAACAAAAGTCACATCTAACCTTCCCAGTAAATCTACACCTGGGTTATGTGCTGTGTCTGGGCAGCCTCAAGCAGAGGTACAGTGACATTATTTAGTGTGTCTCTTAGGCAGGTATGTTGCTATAACTGTAGACAAAGATGGGAATGTTTGCACCGTGCTGTATCACTGCAGAGATGTTATTTCTGACACCTGAAAATTTTCTCCTAATTTCATTGCTATTTCCTAACCTACTGTCACTAGATGAAAAATAAGAATTTTGGAAAATAATAAATGGCTTGAAGGTTCTGTCTTTGAAACAGCATAATAAAATCTGTTTTTCAGAGGCAACACGCCTTTAATTAGGTGTATTCAAAACCAATAAGAACTTAGAAGGTCAAATTCTTTCTTCAGAAGCAGTCCTGTTACTGAAAATTGAGTGTCCCCTCACATGTAAGGTTCATATTGCTCATATTTGTTATATTTGTTCATTCTTTTAATAATTGCTAATTTGGTTCATATTTTCAATCTACTTACTGTAAGCAAGTAGGAGTTCATCTGAAATGTAGTGTTCCTTAGACTGTTTCTGAAAAAAGGACCCTTTGGTGAAATATTGAAAGAGTCCCCATGAAGCCCTCATTTCTTTTACTGTACTAATACAACTACACTTAAGAACAGAAACAGAATTGGCTTTATCAGTCCCAGCTCAGGAAAATAAGCTACGAGGACACTGAAAGTGTCTGCAAGATCATAAAATAAGAAGAGGAAATGAGATGTATGTGAACAATGCCTTGCAAGTACAGACCTACGGAAAGTGCTCAGCATAGTGTCTATTTTTAACTTGACACTGGCCAGTGCAGTTGAGTAACAAAATTTCTTTTCAGTAGCAGAGCAGAACTCTCCAGATCTTAGCATTATTTTCATTTGGATGAATAAGTGAGATATGAGTAAGAAAGGTATTAAGTCCTTATTTTGAAAAAATTAATTTCTGAAGAACTCAAAGAATATTATTGACTGTTTTGTATGTTTTCTCTTAATATTTTCTTATAATTTTCTTTTCTTTTGGTTCACCTTACACAACTTCTGTTAGTTGCTCTATTTAGTGCAAATTGTTTTATCAAGCTGTGAGAGATTGTGTAACTAACATAGTGAAACAACAACAAAAGAAAATAACAAGATAGGAGTAAAGCTGACTTGGCTTTTAGTAGGCATATTTTAAATGAAACTGAACTGCAGAGCACTAAAATGAGAAATTTAAGTTTCATCTTTGGATGAAACAAAATATGTTCAAAATATTTTAGCACTAGCAAAGTGTCTGAAGTATTTAATTAAGGGTTTAATGAAGTAACATGTGCGTTGTAAGTCCATTAATCTGCAATATGATAGTGTTGAGTTTACAAAGATCATTGCTAAGGGGAAATATCTTTTTTTAAAGTAAAATCAAGATAAATATTTAAGTAGAGATACTTTACTGTCATAATGAAACCTATTACCACTGTTTCGATACTTCAGTGATCTCTGCAGAGAACCAACGTTTTGGACAACCATCACATTAGAATAAAAACTAAATACAACACTACATATCTATGGCATATTCTTATGCCACAGTGTGGTACAAAATAGAATTGATTGCTTTGTATTTTAGCACTTTTCTTTTTCTTTGATAATACTTTATAGCCATATTAGGGATCATTCTGATTTCATATGGAAGTTTATTTCATCCAGCTGGAACAAAACATTAAAACAAATTATGGTATATTTTTTCTAATTTTTTTTCTTGTAATCAGAAAACATGATTTGTGATAAATTTTTGTGTTAGAAGGAATGATTCATTTTAGCTTCTACACAACTGCGTGGAAAATAAAATTACTCTAGCTTTGTTTAGAAATTGATATCCTATTCATCTTCTTGCCTATGGCTTTAGAGAGAACACTGCTATTATTTCAGAAAATCATACTTATCCTTAATGAAAATTTCAATGAAGTTAGAGGAGTTGCTGTCATGAATTTTATGACAAAAGATAGAGTTCTTATCTAAGTGAAATTTTGTGGAACATAGGGTAGAAACTGCTATTTCAAAGTAATTGATAGAGGAAAACAGGCTTTCCTTATTAAAACAGAGTTTTCATTTGGTTTGGCTTTTGTAGAAAATCATCTTAAATTGATGAATTACTTGTTAGAGAATCATTGTACCCATTCTGTACATTTAGCCTTTACTAATTCAAGTGAGCGTTCTCTGTTGAGATTAGCATGGCTCTTCTTGTGTGTAAAAGAAGATATGTGCGCCTTTAGAGACAGCAGGCCACCATAGGATTTAAATTTATGTTTTAAAAATTTGAACTTTAAATACGTACTCCAGATCAGCGCATGGGTGGGTAAACGCAGTCTGCTTTATTGCTGCTATAGCATACTTATAGCCACCTGGAATCCCAGCTGGGAAAGTTGTCACACAGCATCATTCAGAATGCCCCTGGTGGAAGGATTATAATTTTCTGTTCTATTTCATAGACTTCTAGGCTCTTTTATTAAATCTAACATAATAGGAGGATACGTTTCTGAAGTAGATGTCTTTGGTATGTATGAAAACAAAGCATAAACCTATTCAAAACTTGACAAAACTATTAATTTTGGTTCTGTTTGAAGGTTTAAAACATTTTTATTAGTTTAAGTGCTTTGAAATTTCCATAAATAACTTCACCTTACGTTGTGTCTGGTAAGTTTAATGTTTTCCTGGTTACTCCTTCTCCAGGTATGCCTTCATTTAACTGAGTGGATATTGATTGAATAAATAGTATAATACAGAAATGACTGAAAAAAAAATAATGATATACCACCTTATAATATTTCCCCTCCTTAAATTTAAATATTACAATTTATGTATGTATTAGCACCAGCTGAATACTGTAGGCATGCATTTTTTTAAAGGCAACAGCTCACTGTTCGTTCCAAACAAAATCATATCATCCTACCAAATGATTTCATTCCTTTTGCTAATGCTGTGGAATGACAGACAATTTTAAGCTCTCTGTAAAACTCTCTATGACAAATCCATTAGAATCACTGCTGTGATGCTTTTAAAGGTGTATTTCTAGCCAACCAATCTATCTTCAGATGGAAATTACCAGAATGACTTGACTTGAACATGGACTCTCCCCAGCTGATGCTACCACTTAGACCTGCTGGACAAGCAAGTATTTTCAGCTTAATGACTGCAGCCATGGTCCACCTCAACATCTGGCTGCTGGCAGCACCTGCTTCGCTTAAGACAGTGCCTGCTTTGAACTTAGTAAGGGAATGCACACTGAGTAGCTAAAAAACCTAAAACCAACGGGTAAATTTTTTATTATTTCATTCAGCTTACATCGTTTCACTTCTTTGATATAGTCTTCTATAAAAATGAAGCATCATGGTGACTTGGGAAAGGTCCTGAGGTCTGAAAAAAACCAAAAATCACTCTAATCTTCAAGGGCAAGAAGGAAGATGCAGTGAACTAAGTGCTGGCCAATTTCACTCTCATGCTTGGGAAGGTGGTAGAGCAGAGCTGCAGACAGGGTCAAGGGTTCTGCCTCCTGGGACATCCATAGTGGAAGCAGCCTCAGATCACCTGGCACCAAGCTTCAAGCCTTTTCATAGTCCTGGTTCCACAGCTGCACTGTGTGGCTATTGCCCTGTGGGCCCAGATGATGACTCCCTTCTCTGAGATTTGTTCTCTTCCATTTTCCGCCCCCAGACCTGTTTTCCCTGCAGGCTCCACATGGTCTGCCTCTGTAGGGACAAGTTTGCCAACCTCATCTTCCACTTCATCTTTTCCATCTTGCTGCCAAGGGAAGCAGTTGGAGTGTGGGCTCAGAACAACGTCTCCCCTACTCCCCTAAGGGCATGCCAGGAGACTGTGCCCTGTGCTGAGCACACACAGAGCTACACGAGCCCCAAGCAGAAATCTCAGCTGCAAAAAGGCCATGTTTGACATCCCACCCAAAAGGAAGGGTGATGTTCTTGGAGAGGTCACAAAACCCAGCAGAGGAGAGGCTTGGGAAGTTCCGGTCCCCAGGTCACAAAATGGTCAGTGAGGGTTGGCCCCTGCCCCCTCCCAAGCCCCTGAGGGCACCCAGTACTTCTGCAGCATCCAGACAGTATCAGGCCAGCCCTCATAGCCCCCAGAAAACACAAGGCACGGAAGCGAGGGTGGTTCTCAACCCCACTGCTTTTAAACTGATCTTAAAAGAGTTTTTGTCTCAAACCAATGGATTGATTTGTGTTTGTAGATACTTTCTGCCAACCAATTAAAAAACTCTTACACATCAACAGTGTATTAAAAATTTCTTTCTGTGGTTTGTTTAAAGAATTACAATTTTTTTTAGAGGGACTAACACACAAATAATAGAGGTAAATTCCTTTCAAGTTAATATCTTAAAATCTAATAAAAATGAAAGGGAAGCACCTGAAGGGTGTACTATGTTAAATATGTACTAAGCAGCCTTGGATTCTTTTAATAATGCCTTTAATGCTGCAACTATCCATAAGTAACTTTAGTCAAAAGTCACACAGATAATTTATTTGCAATTAGAGAGACGTTTAGGTGAAAACAAATGAAACTTCAAGAAATGTAGAATCCTTAAGAGACAACAGCATCACTTTCAATGTCCTATAAAATTCTTTCTAAATTCTGCTTCCCTAGCTGGTCATCTCTGATTCTGTAAGTGTCGATCCAATGACACAACAGTTAGTAACTTTTCATCTTCACAGAGGTACGTTAGAAACACCAAAAATATGTAGCAACTGTAACAGCTCGAGGGTGTCACTCTGACCTTGCACCTTCACACAATTTATGTTCCATGCTATTTTGAAAGGACAGATGGTGCTACAAGTGAGCTGCATTCTTATGTTTATAACCTTCAGTGCTAGCGTCCTGTTTCAGAAGAAGACTTCTGTGATGTATACCATTCAGTTGTGACAGCCCCTAAGTAGCACTCATAACTAAGCTGTCATGCACTATTTAATATTAGGGTGGGAGAGAAAATAACTTGGTGGGAGGGTTAGTTCCAAGCACATTGCTAAAGAAGATTGCTACAGTCCATTAGCCACAAGCAGCTGAGCAGATGAAGAAAGCCCTGCACAGAGTCACATATTAACTCTATGCAGCTATATATATTGCTTAACATGTGTATAGTTGTATTACTGATAAGGGATTATATATGAAATAGCAAATCTTTTTTGTAGACAGATGATTTTATATGCTTTATATTTATGGAGCTCTAGTATTTGATGCTCTTCTATATTAAGATGATTAAGGATGCATTTTTAAAAGTGATTTTGCATCTGAAGTTAGGTGAAATTCTAGCGTTGATTGCCAAAATTTCAGAAAATATTTCTTACTTCTACTTCCCATTCTAAGCAGCCTGAGTGATCCAGGTACAGCAAGAGAAGGGTAAATTTCAATTAATAAATCCAGCATGAGGAATGGTTAGCCAAAAAACCATAACAAAGTAATTGCAAACAGCCTACAGGTCACAATTGATTTATCAAATGGGTTAGCTTTTATTTAAAGTTAGGAAAAAAGGTTCTGATGATTTGGATTGATTTGCAAAGAGTCATGAATTAGTTGGTTTATTTTGAACCACGGGGCTACTGGGTGAAAGTCTGCAACAAGATTTTTCCTTCTTCTCTTGTTGAGGAAATACATCCTACCTTTTCATTTACTTTGTAACTAGCAGAAGTAAGCAGATAAGTAAGCCTGACTGTATGGAATAATGGGATGTCCTTTTGTTTTAACCAATTACATAGTTAATTACCTGATGTAAAAGCCTTTAATGATACTAGTCACTATGTTTTACAACAGTTAAAGTCTCTAAGGTGAAAACAAGATACATTTTGATTTTCTACCTTTTCTGATACCTACATATCGCAGGCAGAAATGGGATTTTCCTTCATGTTAGTCAAATTAGCAGAGAAGTACGTTTCCACTCATTTTATACATGTATATTTGAAGAAACTTGGATGAAGGTGATTATTGGCTTATTTCATTTTTAGCTTGGTCTTCTAAAAGTTTGATGCTAACCTGCTGTATTGCCTTGACTAGGTATGTGTCCTTCTAGCAGTATTTCAAGATCACATAGTCTTTAATATATACAGTGAAGAATGAATTTCTGAAATCTTGAAAGGTATAGATCATTATATATTTCTAATCAGAATGTTTACTTGTTAAATTTAAAACATTATTAAACTATAGATGCAAGAAAAAAAAATTACTAGCTGCCAAATTAACATAATTCTAAAAATACCTACAAGGTGCGGGTTTTCTTCCTGAGCCCCTGAATATTTCTGCCTTAGAACTCAAGTCACTTTTATGTTATTGTCTTTATAACAAACATCTCTAATTTTTTCACTTGTTTAATCAGTTCTAAATATGCACTAATACTAATTCCAATCACAAGTGCTTAGTACTGAATACATATGAATACATATTTATGAGGTCAGTGATAGGACAAAGGGGCACAAAAAATGCAGCAGCCACACATGTATGATATATTGTGGTTTCCTAGGTACAAAAGTGAAGACATGCATTTTAGAAAGTTTTTTTACTTCATAATATTAATTACTTATTTAAAAAGATTGGGTTAAGCATATTGGAAATACAGTCAATTTCACACGGACTTATTTCAGTCAAAGCTGGTATTGATGTATCCTCTTTATTCTTATGGAATTAGATACTAAATCTCTTGTTAGTATAGGCATCTTCAAAAAGTGGAAGTCTGTTGCCAGTCCTCAAAGTTCCTGAGTTGTTTGTGTCTGTGAGAAGAGGAAAGGATGAACAGGAGAGTAAATCCTGGCTTAGTGAAGCTAAGGTAAAACTATGATTAATTTTGTCCTAAGTATTGCTTAAATGAATGTAATATAAATATGAGAAATATGTGGTCCTTTATTCTTTGGGAGTATGTGCCTTGCAGTACAATACTTATTGACTTACAAGTTTTTCCGTTTATGGTCAAGGATGTAATTGGTGATATCCAAACAATAAATATACTGTCTGGTAAAACTTGTGCTATCTTTAATTATCCTATTAAACTTTAATTATCCTATTAAACTTTAAAATGTGATAATTGTTTCATGTGACCAACTCTAATGACAATTTGTCCCACCTACTTCTATTTCCACATTATGAGACCAACGAATGAACTCTTTTAAAAGCAAGAATTAATACTGTTAAACAGTCCTTCACAGCCTCCATGAAACAGAAAAATACAATAAATGATATTGCACTCTTATTTCATCCTCATTCTAAGAATCTTACAGCACTTCATAACATCTAATTTTATTTCACATGGACCTCCTACAGTGAAATTGTTTGCCTAAAGTTAAACAGGAAGTATATGGTGGAATTTCTATCTGACTGTAGGTCTCATGCTTTTGAAATGTCACCCAAGCTCCAGCCTTTTGAAATGTTCTGCTTGTTGAAATACGAGAAAGTCATTAGAAACCCTTAATAAAAACAGGGCAATAGTTGCCCTTCTTTACAAAGATCTTATTTTTTCACTTGTATTGGCCAAGATGAAGTTCCTTCATCTTGTTCTATTTTCTTGAATTTATTTCACTCTCTTCCCTACCTCTTGTGAATTTGTCCCGGTTTGAGACAAATTCGAAGGAATGTCCAAAATTAATGTCCTCTAATAGAAGACAGGTTACAGCCACCCCTCCCCTACCAGGTTCAGGAAAAATTCCTCAGAGGAAAGTGAAAGAAAAATACTACCAACATTTATTTAACAGACACAATACACAATGGGAAAAGAATAATCCTAAATAATAAAACCTCTCGCTGTGGAGAGAACCTGGTAAATTTTCAGTCCTTTCTGTGGCTGTGGTCTCTCTCTTCCCTTCTTCAGGGCTGGGTCAGCATGGGCCCCTCTCCGGGCCAATGGTGTAGGGTCTCCCGGTGTGTTCTGAGCAGTTCCAGAACAGAAGAAGACGCCAAAAAATAACCCCCGCCTCTCTCCAGAGAAACAGAGCCAAAAGCTGGCTGAAAAGCAGGAAAAGGTGCTTCCTCCACTCTTGCTCCCACAGAAGCATGCAGAATAGTGTGACCTTGGAGCACAAACTGCTTTGAAAATTCATCTGGCTTTTTTTCTTTCTCTGGCACCCAGTTTTAAAGACACAGAAGGGCACAGGAATTATGTCTGGGCATAGAACAGCGATAGGGGATACACATCATAAGTGTGTAGAAGACAGAAATGTTCTATATTAACCCTTTTCCTCCTTCAATCAACCCTCTGCTCTACGTTGACTCTCTATTCTCTCGTGATTTTCCTTATTCTTTACTCAGCCTGGCATTTGATCAGTTTACCTTCTCTGTTGTAGCATCATTAGTTATTTTCTTCCTAGCTCTGTCTCCTTTCAGCTTTCCTACACCCCAACAGAAGTGTACACTTGAACTTACCTTCCTGAAACACTGCTTGGTCCTTCTCTCTACATTAGATAAATTCTTTCCACGTTACACAGTGAGTTATCTTTTGAATCACTTTTTCCTTGTTGTTTTGCCTATTTATAAAAGATTTTGTTAAAGAAAGCAAAAATCAGATTGCCATAAAACATTTCCATCCAAGCTTAAAAAGCTATATAATCTGAGTTTTAGCCCTTCCTTTTACTAAAAGGTGCCAATGTGGCACTTGTGAAAATGGAAACACTACCCTGAAACCCAGTCACCTACACATTTAAGAGATGGTTTTACACAGACTTCCATTGCACTTTGTTTTTCACAGTTTTTTGGATTTAATAAGTGGTGACTTCTTTTCATAGAATCATAGACACATCAAGGCTGGAAAAGACCTTCAAAATCATTGAGGGCAGCCTTTGACCCAATACCACCATGTCAAATAAACCACACCACAAAGTGCCACAGCCAGTCATTTCTTGAACAGTTCCAGGGATGGTGACTCCATCACTTCCCTGGGCAGCCTGTTCCAAGATTCAATCACCCTTTCAGTGAAGAAATTCTTTCTGAAGTCCAAACTGAACCTCTCCTGGCACAGCATTGAGTCCATTTCCTCTTGTCCTGTCACTAGTTGCAGGGAGAAGAGGCTGACCCTGACATGGCTGCACCTTCCTTTTAGGGAGTTGTAGAGAGCAATAAGATCTCCTCTGAGCCTTCTCTTTTCCAGGCCAAACAACTTCAGCTCCCTCAGTGGCTCCTCACACAATTTATTCTCTAAACCCTTCATCAGCTTTGTGACCCTTTTTGTTCTCTTTCAATTCATTCCTGCCTTTGGCTGATTCTCTTTACAATTCACTATTTTTTATGTCTTGACTATTTAATCCTTTTTTTTTTTCCCTTTAAAAACTTGTTTTGTCAAACATAATTTTCAATATCCCACTTCCTTACACTTACAGAACTACTGCACATCAAAGACCAGAAAACTGAGGAAACCCCACTTTATGTATTTGTTCATTCCTTCAGTTTTGGTGCTTCAGTGTGTACTCTGGTAACTTAACTGAACTTCATATCTTGTCCCTTGTTATTTTCCCTATTTACCCTCTTCTTATAACTCATCCTCTGATCTTTGTGTCTCAGCACATTTTTTTTTTCATGAGACAGTACAATTCCCTTCCATACCCTTTTTTTTTCTTTCTCCTTGCTCATTTTTCATTAGTGAAAGCCTGATCTAATTTCTCCATTTTCTGCTCCTTACTATCAAAACCCTTTCTGCCAGAACAACCTGACCTCATAAATATTTTATCAAAATGTTCACCAGGAAGAAACAACATTGTGTACCAACAGATTAACCCACACCAAAACTATATTGTCTTGTTATTCAGCTAACAAAGTAGGAAATTTCTCCTTTTATGCAAAGAAGCAGCATAATTTTTCTGTTCCCCACAAGAGAGACTTCTAAAGATTCTATTTTCCTTTTATTTGCATTTTGACTCTTGCTAAAATTTTAAGTGATCAATGTTGTCTTTTTCTTTCAAAATTTTGTTTCATTGCTCCTAAAGGAAAATGTCATGAAAAAAAATATAAAAGACAATGTTCTAAATACCAGTTTTCAAGGAACAACGAAATAATTACAGAAATAGAATAAAACAGCTAATCATATCTCCATGATTTTTTTTTTTAAAAAGAGTAAGGGTGAAATTGCCATTTTAGCTTTTTACTTAAAGGGAAAGATACCATGTGATAAAAACACTCAAAAATAAAAAACCTATCATCAAATTCTGAAAAAAACCCACCCATTTATATTTATAGTTTTGATTAAATTTTGCTGTATAAGTAATCTGTGATAATGGACAGTAAGGAAATTTTCAAAAGTGCAGGAACCTAATGAAAAGCCAGAAAACCATGTGTAGCTCACATCATTTTCACTCCTGGGTGACTGGCTTTGAGTGACTGTGTGAATGAGAGAACAATTACAAATACAGATACACTCACACACCCAGAACTCTACCTCCTCAATAGTGTGGTTGATCCTGAGCCACTGGTCCATCATGAATAATCTGAATGAGAGAAAAACTTATAGCTCAGTTTTTGATTTTCTGTCTAATCCCCGTCACAGTTATGATGGTTCAGTCTATATATGACTGTGTGTTTGTTGAATTGGTCATTGATATTAGTCATTGTCTTGAGTATATATCTCCCATTACATTATTAATTTCATTTTTCTAACATTTCATGATCTGTGGTGGCCCAGGAACTTAC
>VWZQ01004502.1:206-47323 GCA_013397015.1 Myiagra hebetior
TGGTTGTTGTTTTTTTCTTTTTTTTTTGCTGCCCCTCCATCTTTTTTTCCCTCCCTTCTTCTTCTCAACCACCCACCCCCCGACCCCCCTTGAAAAAGCAAAATCCGACTGTGTTTCCTGCAAGGCTCGGGATTTCTGATTGCGGTTATTTCCATGTTTCTAGGTTTGTGTGATTTTGCTAAAATGCATCACCAACAGCGAATGGCTGCCTTAGGGACGGACAAAGAACTGAGTGATTTACTGGATTTCAGTGCGGTAAGAAACAACGGTGGAAATTAGCAACAGCTGTAAAGAAAAAAAAAATAAATATCTTCTAGCTGCTCTGTTAACAAAAAAAAATCCAGCCAAAAAAAACCCGAAAGCAACAAAACCAACCCCAAACTGTGCTCTAAGTACATTGGGCAATTTTTAATCAGCAGCTAGAAGCATGGTAAATATTTTTTTCGCTTAAAAAAAAAATCCAAACTGAGTATTTTTAGCCTTTCCGATTGTGTGTGATGGGAGATGCAGGCGCGTTCGCAGCTTGGTTTCATGTCTCGGACGGCTCAAATCATTCCTGCCAAAAGAAATGCCCCAAAAACTGACCATTTCTCATCATTCCATCATACCAATGTTGCACTTTTATTGTGCTTTAGATTTTCGAGCATTGTTGGCACATGATCTAATTAATTGCTAATGAGTCGCTGATATTCTCCTTTCGGTTCTTCCCTTGTTTCGATTTTGGCACATGGAAAGTGCAAAGAAATCCACGACTGTCTCAGTTTAAAGTTTTCCCTGAAACCTCCTATGGCTTCTGCTGGCATTAAAACTGCTCCAACCTTCTCCTACCTGCCCTAGCTAGGATTTGGGAGCGATTTTTGAAGGAAAGAGGGATTTTTTCCCCCCTGGGCTGGTTTGGAGGCCGAACGTTCCGCCGGACGCGTGCACTTGTCTAGTTTTGTCAGGCTCCCCCTCCCCCTCCAGCCCCTTCCTTCCTCTCCCCATCCCCTCCCTTCCCCCCAATATGTCAGGAATATCTCTCTATCCACTTAGTTATTTATTTTAGGGAAGAGCTTTTGCTGGGAGATGCAGGTCTGCTCCTAAAGCCCAGCAAGGCCCCCCCTCCCCGTTCCCCTGTGTGCTCCAGGCTGGTGCTGCTGCTCCAGCCTCGGCTTGTGAGGGATGGCTCGGGGAAGTTTGGCCAGGAATCGTAGCCTGCGGCAGCTTCGCAGCCCCCTCTCTGCTTGTTGGTGCACTTTTCCCATTTGTTCCTTGGCTTTTTGCAGGCTCTGACTCAGGGAAGGTGCGTATTATCCACTAGACACGTCGGAGAAGGGAGAAACCAATTAGGGTCGAAATAAACGCTGGGAAGAGAGAGAGGAGCGCGAGAGGGAGGGAGAGGGGGCGAGGAGCGAGCCTGGCTTCCAATTGCTCGGTGGGAGAGACGGAATGAGAATTTAGGGCAGGTGGCACTTTGCATTATTATTATTTGGGTTCCCACATGCCAGGCAAATCCTGGAGCGGGATGGAAATGGACGTTGCTACGTTGATGACCAAGGTTGCGACCCATCCCAACTTTTTCCGCCTTTGTCGGCGGGGAGAGGGGAGCGAGCCCCGCTTCCCAGCCTGGAGGATGGCTGGGCACTGGCACGGCTCAAAGGCTTCGGGAAGGGCAGATTGTTTGGGAAGCTAATGAGCCTAATAAAAGCGGGATGCTGGTGGCGAGGGGCGGTGGGGGCTGCGAGGAATCTGGACGCCTTTGCAGGGCTGTGGGGGATGATGGTTCGGGGGAGAGAAACTCCTGAGGAGCCTGCGAGGAACTTTGGACTGCCAGTGGACTCGGGAATTGCTTGTTTTGCACTAGTAATGCCTCTTTGTTTTTTTTAGATGTTTTCACCTCCTGTGAGCAGTGGGAAAAATGGACCAACTTCCTTGGCAAGTGGACATTTTACTGGCTCAAGTATGTACCGTTTTCTGTTCCATCCGTGGTGAAAACGTTGGGATTTATTTATCCATAGGCATTACCTTTGTTGTGGTGCTTTAATCTCTTGTGGGGAGCAGATTCGTTGGGATTGCAGCGGAATTATTCCTAAGCACTGGTTATTCTTACTCTGATTTTTATTATTATTATTATTATTTCCACAAGCCTGGGAGGTTTTTAGAGCACTGCCACACGTTTCTGATTTTTTAAAAACCCCTGGACTTCTCCTCTGTGTAATCATTGCTGAAAATTGCTCTAGTTTTACAGTAGATTTATCTTTTTCCTCCAGTAATTTGAGCCTTGGAGAATTTTTTATTTTCAGTTCCAAAGCCTCTCTTTGTCTGTCAGGGACGATAGTCAAAACCTCTCGTGTGCAAATGAATTTTGTGCATTAGAATTGAAGCAGAATCAAAGGCTGTTGCGGTGAAATAAATAAAACAAGGATCCGAGGATAAACACCAGGAAAAGAAGTCTTTAGGATTAGACAGTGCTGTTTGCTGATGGAATATTTTTTGGGAATTAAAATCTTCAGGTGAGTTTCTTTTGCTGCTTAAAGCCAGGGCATTTTGTTTTTAAACATGGGAGTGTTTTGGAAGAGTTTCCTGCAATTTAGGTGGACGATTTGTGCCTTTGGCTGTGGTAGGACTGATGGGCATCTCCTGCATTCCCTAAAAACAGGAGTGGGATGACAAAAGCGGTTTCGGAGCTCTCTGCGGTAGAACATGTGTGGACAATAATTGTCTGGCAACTCAAGTTTATAGAGAGGCTTTTATGTGCCTGACAAATGAGAACTCCCAAAGATGCCTGCTGCACATTTCCTTGCTCTGGGATGGAGCTGCGTTTCCTTGCCTCCATGCACAGGTGGGGAGTTGCAGTGTTTTCAATTCCCAGACAATTCCACATGCCAGCACTCCGGCCGGCGTATTGTTGTACCCGGATCCGGCTCCGAACCACGGGGAATTTGGGCACGGCTTCCCTGGAAATCCGCACAGAAACCCCTCATTCCTGAGAGCTGCATGCCTGATATTTGCAGGTTTTGCTCAGTTCAAGACACCTCTTCTCTTTATTCAGTGTTTTATTAAATGCGTGGGGACATCAATCGGCTTTTTATTTCCAGAGCAGGATTTCCACCTGGAAGTTGGTGTGGTATTTTCAGATCAATTTCCACCTAAACACTCATTTTGTTCCTTTTATTCTATTTAGACTTTAAAAATAATGACCTGGGTTTGTTGTAGCTTTACAAACTTGTTTATATTGTGATTATAGCAACTTGGAGAATTTTGCTCTTGGGCTGGGATAACTTTCCAAACATGAGCTATAGGTTTGCATCCCAGTTTTTGTCCTTTCCTGACATAATTTTTGAAGCGATGTAGCCGGATCTAAAATCTCCACTCTATTTGTTTTCACTGGAGAGGAGCGCGGAGTGGTTGTGCCAGACAAATCAATTTGTCATGCTCAGAGCCCAGTCCATGCAGCAACCACCACTTGGGCTGACAGCAAATGACTCCAGAGTTATATTTAATAATTCCTCCTAAACCTCATCTCCGGAGTCATTTGGATCAGGAGGACAAATCGGAGCAGGGAGTGATTAAATTGTGTTTTATTGTCCTGAAAGCCCAAAGTATCGGGAGGGATTTTGACGCATCAGTGTAGCCGGGAGGATGATTTAATGAGCTGCAGGAAGTTAGGAATAAGGAGATAAAGACCACTTAAAACAACACCTGAACTCTCCCTCAGACAGAATTCCAAGAGAATTCCCGGACTGCGCCGGTGTCTGGGGGCGAAGGATGAAGGAAAAGCTTGGCGAAGCGGCGGGCGCCGTGCATTGGTGGTTGCCTGCACAATGGCAGCAAAGGGTGCCTCTGGAAGGGAAAAATCAAGGGCATTTTCCACTTGGAATATCTGTTGCTTGGTTATTAGGCAGGGAATTTTGCAGTGAGTGCTTGGTGCTTCCCAGAAAGTTGGGGCTGAATTTCCCCGGCTGCTGCCGGGCACAGGGTGGATGTGTGGCCTGAGGATGGAGTTGGTGGCTATTGTTTGCCAGGGCTTGGGAAATTGGGATTGGATCTGGGGATACCTGGATGCTGCTCCAAGAGGCTCTTTCTGTGGCAGGATTAAAGGCAGCCCCATGAATAATAGCAGACATAGTCTGTTACTCTAATTATGCAGATGGCTAACGGGGAATTGCAGTGAGCGGGCTGTATCCTGCTTTTCCTCCTGGAAGTTCTCCCTCTGAAGTTTGAGCTGACCTTTAAATACTCCTCTTTAAAAGCAGATTTATTGAGATTCTCCCTGCATTAACCCCAAACTTCACTTGTAGAGGGGAGAAAATAGAGATTAAAAAAACCCAAACAGGCCCCCCAAAGTAATCCCAAGCGGGGAAGTGAAACTAACTGGACTTTAGGAAGTGTGGGAATAATTCCTGCTTAAAGTCATCCCAGTGGCTTTTTCCTCAGCTAATCCATGATGCTGTGTTGTGATTTGCAACGAGCGAGGGAAAAGAAAGTAAAGCCCCGTTCCCTTTGAATCCTGAATTCCACAAACATGGCTTCTCCCCATGTTCCAAAGCAGGGAGGGCTGCGAGGGAGAAAGGAATGTAACCTGAGCTCCAGCCGTGACATTCCCAGGGAGCATTTTTCACATGAAAGGCTTTTGTCAGCCCAGGAAAGGACCAGGAGTTTCTGTTTGATGTTTGCAGGTGTTCGGCACAGAGCACTGAACCAAGGCTGCAGCCTCTGACCTGCACTGGGAGAACTGGGGGAGACTGGAGGGATTGGGAAGCAAACTCCCCTGGAGTTCCCTCCAATTTAGATCGTATTTGGAAAGTGATTTAATAGCTGTTACTTCAATTGAACAATGCACATTCATTGGGCTGAAGTGGGGGGTTGCTTTTTATTTTTCCTGCTTTGTTTGCCCTTTTTTTAGGACAGTTGCCAAAATAAAATTCATTTTCTCACATCTCCTAAAATTTTGGGAGGAGTTTGCAATCGCTTCCATAGTAAATTTATCTGAAATTTATCCTCATTTAAGTGTGAGGCACTATAAAATGAAGAGATGATTGCTGGGGATCGGATTTTGAAGCAGCTTTTCCCCCAAGAATTCCCTGGGTCTGTCACATTTGACATATTTCGGTTTTTTATCTGTTAATCAAAGCCCACATCTTCCTGATTCCGTTCAATTTCTGCTCCTTCTATTTAAAGGCTGGAATTTTACCTCCGTTTAGGAGCATCTGTTCTGGATTGCCCACTCTGTAGCTGTTTGAATAGCGTGTGGGTGGGAGCAGAATCAGAGAAAACCGGAATTTTTATCATTGGCCATTCCCATGGCCCAGAAAAAAGGGAAAAATCTCCAATTTTTGCCTGACCAAATCAAGCAAAGTCCCTTTAAAGGATTTAAATCCTCGCTTTTCATTTTGCCATTAGTTTGATTAGGGCTTGGCCTGCATTAGAGCAACAAATTAATACATCTCTAACGAGGGAATCACAAATCCAGCACGGTTTAAATTCCTTGGTTTTTTTATTCGGGATGTTCTGTGAGGAAATGGTAACAAATATTGTGGGGTTTTTTTAAATACAGTCTGGTTTTGGAGCGTGGCCTGGTGGGAAAACTGCAGCATTTTGTTATTATTGTTTGATCATCCAAAAAATGGAATTAAATCGATGCTTTCTCCGGAAGATGTTTTGGAGCTGCTCAGGTGAGGCACACCTGGGATGCCTGCACGGATCCTGCTGCTCTCAGTAGGAATAACGTTTGTGCCAGGGAGGGTTTGGGAAGCGAGGGATGCGTTTGGGGCTTAGCATGCAGAAATGCCATTCGGAAGAATAAAAAAGGGGCAGAAAAATACCCAAAAGAGGAATTTTTGACTAAAAACCTGCTTTTAAAAAGGAAGTGGTGCAGCAGGTCCAGAGCTGCTGCGGTTCCGTCGGCGGCTCCGAAGGGGAGCCCCCGTTTTTCATGGGATGTGTCAGAAAAGAGGGAAAACGATGCTGGAGTTTGGGTGTTGGCTTGGCCCTGTGTCCCCACCTTTGCCAGGCAGCATTCCAGGGCTCTGGAGTGCCGGAGGACCCTCCGGCCCAGGCTGCCTGGGTCATACCCCTCCTGGGTTTTCCCTGGTGAAAATTTTCTCTGGAGCTCCACGAAAGCAGCTCCTTCGCTGTTTTCCATCCCTAACGTTTCGTAATTATGATTAAGGAGAAGAGGAATGCTGTTACCTCCCATGCTTCCAGCTATGTTTACTCGGGATCCTCCTCCCCTGCGAGCCCCATCCCAGCCACTTCCGTGGGGGCAGCCAGAGACCCACGCTCTGGGATTTGGAATTGGCCCGAGCCAGCCCGGAGCACACTTGGAGGAGGAGCGGGATAGTGAGTTCCAGAGCAGAAACCCCGGCTCTTACTCGCAGGAGCAAACTGAGCGTGGCCTGCAAAGGACGCTCCGGAGCCGCAGCCACCTTCAGTCCCTCAGATATTTAAATCTGGGAGCTGCGGGCCTGTGGTGGTAATTAAACAGATAAACCCAGCTCAGTCATTCCCCTTGGATAATGGAGACGGGGATTTTTAGGTGCTTTTTGTCGTCCTCGTTCCGTGTTACCTTGTCAGGGCTCCGGAGTATATTTAATAATTCAGAATTCCCTGTCGGAGCGACTGAACCGCTCCGGGGCCGCATCCAGCCAAATGTCACTCGGTGTGGGGACACTGTGCCTGCCCTTGCCAAGTTTAGCAGGAACAGGAATGATGGCTCACATTATTCCCTGGATCTGAGGGATCTGGGAACAAAGTGTATCTGTTAAACGAGGCAACTTAGGCCTGGCTCGGAGTTCAGTGGGAGTACAAAGCTTGCTCAGGGGAAAAAAAACATGTGAGGTACAATTTGGCTTCTTCCCATTGGATTTGTACTCGTGCCACTCCCAAATTCATATGGATTTTTGTCAGAGGCAAAAGTGGCTTCCACAGGCCAAATTCCCAAGGAATATGAAATAGGCACAAATAATCCTGGGAGCACCAAATTTTCATCTTTCACCACTTATTTTTTGGCTACTGTAGAAATAAAGTAATTTGATTTTTTTATCCCCCCCCCCACCATTATTTAAAGAATTTGGGAATTACTTGGATATTTTCCTTATGTAGGAAGTCAAAGGATTTAAGCCCCTGCTTTGGGATCTTGGGAATGTTGTGAAGAAGCTGCTTGATGTTTTTTTGACAGGATCAGCAAACCTCTTGTAGTATTGTAATGGGGAATAACTTAAATAATGCAGGAACAACTAAACCACAGGAACATATAGAATGGAATTAAGTTATGGAAGTTTATGCTGTTAATTGCTGGAATCTCTCAGGAATCTTGGAGCACTAAAAGCTGTCCTATAAACAGTTTTGCTTTGAGCTTCAAATTATTCCTTTTGCTTTTTTTTCCTTCATCTGCTCTGATAAACAAAGTCATTTTAGAAGCTTTACAGCTCAAACATTTACTCCTCATGGTAAACTTTTGTAGCTGGAAATCTGGGGCTCTGCAAATCCCAGGAAAAAGGGAGAGTCCTTGTGACCTGTGATTTTCAGGGACTGATATCCTGGTGGGATTTAAATCAGCTCCGATCAGCCAACACCAGCTCTGCAGTTATTTTAGAAGGAGCGGTTATGGTTTAAAGGTCTTTTCCCAACATTTTCCCAGATTCCGGGGCGGTGGACATGAGAGAGAAAAGCTGGAATAACCTGGGAGTGTTTCATATGATGTAGCATAGAAAATGAGTGTACATGTAATAGGATGTGCCATCTGCCAGTGGCTGCTCCGTGGAGTTCCTGCCGTACCTCGGCAGCCAGCAGGGATGGCAGCGCTTCATCCCGCTCCCTGCAATAATTCAATTGGCCCTTATTTATCGGGAAAAGGCGCCGCCGAATTTCCTCCCGCAGCTGCTGCCGCCCCTCCGTCGGTGGCAACCAGATGTGGAGGGGCCTGCACTGGGTTTTGGTCATCTGGGAGGTGTCCAGTGCCCAAAGTCCACCTCTGTGCCCTTCGGAGGTTGCCAGCCTGGAAATTTGGGCACAAATTCCTGGGCTGGTAATGGTGACCTGCAAAATTTTCATCTCAGAGCTGTTTGCAGGGAAAACTTCCTGGCAGTGCCCAAATTCTTACTTAATTTTTAAAATTTATTTTAAAGGCTGTTGTGGAATATCTTTTCCTAGCTAAGTCTATTAGGAGCAGCCTGGAGAGAGGTTGGAGGATTTATTCCTTCCTCCAAGGTAAGCGCTGGGCAGTCGAGCTACATCCAGCCAGGTGGATGGAAAAACGGGCTCATTTGGGTGGATTTTGGGTGCATTGTTGGTGCGAGAGCTTCGTGGCAGCCGCTACATCTTTCAAGACTACTCCCAGTAGTAATGACAGTAGTAGCTGTGTCCCATTGTTGTCTGTGCTGGTGTGCATCCAGTTTGGAACCAGCGCTGCCGGATTGTGGGATCTGGCCGATGCTCTCAGCCTGGCGCTGGCTGTCAGCGTTTGGCACGGCCGGGGCCTCTCCTGTGGGCGCCGTGTCCTTTACTCGGGGTTTGCTCGCAGGCTGCACCGGCTCTGTGGCACAGCCGTGCCCTGGCACGGGGGCCCGCAGCAGGAGCAGAGGAGCCCAGGCTCCCGAGCTCTCCAGCTCCCGGGAGAGGGGAAGCGGCTCCGGCTCTGGGCTCGCAGTGACGGCAGGTTGGCCATGCAGGATGCAGGCGGCATTCCTGGCAGGATTCCCGGCTGCTCTGGCCCTTCCTGCCCTGCACCCAGCTTCCCCATGGCAGGGCATTGCTGCGTGTACCTGGCATCCTGGGCTGGCATCGGGGTGGGATGTATAGGCTCCCTTCTTTGTCATGTATGTGTGTCGCCCTGCTTCGTCATATCTATGTGTATGGCACCCTGTGTGTGTATGGCTCTGCTTATCCTGCGTGTGTGCATGGCCCCTTGCTTTGTCTCACACGTGTGTGTGTTCATGGCACTCTGCTCTGTCGTGTGTGTGTGTGTGTGTGTGTGTGTGTGTACGGTCCCCACAGGCACACGGATGTGCCCATGCCATGCTGCTCTGGCACACATGGACATCCCTTTGTCGGGTGTGGGCATCGTCCCTTCTTAGCCACGTGTGTGTGTGTGTGTGTCACCTGCTCTGTCCTACGTGTATGTGCTCCATCCTATGTGTGTGTGTGCTTCATCCTATGTGTGTGTGCTCCATCCTGTGTGCTCCATCCTATATATGTGTACATGTACATGCTCCACCCTGTATGTGTGTGTGTGCTCCATCCTGTGTGTCTGTGCTCCATCCTATATGTGTACATGTACATGCTCTGCCCTATACATGTCTGTCTGTGTGCTCCATCCTATATGTGCACATGTACATGCTCCATCCTATACGTGTGTGTGTGCTCCACCCTATGTACCTACATGTACGTGCTCCACCCTATACGTGTGTCTGTTCCATCCTATACGTGTGTGTGTGCTCCACCCTATACATGTCCATGCACATGCTGCGCCCTATACGTGTGTCTGTGTCACCCCGTGCTCCCAGCCAAGTGATGCTAAAACCCAAACCCTGTGGAATATCGCAGAGCGGAGATCAGGATTTCTGCCGGGGCAGTCGTAGGGGTCCACAGATGGGAAAACACAGAAATCACTGGATGCGTTCTTAGGCATGGATGTAATCCCTAAAAAACAGGGATTTGGTTCTTTTTGTTCTGTAGTATCTAAAAATCAGTCTTGCTCCTGGTGCTGTTTTTCCTGCTTGCGTTGCTCCTGGAAATTTGGGATTGTGGGGTTAACGTGCTTTTCCATTGCCTGTACATTTAAATAGGCTCGAGCTATTTGATAAATAACTGCTCCCAAGCTTTGGTGATATTAAATCCAGCTAAATAAGATTCCCCATGGAATATCGAGGCTCTAATTGAATCTCAGGGGTTCTGGGCCCGTTCGCAAACAGCCTTTGAGTTGTTTTTGTTCCTGACGTCAGCCCAGGGCTTGATTGAATTATGGCCTTGGACTGCGGGAGCACCTGCCAGGGCCGCTGCACTCAAGGGTCCAGCAGCATTTCCAGGACAAACCTCACTGGGAAGTTACTTCCAGCCTGGGATCCAGACTTCCAGCCTGGAAGCAGAGCTGGAAAATCTTAATAAATTCCCTCAGCTCTCCTCTTCCCTTGGTGATGCTCCGATGCTGCTCCTCGGGTGCATCCCTGTTTGAGGTGACCTCGGGATGTGACAGAGGACAGGCTGAAATATTGGGAGCTAATGAAATGACACAAAAGGGACTTGTTTCTTTGGGATTTTGGGAACAAAGGCAGGGAAGAGGCTGGGACAGTCTGGTGCTGTAATTCCTGTGGCACGAGGCTGTTTGGGTGCACTTTGGGAACACCGGTGAGCAGAGTCACTCTCTGCTCAGACTTCAGAGGGCACAGCCTGGTTTTCCTGGTTTTTTTAAGGGAGAAGTGACAGCAGGTATTTTGGGAAAGGAGCAGGGATGAGGCTGCTGCCTTCCTGATAAGGCAGATCCGACATCAGAGCTGGAAGAAAGTGGCCTGGGGGCTTGAGTAAGTTTTAGCTGAGACTAGGGCAGCCTGCCCTGGGTTCATCCACAGGAGCATGCGAGCTCCTTGCCCTCCTGCTTTTCCAGGATGAGCTGTTTTCCTTGGATTGTGCACAAAGTGATGTGTTAGGGCCTGAGCAGAGCCCAGATGATGCTTTATTCCGCGGGGTCCGAGCTGTCAGCAAGCGCTGCTTAACTTGGGTTTTCCGTCCCTAATCCCTTTGCTGATTTTATACTCTTTGGAAACGTACACTCACTTAGGAAATCCTGGGTCTTGTTGGATAAACAAAGGAAAATTCCCATTCCTAAAATTAGCTCTTTTGTAAACACCACAAATTAGAGCATTAATTTATGAACCAGCACATTAACGAATGGACATCGAGCTTTTCCCTCTCCTAATGTTCCCGTTTATATTCCACAGATTTTTTTGTCTTATTTAGACGCCATATATTTTTTGTTTCTATTCCATATATTTTTCCCCATTTTTATTGCATGGATTTATTTGTTCATCCTGTGATCTCTGCCTTTTAGAAGCGACGTTAATTAGCAGCAGCGTGGTGCCGAGCGTTGGTGCCGAGCTTTGACTGAGAGCTTTGGTCAGTGTGGAGCAGGGATGCTTCCCATGACTGGAGTGCCCAGCAAATCCTGGGAACGTGTTGCTATCCAATTAGGAAGTTAACCTGGAAAGAAATCCAGGATCAGAACAGAAGGCCCCAGCCTGGCTTTTATCCGCGTGCCGGCTCTGCCGCGCGCCGTCCCGTGCACAGGTGCCACTTCCTTGGCCGTGGCAGAAACCTTTAACCAGAAAATTATTGGGATTAAATTGGGCTTTTCCTTCTAGCTGCAAACCCAATTTCGCTGAAGCACAAGAATATTGCTAAATTGAAAATAAATTTATAGGTAATGTATTGAAAGTGACTCGTTTACTTCAGGAAAAGCCCTTCATTATCTGAGCACTTCGGGGCAAATTTGGACTTTTAGGGGCAAATTGGGTCTTTTGGGGATGAAATTGTGTCTTTTTCGGACAAAATTGAGGTTTTTTGCAGCACAAAGCCAGAGTTGAAAGCTCTGCCATTTCTTTGTGAGTGTGATATGGGGCAGTGGTGGAACACGTTCCAAAAACAAGGATTCTCCTGTGTCCAGCCCGCGGGCTTGCCTGGATGTGACTTAGGCAGCACCTCCAGCCCCTTTAATTCCAACCTTCTCTTGTCTTGTCGAAGGTGCAGAAAAATGCTTTATTTAACATTTAGGAGGGGAGGGAGGAAGGAAGTGAAACCCCTGTGAGCCAAAACTGAGCAGATAAAGTCATTTTTATTTGCATTTTTCCGCTCCTGGAATCCCCCTCCCTGCAAGTGCTTGTAGCCATCAAGCCACGGTATCTGACTAGAAGGGGAGGATGAGTTCTATTAAATATTATGTTGAAACTTTAAATAGAGATAAAACTGGTTTCTAACATCTTTTGAAGTGTAAAATAAATCCTGTGGCTCTCGGGCACAATTGTGGTGTTGATAAACAGGGCAGGGCCTAATGGCGAGTTGTTCTTTCCATAATCCAAAAGAGCAGGAGCTTAAATAGAAAGTGCAGGATTATAAAAGAAGCTGCTTTATTCCTTTTTATTTTTTAGATGAGAAAGTTGTTTCCTCTTATTCAGCTCAGCGCCGGAAAAATGAAATCGCGGTGGTGTCCAGAGGGGTGGGATGGAGCCCTCACAGGGAACAGGGAATCGTGCAGGGTCACAAGTGCTGTGTGTTCACTGGAGTCGCTTGGGAATTTTATTAATGATATTTACAAAGATATTTTGCTGGTTTAAGCCCCTTCCCTTGCCCGTGGCTGTCGGAAAGCCCTGGTTCAGGAGGGAATTGCGAGCAAACTGGGATAATCTGCCTAGCAGACTCCCGTTTGCCTGTGGTGCTGCTCAGAATTCGATTGAAAAAGGGCAAAAGAAAGCTGAATAAGGCCAGGAGTGAATTCAAACCTGCGAGCTGACACTGAAGGCAGGGGCTGGAGGCAGAGCATTGTTCCCGCTCCCGGCCGCCGTGCCGGGAGCCAGGGAAGGGAAGGGAAGGGAAGGAAGGGAGGCCGGGCTGCTGGCTCGTGTCACAGATGGCACCCATCTCCCCACTGCGACTTGGATCAAACACCGGCGTCTTAATCGAGCGGAAGCATCGAGGTGCCTCCCTGGAGATAAGGCAGCCTTATCCCTCTTTAAGATAAGGGTTTAAGGTGCCTCTTTCAAGGGATCTGTCTTCATCCCGCTTGTAAAGCCGGCTCGGGGACTGCGGCCCTGCTTTGAGATGGCTGGAGTTAAACGGGATGAATCCCATGCCAACCCTCCCCTGGGGCTGCTGAAATCCTGATTTTGTGGAGATCTGTGTTTGTTTTTAGACCCCCAAACGCTTCTGCTGTCTCTGAAGAATGGGGAGCCCACCTGATACAGCCTGGCAGCCCCAGGCTGCGGCGTTTTCCGTTCTTATTTATGGATTTATTACATTTATCCCATTTATTAAAGACTGCCACTGTGCTTGGTGTTGTGCTTTTCCGAGGGTTAATTGGTTCCAGTTGCAGAGTTAATTGATTTCGCTTGGCTCCCAAGGAGGAGATGTGAAATGGAGGCTCTTCCGAGGGTGACACTTCCCGGGAGAGGCAAACACCTCCTCTCCCCTTCCTGCGAGGTACAATCCTCCTCTGGACCTAAAGAGAGGGAATATTTGCCGCCTCACCGTTTCATCTCCTCCTAGAAAATTCCTTCCAAGTGGCGGGGAGTCTCTGTGCTCCTCAGCGTCCCCAGTATTAGCAGCTTTGGATTCGCTTCCAAGGCGGTGACTAATAGCAGCAGATTCCAACTCGTTATTCCGACGCTTTTGACTCAGTCCCAATTTTGCCTTCCATCCACGAGCTATTTTGCTCTCCCAAAATCATTGTGACAACTTCTTTTTCCACCTTGAAAAGGGTTTGGATCTTTAGAGTTTCCTGAGAGGACTTTCAGGAAAAACATCTCGTTTAGTGATGGTTCTGTATGGAATCATCAAAAATTTGGGCAGCTCGCTGCCTAATCCTGGATTTAGGAATTTTTTTGGGTGTTGGTCTCACTCGGAATTCTGACAAACAGCTACTTCTCCTTGTCATTAGAGGCAGCTAATTAATAAATGCGGGAAAGGTAACATGGCAAATGCTATCTGGGCACTGCGGCTTGGGAACCTTGACTTGCTTTTCCTGGAGTCCTGGAATGGTTTGGGGTGGAAGGGACTTGAGCACTCACCTTGTTCCAACCCTCTGCCCTGGGCAGGGAGCCTTGCACTACCCCAGGCTGTTTTCTGGGAATAAGATGTGCTCCAGCTCCATGGGTACTTGTGAAGGCACTTCCTCGTATCCTTCCCTTTTATCCATCAATGCAAAATTAAAGCTCCCATTTCCTGGTTGCTTCGTTGGCTGAAGCCTCCTTCAAGCGCACATCCCATAATTTGGCTTATTCAGCTCCTCCTCGTGCTCGTGGTTGTGTTCCATTCACCTCCAGCATGGATTCGGGGAGAGGGGAAGGATGAATATGGATGAATGGATGAGTACAAGCGCTGGGAGTGATTTTTAGCGCTTCTCCTGTTCCGTTTGTCAGGCTCACATGGAAAACTGGCAGAGCTCGGGCCCGTGGTTTGAATCACCGAGTGCACTTCATGTGCTCTTCCCCGGATATGGGAAGCAATGGGAATTGTCCTGCTGACTTCCCCAGGAGGAGATTTTTCATGGAAAGGGTCAGGCAGTGGCAGGGGCTGCCCAGGGAGGTGTTGGAGTCCCTGTCCCTGGAGGTGTCCGAGGAATGCCTGGATGTGGCACTCGGTGCTCTGTGCTGGATCAGTCACAGGTTGGACTCCATGATCCTGGGGGCTTTTCCAACCTCAATGATCCTGGGAATAGGTGAGCTTGGAAAAGGAGGGCTCTGCTTATTTACTTACTTACTTATTTAAGCTTGCCCAGAAGAACCATTTTTTTTCCTATTCCCCTTAGGATTACGCTGGGATCCGATACTTGCAGGGATTGAAAAGTTGTTCCTTCCAGCATTTTGAAGCGACTTAAAAATGGTTTTCTCCATCAATTTGTAAGGATGTGGAAAACATTTTTCCCTTTAAAAAAAATCCCCTGCCATCCTTCTCACCAGTGCATGCTCCGCATTTCCTTGGCCTACTGTTAAATATAAACATCTTTAAAAAACCGGGGATATATTCCCACACACCACATTATCCCGATCCGGCGTAAGCATCTGTGGTTGTAAGTGCACTTCATTTCACCTAATTAAGTTATTTAGTCATTTACACATTAGCGATGTACTACAGATTCCACTCTGACAGGAGCGGTGTGTAATTACACCCCGCTTCTCCCTGCTCCATTAGGGCCGGGATGGGGCCGGAGAGCCCGGCCCCAAAGCCACGGGTGAAAGGAATGAAGGCTTCTTAAGGCCAAATGAGGGGAACGGCCCCAGGGGTGCAAGCAGCACTTGGCCCCAGTTATCTTCTCCCAGTATGGAGAGAGGGAGAGTCAGGAGGTTTTCTGAGGCGAACCAAAGGCCAAGCACCATTCCCTAATTGCTGGTGTTGGTGTCCAAGGCTGGAGCTCCTGAAATTAATAAGGTCTGTGAAGGTACAGCTAGATTTTGCTGCTGGATTTTGGTGGTTTCCTGATGGAAACCAATCTTCCAAAGGTTTGGTGCCCACCCATTGCTTCCTTCCACCATCAGAGCTCCTCTTCAGTGATGTTGGATTCTTCCCTGGGAGGGTGGGCAGGCCCTGGCACAGGGTGCCCAGAGCAGCTGTGGCTGCCCCTGGATCCCTGGCAGTGCCCAAGGCCAGGCTGGACACTGGGGCTTGGAGCAGCCTGGGACAGTGGGAGGTGTCCCTGCCATGGCAGGGGTGGCACTGGATGAGCTTTGAGGTCCTTCCCACCCAAACCATTCCATGATTCCATGAGTCCTGCTCACAGATGAGTTTGCCAGAGGCAGGATCTCATGTGGTCCTGACACGCTGAATTCCACGCGTGTACTGGGCTGGGAATTGGCTGTGCCTTCCCGAAATTCCGTGGATGGGCGCCAGGCCTGTGCAGCTCCAGCTCCTCTTTGCTGCTGTCGCTGCACGGAGCGCGCACCATGTGCAAAGTCAGCGCTATTTAAAGCGCTCGGTTCGCAGAGGAAACACCTCTAACCTTCCAATGTGGGAATGAGATGGCAACCTACTTCTGGAGCTTCCCCAGGTTTTGCCATGAGCATGGGTTTGCTCCCATCAGGGAAGTTCTCAGGGAATGAAATAGTGCAGACGTTGGATGTTGTCACTTCTCTTAAAAGAGATGCCAGCGATGACATCTTAGAGCATCACACGCAGTTACAGGGTTTAAGGTGTTCCCTGCTTTCATTCCTGGCCTTGGTGAAATCTAGTGCCTGGATCCTTGGGATGAAGAGGGAAGTTTCCTCCTTAAGATGGAATTTCTAGATCTGTGTTAAATTATCAATTTACACTTTCCTTGGGATACCATTCCAGGGCTGGGGAGCTCTGTGAGAGCTGGAGAGGAACTTTGGGCAAGGGCCTGGAGTGCCAGGACAAGTGGGAATGGCTTCCCAGTGCCAGAGGGCAGGGATGGATGGGATATTGGGAAGGAATTTCTGGCTGTGAGGGTGCCCAGAGCAGCTGTGGCTGCCCCTGGATCCCTGGCAGTGCCCAAGGCCAGGCTGGACATTGGGGCTTGGAGCAGCCTGGGACAGTGGAGGGGTCCCTGGAGTAGATCAAAAATAACTGTGGATGGATATGGAAATAATGGGAGCAGTAAGAAGGATAAAGCAGGGGCTTATTTGAGATTTTGCTGGTTTTCACTCCTGTGAATGTTTATTTGAACTCCGAGTGTGAGGACCAACTTTCCCAGTTTCCTGTCACCCGAGTTGCTATCCAAAGGGAGAGATCCCCAATGGAAAACCAGAGAGCCTACGTAGATCTCTTTGGTCTCACAGGCAGCCCATTAATTTGCTCAAATTAAATATTATCTTTAAATATTGCAAGGTTAAATGTCCACTGATAATGGATTTAGACGGCCATTAAGGCCTAATTGCTCCCTAATGGAGTTGGCCAAAGACATTTATTTGATAGAACTTCTTGAAAAGGGACTAAAAGCACCAGGAGGGTTTTTTTCCACTGGTCTTTTTTCATATCCATGTAGGAGATTAAATTCCATTTTCATTTAACGCTGTGGGACCTGGTCTGGAGAATCAGAGAATCCCAGAATCGCTGAGGTTGGAAAAGACCTCCAAGGTCGTTGAGTCTGACCTGTGACCCATGGTCAGCCAAGGAGAGATTCCAGAGTGGCTGGAACAAACTGGGAGGGTGATCCCAAGTGGTTTGGATTCTTCCTCCCCACAGCTCCTGACAGGAGGGTGGAACCAGCTGAGGCTTGGGAATCTCCTCTCAGGAGGGAGCTGCAGGGCAGGAGGAAACGGCCTCAGGCTGTGCCAGGGGAGGGTCAGGCTGGACATCAGGAGGAATTTCTCCATGGAAAGGGCGCTCAGCTTCCCAGGGAGGGAGTGGAGAGCTCATCCCTGGAGCTATCCAGGGAATGACCGGAGTCTGGTCTGGCTGAGCTGCTGGGGATCGGCCACAGCTTGGACTCCACGATCCTGAAGCTCTTTTCCAACCTAAGCGACTCTGAACTGTCCCTAGGCTGCAAGTCCCAGTCCAGGGAAGTTTCCTGCTCCATTTTCAGCAATCTTGCAGGACTTTTTTATGGCAGGAAGAAGATAAATATCCATATTTTCTTGGATAGTGGCTCCTGTTTCAAGCCTGCAAGGGCCTTAGTCGTGAGGAGATGTTATCCTGTAAATGGGATGGTTTTTCTTCTCCAGCAATGTTTAATGAGATCCTATCAAGGAAAAGACTTCCTTAGAAGAAAGGGAAATGCTGCTCTCCCTGTCACAGTTTTACATCAGCAATTAAAACATCTCTGGGCCGTGGTCCTGCTTGGCTTTTGCCTTCTCCATGCAATTCATGTCATGGCAACAATGAATCAGGCAGAATTTTGCTTCCTTTTCCCTGTTCTGAATCTCCTGAGAGAAAACAAGAACCAGAGTGATTCACAGGGAAACGTTTGTGGGAGTTTCTGGGATTTGGAATTAATTTGGAAGATGGATTTCAGAAAGATTTGGCCTTTACATCCTTGGTTTTCCCTAAAAATACAGCAGAGAGGGATGTGATGAGGACAATCTGAGGAGTGCTGGTGACCCACTGAACAGCCAGGCCGTGTGTTTTAATTCCTGATGCTTTCACTCCAAACCTTTGGGTGGATTCTGACTTCGTTTGTAGAATCTGATTTTTTTTAAGGATAAAATCCCGGGTTGGGTAGGTTTTGTCCCTCAGGGATCAGTGAGACAAGACCGTGCTGTGTGAGCAGGGCTTCCTTATTCCGTGCTACCCTGCACAGAATGCCAGGATAATAAATAAGTTTCCAGTGGAAGAGTTCCTCGTGCAGGAGGAGTTCTCAGTTTGGATGACAGGGAAAACCCCTTTGGTGTGTCTGGGATCCCACAGTGCCACGTGGAACCACCAAACCTGCCTGGCCACACTGAGAGACCCTTGGCTTCCCCTGGGGCTCCTTCCAGGATGGTGCCGGTGATTTCCTTTTCCTTCGGAATGCACGAAACACATTTGGAAAATTAGTTATCTATTAATTAATCCTTCCCCATTCTTGCCGTATTTGATGGCTTTACCATATCCATGGAATGCTATTTTTGTGGTTTGTGATTGGCTTGATGAGGCAAGGAAGGAAAACAAACTGGGAGGGTTGCAAAATGGGGAAAAAAATCCAACAAAACCCCTAAAACCTGCAAAACTAATTGACCTCTAAACAGGGATTTTTTTTTTGTCATTCCAGGAGGAAATCAAGGACTGGGTTTATTTGTAAGTCCTTTTACCTCAGGGGTCAGGGTGGCCCTTTCCCTGGAGCGCTCCTTCCTTCTGCATCTTTGGCCTGATAATCGGGATGGGTTTGGGGAGATTCCCAGTGTGCAGCAGGGAAAAGCAAACCTGTGCTTTCCGTGTCTGCCTTGGCTTTCCATGCCGCCGCCTGCTCCGACCTCTGCTCCGCTGGCACGGAGAAGTGGGGCAAGGAGCAAATAGGAAATCCTTGTTTTCCACAAAAAATGCTGGAAACCATCATTTTGCCTTTGTTCCATTTACTTCCAAAGTTCGGGAGTCAAAAAATGGGAAGCGGGAAGCAAAATCTTCTTGTTTTTCCATCTTTGCCCAAGACGAGTCATCTTGTTTGCTTCCCTTTTTGAACCATAGATCTTTTTTAGGTTCTTTTTTACCATAGATCGAGGCAAAGGTTCCTGAGAGAGCCAGTGGAATCCCGGTAAAACGGAGGC
The DNA here is from genome assembly GCA_013397015.1 of Myiagra hebetior. NCBI lineage: Eukaryota > Metazoa > Chordata > Aves > Passeriformes > Monarchidae > Myiagra > Myiagra hebetior. The sequence goes on from VWZQ01004502.1 coordinate 19,088, forward strand.
TTTGATTTATTTATTTGGAAAACGAGCGCCGGGGTGGGCTGGGTCTGAACTCCAACCTCCTTGTGAGGGAGCAGAGCCGAAACAAAGAGGAGGATCCTTCCCCAGGAGCTTAAAGCGGGAATCTAAAGCGAGGGAGAACAGATGGACGGACAGATTGGGGAGCCCGGGAAAACAAAGAGCCGGTATTGTTGGGCAGGAATCGCTGCGCTCGGCTCATCCCGGCAGCTCCACCAAACCGGGGCTGCACTGACGGACGGCTCGGGCAGGCGGCTCCGGAGCGCCGGCACGCAGGGAGGCACCGCGGGCACCGGCCTGCCCGGCTGCCTTGGGACGTGCCAGGGGCCGGAGAGCCGCCCGAGCTGTGGGGCACAGCACGGAGTGAGGAGAGAGTGGATGGGATGGCTGGGAACCCGAATTCCCTGGGTCTGTGTTTGCAGTGGGAAGGCTGTGAGAAAGGATGGGAAATGTTCTCACTTTATGCTCGGCTCCCGGTTTTTCTCAGTGCCGTCAGCGCGGGTTTCATCCAGCAGGAATTCTGGTGGCATTCTGGATTCTGCCCCCGGCCAAGCTGAGATGCTGTGTTAGGTGTGCTGTGATTGCCTCTCTCCTCCCAGTCCCCATTCCCATTGAAATATCCAATGGCTCTCATCAGCCAACATTGCCACTTCCTATGGAATCCTGCAAATGTTCCTCTGGCTCCTCTCTGCAGGGACAATGGATAAAATGAGCTGGAATGGGAGGGCTGTGTGCCTTCTGCAGCTGCTGGTGCTGCTGCTGGAATGTTGAATAGCCTGGGATTCACAGCCCTCACCCAGGAGCTCCGGATAAAACCACTCCAAATCCCCGCCATTTCCCGCCCGGGCGCCCGAGGGGTGCTGGAGAAAAGGATTTCTGTACTGGGAAGCAAACAAGGAATGGTTTGGTGGCTGCAAGCAGCAGCTGTGGCGCTGGGATTGGAGCAGACTGAATCCAACAAGGAGGGCTTTATGCCCTGGGAGCCTGTGGAACAGGCCTGGCCTCCCAGGGAAGTGGGAATGTGCTCCCAGCCTCTCGCATGGTGAAAGGAAAGCCACAAGTTGTGGAGGTCTTGAGGGGCCTAACAGATATTTATTAATGTTTCTTTCTTTGCACAGTGCCCTGTTTGTGTCAGGAAACATGGGATGGTTTGGGATGGAAGGGATTTTAAGGCTCATCCTGTTCCAGACCCTGCCAAGAACAGGTTGCTTGTCCCCTTGCAGGTTGCTCCAAGCCCCATCCAACCTGGCCTTGGACACTTCCAGGGCAGGACATGGCTATTCCTTTCCCTTGACTTTTTCCCTCCTCCTTCTCCACTTTGATTGATGGAAACGCTCCCTGGGAGTTGTTTCCTGCCATCCTTGAAAAAACCCTGGAAGCACGAAATGTTAGAGTAGTGTTAAGTCTGTTTTTGACAGGAAGGCTGGAAATGTAAACCCGGGGCCGATCCGCCGGAGGGAATGATCAAGGCAGGATTCTTAAATCCCGGGAAATAGCTAATTTATTAATTTTCTCACCTAATTTTGACTTCTGGTGCCACCCAGCCCCAGAGCCGAGCGAATGGCTGAGAGTTGATTTGCATCTCACAGGAATAACCAAATCAAATCCGTCCCTCCCGTTCCCTGCTTTGCTCTGGAATTGAAAAGGGGATTCTAAAGGGTTCCACTTCCAGACATACTTTGGGAAGAGCACGAGCCAGGATCTCACCAGGTTTTATTCTAAGGGAATGGAGTGGATTCTGTCAGCTCTGGGGATGGATCCTGTCTGCCTGAATCCTTTGGAATTGCTCCCAGGCACAAGCACAGGGAAGCAAGAGTGTGCAGCATCTGCTTCTGGGCGCTTTGGAGCGAGGCTGGAAATGCTGGGGGGGTTCACCTGGACAAGGAAAGGCTCCAGGGAGAGCTCCGAGCCCCTGGCAGGGCCTGAAGGGGCTCCAGGAGAGCTGCAGAGGGACTGGGGACAAGGATGGAGGGACAGGACCCAGGGGAAAGGGGAGATTGGGGTGGGCTATCGGGAAGGAATTCCTGGCTGGGAGGGTGCCCAGAGCAGCTGTGGCTGCCCCTGGATCCCTGGAATGCAAAGGTGACATTCCCTCAATCCTTCCTGTGGCTGCCTCCGGCTGTGCTGGCGGCAGCAGCAGGGTGAGGTCAGGCGAGGTGACAGCGCTGTCCCCGTGCTGCCGGGGCAGGGAGGTCACACTGAATTCCCTGTTCCCGGGCCTCGCTCCGGGCCTTCCTGGTGACAGAATCCACAGTCCTTGGCACAGCCAGGCCTGTCTTGTACCCAGCTCCCTTTCCATGCCAATCCTGCTTTTACTCCTGCGGGAATGTCAGACTTGTTGGAGATGTTCCAAACTTAAACAGATGTGAATAAGAGCCTGGAATAGGAATGTGGATTTGGTTTTTCCCTCTTTTTTCTGTTTGGGAACAGGCACCTAAGTGCACCTCGCTCTCTGTGTGTGAGAGCTGATGAAATCAAGCTTTCATTGCGGGCTGGCTCCATCCTGCTCTGGTTCTGGGGAAGATGCCATTCCTGGTGCAGGATCCAGCTCTAAGAGCTGCATTTCCACAGGCTTTGGGGGCTGGATCTGCAGACAGGACTCTAATGGGATCTTGGGAAGCACAGAGCTCGTTTGTTGTGGATGTGTTGGATGGTGTTTGGAACACTGGGCTAGTGGGAGGTGTCCCTGCCCGTGGCACTGGATGGGCTTTGAGGTCCCTTCCGACCCAAAGCATCCCAGGATTTGAGCTCACTGGGAGTCGGGTATCCAGGCACTTGTGGAGGTGCTGCTAAACACAGACCTGCCCCTTTAAATCCCTCTTCGAGGTTTGGCTTTAACACTGAAATCCAGGGAAAAAACAACAAATGAAATCAGTGGCAAAAGTGACCGAAAGCGGGCGAGGGGAGCCGAAAACTCGGCTTGCTCGGATTTGATTCATCCCTGAAACAAGCTGGAGACTTGTGAATTTTCCCAAAGTGCCATGGCAACATCCAGCTCTGTTTTGCAGCTTAGGAAATGTATTTTTGGAACTCCTGACTCACCCCCTTGAATATTTCTGCTGGACTAGGAGAATGTGTTTCCTTTTGCTTTCGTGCCACGATTCAGCAGGAAAAGAGGAGCAGCTCCCTCCTGGTTTGCATCATGAGCTGCCTGGGAGTGCTGGGATGGGCTCCCTGAGGGGATGGAGCTCCGAGCTGTGGTCTCCAAGCCAGGATGGGCTGGAAGTGAGGGATAGCCTGGAATAAATACAAGCACCTTGTATGCAAGGCAGAACAAGGTACCAGGTTTTGCAGCACCCTTAGAGAATCAGGGAAGGGATTTTAAGGATCATCTTATTCCATGGGCAGGGACACCTTCCACTAGCCCAGGGTGCTCCAAGCCCTGTCCAGGGTGACCATGGATGTGCTCTGAGGGCTGGAGCCCCTCTGCTCTGGGAGGATCCATACCAGAGAAACAGCCAGGGAAGTTGGGGCAATGCAGGGAATGCAGCAGCACTGAAAATTATTGGTGACAACTGGCCCCATCCATAGTTTTTGTCTGCTGTGTGTAAATTCTGACCAGAATTCAAATTCCTTTTATGCCCGTGCTCCTGGTAAATGCAGTCAGGAGTATCTCGGTAGTAAACACTGAGTACTTCAACTGCCTTTTTGCCTTGCTTATTTTCCCTGCAAAGTCTTCCCTCTTTGTCGAAATTCAAGGAAGAAAAACATCTTTGGGAAGGCTGAATTTTGATTCAGAAGGAGACACTGAGCACAGCCAACAGCATTTTATAGCTCCTTCCACTTTAATTTGGGAAGCAGCCTATTTAAATATGCTAATGGTATGCACAGCCATTGGAACAGAATCCAGGCTATAAACTTCCCACTGAGAGCAGGAAAGCTGCGGCTGCCTCCCGACGTGTTTGCCAACTCCTTTATTAGGAGTTTGCTATCAAATCCTCCTGGACAAAGGTCACAGGAAAAGGAGCTGGAGGTAGCAAGCGGGGTTATTTCCGACATTCCGGGTTATTTGCTGGATTTGCAGTCGGATTCCCTGGCTTTGTGGAGCCGTGGCATCGTTTGGGTTGGGAGGGATTTTAAGGATCATCCAGTTCCATGGACAGGGACACCTTTCCCTGTCCCCATCCAGCCTGGCCTCGGGCACTGCCAGGGATCCAGGGGCAGCCACAGCTTCTCTGGGCACCCTGTGAGCCTGACCCGGCCTGAGCTTAGAACTGAGCTCAGAACTGAGCTCAACCTCCCCTTCCCAGCCCGGTGTTTCAGTCATTCCCATTCCCAAGTGCTGCTCCAGCGAGTGGCAGCCTCTCCCTAGTGAGGAGAGCCCTGTGATGTAGTTCCTGTCACTCCAGAGGAACTCCGGTAATTCCGGATTAGAGGAGTTATTATCACGGATAGGGGTTTAATGCCGGATCAGACGGAGCCTGGGAAGAGTTCTCCTTTCTACAAGGGACAGGCTCCCTAATTAATGAACTCCAAGGAAATCTATGGAACGCCAAGAAGGCCAAAAGGATCAATATTTGCACTCTGATCAATTTGCTCAAAAATTGTCTTTATTTTCCCAGCACTTTATAGACAAATCTGTCATGAGCTGCCAAAGTGAGGAGTGTGCCCAGATTTGGCACCCAATTATTTTCCAGGGGTAATTAACAGGGAATTGGAGCTCCCTGGAAGCTGTGGTGGATCCCTGCACCGCCGTACTCCGGATTTGATGTCATTTTACCTCCCTGGAAGTGGGCATGGATCTGTTACTTCCATCCACATGTAGTAAACCTTGAGTGGGATCCTTGGAGTGAATCCCTGTCTCAGGAGCCCAACTATGGTCAAATTCCCAGTCCACTGCTGGAGCCCTTAATTTTCCCGTGGCCCAAACAACGTGGATTTCCCTGGACGTGTTTTCAAGGGTGGCCAGAAAAGTGTGTTCTGGTTGGATTTATTTTTTGCTGTGGGTTTATTGCGGGATGGAATTTCTGGGAATTGGGGCTGTTCCTAACAGGGAGGGAAGTCTGGGAAGAATTTCTGGGAATGGCAGTGAGGATGTAGAGAAGGCTGCCCAGACCAGCTGTGGCTACCCCATCCCTGGAAGTGTTCCAGGCCAGGTTGGATGGGCTTGGAGGGATCTGGGATAGGGAAAGGTGTCCCTGCCCATGGCACAGGGATAGACTGAGATGGGCTCTACGGCCCCTTCCAACCCAGAGCATTCCATGATTCCAGGTATTCCCGTGTATCCCACGCTCCTGGGCAGCTGGAGTTTCTGGGAGGAGGATGCTTTGCTCTCAGGAGTGAGTGCTGAGGCTGCCAGGGGTTTTCACACCCGCAGCTCTGGATTGACTTCCATCAGAAATGACACCAGGGTACCTGGCTGCATCTCCTTCCATGGGCCTAAACTGCAGTTTGGTTCCTGATGTGAGGTGAGGGAACAGCAAATCCCCCGGGAATGTGGCAAGTGCCAGCCTGGCTCCTCAGGAGCAGTCAGGGATGCAGAGAGGAGGCTTTTTACTTAGTCCTGCAGAGAAAGTTGGGACGCACTTTGGAAGCAGAGCGGTTAGGAATGGTTGGGGAAGAGACAGTGATTATTGGGCTTTGTGACAGGAAGTCATTGAGAATTTCCTGAAAGGAGTCAAAGCCGAGTGGATTTGCATTGTGCTCGGAGGTTTGGGACTGCTGAGATATTTATAGGAAAAATCCAGGAGGTTGTGTGTGGTTTCCATTATCCAGATTTCCCATAAAAAATAAATACACAGCGAACTCGGGGCTGCCTTTGCTGCTTCTGCAGCAAAACTGTCAGCCTGGATGGGGCTGGGCTTAAATTTGGGCCGAGTCGTTGATTTTTGTAGAATATGAAGTAGGGAAGACCCACAGAAACTGAGAACTGATAGAATTGAAGTGTCTGAAGAGGCCCTGCCCGGTGTGGCCCCACAGCCAGTGAGGGAGCTGGGGATGGGGGCTCTCATATCCCGAATTTCAGCCAGCTCCAGCGTGCTCCCTGTGTTCCAAGCGGAGACATGGAGATGCCTGCATGATTTAGGGGCTTAAATGCTCTGTTGACACTGGGAATGGGAGCCTGGAATGCCTCAGGTCGGATCCAGCGCAGCCAGGGATTTATGATGTGGTTGTAGACAAGGCATTTAGCATGAAGACGTTGACATTTCTGAGGATGCCTAATTCCACGAGGAAACGCTGAAATACGGAGTTTGGGGAGCGATTGAGCAAGCGGCTCCACATTGTTTTGATTCCCTTCTCTTGGGAGAATGGGGGCTGATTCTGATTTTATTTACACAGGAGTTAATCAAGAGTGGCTTCACAAAGATTATTCCTTACATTTGGGATGGGGCTTGGAGTGAGGAGGTCATAGCTCCCCGAAATTGAGGGATCAGCTGCTCCTATCAATTTAATTTTTCAGTAATTTTGGGGGTTTTTTAATCCAAATCCTTCAAGATTTGTCCCGGTATGTTTTAACAATTAATCTAAAACCTATTAATTCTTGTTAATGCTCCTCTCCACACAATGGCTTTTGTTTGGCTCCCAGTTCTGCTGTGTGTGAACTTCCTTCCAAGCTCCTATTCCCAGCTTGGATTCAGCCGGAGCTGGAAAACCTCGCGTTGCCTTTGGGGACTTGGAGTTTGTTTTCCCATCCCGGAGGAATTCCTCTGGAGCTTCTGAAGCTGCTGAGGGGAGGAAGCAGCTCGTGCCTGAGCACCCCAAAGGTGCAGCAGTTGGTCTGCGCTCATTCCTCTTAGGGATTGAGCGTGGATGGATCCAAATTATTACGGCACGAAATTCCAGAGGCTGGGCTGGACGGGGCTTGGAGCAGCCTGGGGCAGTGAGAGGATGAGCTTAAGGCCCTTCCACCCCAAACCATTCTGGGATTCTATGAAATCCCAAGCCCAGCTCGGAGCTCTGGTGCTGCGTTGTCCTTTCCAGCGGATCCCAGTGTGCACAAAGGCCTGTCCGGGGTTTTTTTGGGGATTGATCCGTGCACACGTAACAGGATATTCCGAGTGCTGGGCAGTGGAGAGGAAGGAAGTTCCCAAAGCCTCGGAAATGAGGCATGTCCTGCTGTTATTGTGCTCAGAGCCCTGGTCCTGAGGGACACGATGAGCCCGTCCTGGGGCCTCAGCCTGGCAGGGCAAGGCTGGACTCCGCTTTGATTTGGGCTGGGTTTGGGGTTGTTCCAGCCAGGTTTGTAAACACTGCTCAGATTCCATCTGCAGCACCAAGAGGAAAACGTGGCAAAATCAGGGAGTTCTGCTTTGTGCAGTTTGGATGGGATCATGGAATGGTTTGGGACGGGAGGATCTGAAAGCTCAGCTTTAAGAGCCACGGGCAGGGGCACCTCCCGCTGTCCCAGGTTGCTCCTAGTCCCGTCCAGCCTGGCCTGGGACGCTTCAGGGATCTGAAATTCCAACACCTTGCCATGGGACAGATCCAGCACCTGGGGTAACAGGGTCTCCTCCTGCCCAGGAAAGCGAGAGGGGAAGGAAGCAGCCACAGCCTGCCCCGTGGTGACCACACTGAGGAGTTCATGCCTTGCAGAAACTGAGATTAAGGTCACCTCAGGTGCATCCCTGAGTCTGGGAACAGTGAGTCAGCTCTTCCCATTCCCAGCACTGGTCTGTGTCTCCTTGCCGTGCTTTTTTACTCTGGTAGCTGAAGGGATTCCAGGATTAAACACTCCTTCATGGCAGTGAAATAAAGTCGACTTTAAAGATCCGTATCCTAAATAAAAGGCTTCCCGTTGGCACGGTGATGGATCTCTCCAGCAGGTTTTAAAGCCACTGGATTAGCACTGGTGCTAAAGAATAGCCTGGGAAAAAGAAAAGGGAAGGTTAAAGTGTATCCGAAGTCTCTCGCTCATGTTTATAGCACAGTTTTATGACTGAAGGTAAGACAGATCGCTGGGCATTCCTCCAAATTCCTGGCAGTTCTCCCTTTGCAAGGCACTAATATTGGGATTAGCAGGGTGTTTGAAAGCCATTACCTTTCCTCACCTTCCTAATTGCTGGTTCTTCCGGGAGAGCACGGAAAACTCGGGACTCATAAAGGAGCCTCCTTATGCAGCGTGTGCAGAGCTGGGTTTTGGTGTCTGGTGGATTTATTGGAAGCTTTGTGTGCACAGTTTTTAGGGGCTGCATATAAATTTAGAGGATCTTTGGTTATTTAATCATGTTTAGGGTCACAGGTAGTGCCTGAAGGGGCTCCAGGAGAGCTGCAGAGGGACTGGGGACAAGGCCTGGAGGGACAGGACACAGGGAATGGCTTCCCACTGCCAGATGGGATATTGGGAAGGAATTCCTGGCTGGGAGGGTGGGGAGGCTTCCTGTTCCCAGCTGTTTGCCCGGGCTGAGCCGGGGTTTAGCCGAGGATGAGGCTGTGTCTAAGGAGTTTTAATCTGCTGAGTGTTCCCTGGGTTTCTTTCTCTCTGGTCGGATTCGCTCCCTTCAGGTCATTCCCAGCCAATCCTGCCCTTTGCCAGGGGTTGGAGTTGCTCCTCTGAGGAGCAAAGAAACCCCCGTTTCTTGTGGGGTTTGATTTTTAGAGACAAGCCCTGAATAAATGAAGTGGGGGGCCAGAGATTTGTAGTACTTCAGCATTAACACTGAGGTTCCTGCGTCGCACTGTAGGATCCTGGAATGATTTGGGTGGGAAGGACCCTAAGGATCATCCCATTCCACCCCTCCAGGGACACTTCCGCTAGCCCAGGTTGCTCCAAGCTCTCCCCAACACTTCTAGGGATGGAGAGTCCACAGCTTGGGTTGCCCATGTGAATAAAAACTGGGCTTAGATTTCTGGCCGAGATTAAAACTGCTTTATTTGGGGATAGAAGTGACTAAAGACTGGAATAAAACAGCAATGGGGATAGAAAAAACCCCTTCCAGCTGCTCCCATGCTGTTCGTCCCTTTTCATTAAACCCATCTCTCTTTGTTTACTCGCTTCTAAACACGGATAATTAAAATAAATTGGGCCTCTCCACGGCTCCAGCTCCATACGTGGACTTGTGGAAATCCCCTCCAATGCTGCCAACGCCTTGGTGGGAGAGGGACCTGCCCTTTCCACAGGGGCCTGGAGGGGCAGGACATGGGGAATGGCTTCCACTGCCAGGGGAAAATCCCATGGATGGGATATTGGGCAGGAATTGGTGTCTGTGAGGGTGGGCAGGCCCTGGCACAGGGTGCCCAGAGCAGCTGTGGCTGCCCCTGGATCCCTGGCAGTGCCCAAGGCCAGGCTGGACACTGGGGCTTGGAGCAGCCAGGGACAGTGGGAGGTGTCCCTGCCCACGGCAGGGGTGGGATGATGCAATCCTTCAAATCCTTTGCACTCCAAAGTGTTCCAGGATTTTACTGAGGGAATTGAGTGATGGATTTAAGCTCTTGCCCGGGTTGGGATTGGTGTGGTGGCCATGTCCACCCCCAGTGCTGCCTCTGCACATTCCTGGCCATCCTGATGCTTTTCCTTGTGGAATCCTGCACTCTCCTTTTCCAGCTGCACAGGGAGGGGGTGGAGATCCAGGCCAGAGTCCTTAAAGTGCCCCGAAAGCGAAGGCAGGAGGGGGCAGAGCCCCTCGTTGCCCGGAATGGGAAAGCTTTCCCTGCCATATGTTTTGAATGGAGCTGCTGTCCCAAATGCCAAGACGTGTTGAAGGATAGCTGGGTGTTTGGGGATGAGTGTCCCATATTTACAGCTCTCCAAGTTGCATTGTTGTTGAAAGTCTGCTGTGGGCTGTAAATATGTTCTGGAGCTGGGTAAAAATATCCCAATTACCATATTCCGAAGGACAACAATTGCCATGCTTGGATGCCTTCGGAAGCAGCCCAGGCTGTAAACAGGATGTGCTGGGCCCCGGTCGTGCGCGTTCTGCCGCCGTGGCCGGCGCGGGGAGCTCAGCAGCTTCCACACAAATCCTTGGATCCTGTGGATCCACGCTTTGGGGAGCTCTTTGGGGCTGCCTTCAAAGCTCGGGTGTGGGGCCAGGGCTGCGTTTGCTGAGCAGAGGGGAGGAAGGTTGAGAATTTCCCCCAGGCTGTGCAGGAAAGCCCCTCTGATTCAGAATTCGCCCCTCAGGGGCAGAGGGCGGCTGAAGAGGAACTGTCTCGAGACGGGTGGGTGGAAAGTTTCCACCCCTTGAGCTCGGGGTGGTTTGCACTCAGTGCTGTCGAGGGGAGTGACAGGGACAAATATTCCAGCGGGGTCCTACAGCACATACTGGGGAGATGTGGCTGAGTTTATCCTTCCTTGGTGTGGGGACGTCATTTATTCCTTTCAGGAGACGCTCCTAAGGATAATTTAGTTCTTAATGACCCATCGGTTGAAAAAGTACAGAATGTGCTCCAAACATCTTGGAGAAAGCCGGGGCCGTTTCCCAGCTGGAATTCTGCTGGCGTTCCCTGATTTAGGACGATGATTTAAAGCCAGAGGGTTTCCAGTGAGGTGCCCCAACTTGTCCTTAGTGTAGGCATCCCTCGTGTCCAGCCAGGAGGGTGAGGCACGGAAGCATTTCCAGCTTCCCCTTGCAGATGGCTCCTTGGGATGCTCAGTTTTAATGAGTTCCCTCAGCAAGGAGCTGCTGCCTTCTCGGGAACAGGCTGGAGCTCTGGAAGTTTCTGGGGAGCATATGGGCAGGTTGAAAGGGAGCAGATGCTGCAGGGGCAAAGGGCAGAGCTCAGAGGTAGGAGATGAAGAAGCCTTCAAGGGCCCCTCGCTCCGTGAGTTCTCCGTACAAAATCCAACGCCGGCATTCCGGAAGCGATCCCTGGCAGAGGCTTCAAGGGCTGCAGTCGTGGCTCAGCTGTTCTTGGGAGAGGGGAAGTTTTCCTCAAGTGCCAGAGGATTTCTCAGGCTTCCATTCGAGTGAGTGCAGTGGAGTTAAAAGAGTCCAAGGAAAAGGCCCAAGAGTCTGGATCCAGGGAGGCTGGAGCCAGGGAAGGGCAGGGAGCAGCTGTGCAGGCGTCGAAGCCGGAAGAGGTTTTGTGGATCCATTTGGATCTAACCTTGGACCAGGCTCTGGATGTGCTTCCATCCCTGGAAGTGCCCAAGTCCAGAGTAACCTGCTGTGGTGGAAATTGTGTCACTGCAAGGGGTGGAGTGGATGATCCCTAAGATCCGGGCCAGCCCAAACCGTTCTGGGATTGATGGTTCCATTTGGCATTCACCATTTGCCTGTGAGAAGAGCACAAGTCCTTGGGGAAAGGAATGAAATCCTGATGAAGTCCTGAGGCCGGGAGGTTCCCTCGGTGATTCCTTTGGGAAGGGGTGGGTGGTGGAGGCTCCGTGTCCCCGCTGGTGGCCGGATGCCCGGGACAGCTCCTCCCCAGGGAGCTCTGGGCAGCTCTACCTGTGCCCAGCTCCGTCTGTATCAGAGAGGAATCCTCTTCTCCCGGCTCTGACGGGTGGGAGCGCTTTGTGTATCCCACGGTGATGAATTAATCCGTGTTCTCCGTGCTCGCGCCGAGCGGGATGAATTCATTTGGCATTCATGGGCATGTCAGGCTTTTTTTATCCTCGTTTCAGCTTTTCTATTACAAAGCACAATTAGCTGGGAGACACTCGGAGCGTTCCTCATCCCAGTCGGATGTCACCCGCTCCAGTGGCTGCATGTTCCCAGTCCAGTTCCTTTTCTGGAGAAGGCTGGGAGGGGAGGAAGAGGGAAGGAAGAGGGAAGGAGAAGGGAATGGCCACTTCTAAACCTCTTCCTCCTCTCCAGGCCTGATCCAACTGCAAGGCTGTAACGTGTGCTCCATCTTCCCTTTGCTTTTCCATGGATATCCGTAAATCTCTGCGGCTTTGCAGGAGCTGTGGGAGCAGCTCCAAAGGGTGGGATTCATTCCCTCAGAGATCCAGGGAAGCCCAAAGAGCTTTAGGGAAACTTAGGGGGAGGAGAATAGGGGGGGTTTTTTTGGGGTTGCTGTTGGAAAAGCCCTCTGAGACCGTGGAGTGGTGCCTGCACTGCCCCACATCCACACGGCTTTAAATCCCTCCAGGGCTGGACAGCCCTTTCCATGAGGAGATGTTCCCTAATATCCAAGCTGACCCTCCGCTGGCACAGCTCGAAGCCCTTTTCCCTCTCATCCTGTTCCCGTTTCCTGGGGGCAGAGCCCAGTCCCCACCTGGTTCCACCCTCCTGCCAGGGAGTTGTGGAGAGCGAGGGAATGAACAGGAGAGAGGAATCCAGCGTTATTCCGAGCTGGAATTCTGTGGTGAAATGATTTTCTCTTCCACATCCCAGGAGTGTTTTGTTTGTAGCTGCATCATCCCAGTGTTTTGTAGCATCTCCCAGAACATTCCGGCTGTGTTCTGACGTTCCTTGGAAACATCTTTTCCACAGAAATTTGGGAATTTATTTATTCTGTAGCTCGGTGCAGATTTCTCCCAGCAAGGGAACAAAACAAGGCTAAAATAAGAAAATCCCCTTTGACTCCTGGGGTCACGAGCCCTTTCAGGGGCTCAATCCCAGTGCTCCACACCAGCAGTCACCGGATGCTTTGGGCTGGAAGCGTTTCTAGGGAGCAGGGCCACCTCCTGCTATTCCAGGTTGCTCCAAGCCCATCCAGTGTGGCCTTGGACAGTTCCAGGAGCTGCCCCAGCCTCCTGCAGGGAGTTGCAGAGAGCCAGGAGGTGCCCACTGGCCTGGGGAAAAGCAGATTAAAGGCTGGGAGGAGGGCACGGAGCAGAGCTGGGAGAGCTGCGTCTGTGCACACAAAGTCCATGTCCTAGAAAATAGCTGTGTTTGGCTCCCGGGACAATGTGGGGAATTATGAGCTCACCCCCCGGCAGCACAATGGGATTCTTTGTTGGGAATATGACGTTGGGAACAGTTCAGGTTTGTTTACGCTGCTGGTGTTGTGGGGTGGTGTCTCCAACTCTCCACGGATATTTGTGGGAGCTTTGGAAATTCAGGCAGAAAATGAAAAATGCCTGTTTGATTCCAGAAATGAATTCTCCAAGTATTGGAGGCCTTCATCCCGTCCTTCTTCCACATCACCTCCCTGCCTGTTGTTTTGGGCTTTTCTTCTCATGTCCTGATGATATTTAGAGCAAAACCTTCAAAAAAAGATGGGATCAATGGATGTGCATTTTAAATTTTCCAGTCCTTTAGCTTATCAAATATCCAGGTTTCTTCTTCCCTTGATCTTCCTCTTTAATCCTTCTTCTGTATTTTGTTGAGCTCGGTTTTTTCATGTAGTTTTTTAGCCTAATACTCGGATAAATCCAAGTTCTTTTGAAGAGCAAAACAGCAGGAAAGGTCTCAATCCACCAACCAGGCGTGTTGAAATTAATTGGGATTAGCAGGCCCGGTGTAAGGTGTTTTGGGAAGCAGCAATCCCAGAGTGGCTGTTTAGGGTGCTGGAATATGATCATAATCGGCAGTCCCGGATCTCCCCCACCCTCCCTGGTTTGGACACAGCTCCTGCAAATCCCATGGCCAGCTTCAGGCTCGTCACTGGAAGTGTTCCAGGTTTGGATGGGGCTCGGAGCAGCCTGGGATAGTGGAAGGTGTGGGATGGGATGATCCTTAAGTCCCTCCTAACCCACGACTGGCTGATTCTGTAAATCCCACCTTATTCATCACATATTTCCCAGAGAGAATTCCCAAACCTGCCCATGACATTTACTGATGGGAATATCCCAGTGCTTAAATTTCCAGCAGCCAGTGCCAGAAGTGTTGGAGTTTATATAACTCCAGGTCTGAGAATAAAGCACCAGGGAATTTTGGCCTTGACTTTGGTGTCATCGGGGTTTCACTGCCTTGAAGGAATCCAGCCCTGGAGAGGCCATAAGAAATTCCTAGGATGAGGTTTAGGAGCTTCCAAACCTTCTGGATCATCCATTTCCATGGGTAGGGAACCTTCCACAGAACCAGGGGCTCTGGAAGGTCTCTGCTGACCTTGCCAGCGATTCCATGACCTTGTGAAGGTCCCAATATCCCAGCTGAAAATTTAGGAGGTTGCAAAACTCCCGCTTTTTGCTCCAGCTGGAGCTTGCTTTGTTCTGGATCTGTGTTTCTGCCTTCTTTCCCTCTGGAGCTCAACTGGAGCTGGAGTGGTTGGGAAACAGCAGCTCCATGTTGGGCTCCGATGGAGGAATTAGATAATCCGGGTTCTGAAGGGGGCTGGATCTCGGGGCTTTTCTCGGGAAGCATTAAAGCCGGAGCCGCCTTCTCTGCCGATCCCCAAAGATTGTTTTAATGAGAACTAAAGGGCCTTTTTCCAATTACCAGGGAATAACTGGATTAAGTTCCTGGGTTATGTCAACCTGCTTGGATTTGATTAGGGAGAAAGAAATGGATTTATCCGTCAGGCTTACTTCATTAAGGCTCCTCATTGATGCTTCGCAGAGGGTCGGGAGCAGTTGGCACTTTTCGGGTGAAATACCAGGAAAATTGGGAGGCGGCCGGGATGCGACTCCAGCGCAAGTCCCGGCTCATCCTTTCCTCAGGAGGGCAGGGATCTGTGGGCTACTGGGAGGGAATCTGGGAGGGAATCCCTCCCTCTGAGGGTGGTGCAGCTTCCCGGAGAAGCTGTGGCTGCCCCATCCCTGGATGTGTTCCCGTTTGGAGCACCCGGCTCTGGTGCAAGGTGTCCCTTGGCGCTTGGATAATCCCTGAAATCCCGTCCAGCCCCAGCCATTCCATCACTGTGTGATTTATTTCCTTGGAGTATCACCGGGAATGGACACTAGGGCCGTGCTCCCGAGGCCTGAGCCCTCCTGCTCCCCACCGGATTTCGGGAGCCCTGCTCCGGGCTGGGACGCTGCCCATCGGAATCGATGGGATAACATCCCGTGGTTTGGAGCAGGAGACGGATCGGGGCTCCCCTGAGTTAATTGCCTGTTACATAACACAACTGATTTTTAAAAATCTGCCTAATTAACCTAATGGAATGGTTGGTCGGATCTGTCAGGTAAATGATCCACAGTTTCTTTCCCTTTTTTTTTTTTTCCTGGAGCTTAATTAAATATTTACCTCCGAGTGTCTCGTGCTATTAACGTGTTCATCTGTTATGGACAGAATAGAATTCCTAATTGGGGGAAAGAATTAAACTCCACCAACGTGTCGGGTTTGGGATCTTGGAAATCGCCCGGATTCGGTCGCAGCACCCAGATTTTAGGTGCCCATGACCTTCTCCGTTGCTCCAGCTGGAATTCCCACTGATCCAGCTCCAGGGTGGGTTTAGCATGAAGGAAGGGTGGATTTAAGCCATGTGGCCCAGTCCATCGATGTTTGCCCAGGGAAGTGTTCCAGGCCAGGTGGGACAGGGCTTGGAGCAACCTGGGATAGCAGAAGGCATCCCTGTGGCAGGGGTGGAGCTGCTGGCTCCTTAAAATCCCTTCCATCCCAGCGTTCAGTGGGAAGCAGAGGAGGAATATTGGGGATGTCCTGTTGTGCCCTCCTGCCTTCCTTGGATGGTGCTGGCGGGTAAAACACTCGTCCTGGACTTTCACTGCGGGCTCTGTCCTGTCTGAGGTGTTTGTCAGCCCCAGTTTGTCATCCCAGGGAGGACGGAGCTGTTGCACTCAAGTCACTTCAGAGCCGGGAAGGAATTTCACTGCTCAGACCTCAGCATTCCTGAGGGTCCGGCTCCTTCCCGCCGTGAATTTCAATGAGTTCATTTAAGCCGGGGGTCAGGAGCCACTTCCCGGCCTCGGCTCCTCGTGCCTGGCTCTTAATTAAAGGCACCGGGAGATTAATTTGAAGCGTTAATTTCCCGGTGCCCTCACAAAAGGCGGGAATGATTTCCACCAAGCCTAAAGAACTTTTTTGTCCCCAGATGTAGAAGACAGAACTAGCTCAGGGTCCTGGGGGAATGCAGGACATCCGAGTCCATCCCGGGTAAGTAGAATCTAATCTTTATCCCCCAGCCACGCTTCCTGCAGATGGAAACGTGCAGTCCTCGGGCTGAGCCAGGCACGGAGCGTGCGGAAAAGCTGGCCTGGGAAGTTGGATTCTCATTAACGTGGCTTCTTTTCATGTTGGAATATTTTAATACTCAAACCCGAGCCTGGCAGTGTGCTGGGCTCCGTGAGCAGCTGGGCCAGGGGAAGGTGGCCCTGCCCACAGGATGGGGCTGGAATGAGATGATCCATAAGGTCCCTTCCAACCCAAAGCATTCCACGATTCCTTGATTTCTATGAATATTAATTAGCCGTTTATTGCTGGGGTCTATCAGCCCCCCACCCCAAAGTGGAGCAGAGGCTGCTCCCCGGTCTTTCACTCTGCAGTTGGATTTTTAGGGGTTTTTAGGGAGGGGAGGTGTTCCCAAGCCTGAGGAGACAGGGCCAGCGCCCATCCCGGTGCCAGGGCGTGCATTCCCTGCCCAGGCTGCAGAGGGGACACCAAGGCTGGCACCGGAGCAGCCGCGTCCCCGCCCTTCCGTCAAACCCTGCTCCTCCTCCGTGGCTGGAATTTGGGGAATTCGGGCACATCCCCCTGGGCGTTGGGCTAGCCAAGCTCCAGCCCGGCCCACCTCTGCTCCAGGCCAGGAATGGGGCACGGCATCTCCCGTGCTCCCCGTGCAGGAATTCCCTGTGGGAGCGCAGCTCTGGTGAGACAGCTGGGCCCGGTCAGTTCAGTTGTGCCTGTGGCCACTTAGCCACATTTTTTCCACACCTCGGGATTGGGATGCCTTGCTGGGACGAGCGACTATTTCCAGCAGCATGGCTGGATCCTTGTGAGCCCGGAGCATCTCCGTGGAAGCAGCTCCATGGAAGCAGCCCCATTCTCAGCCGGAGCAGCTCCATGGAAGCAGCCCCACTTCCCGGCTGCCCCATTCCCAGCCGGAGCAGCTCCATGGAAGCAGCCCCACTTCCCTGGTGCCCCATTCCCAGCTGGAGCAGCTCTGTGGAAGCAGCCCCACATCCGGGCTGCCCCATTCCCAGCTGGAGCAGCTCCATGGAAGCAGCTCCACTTCCCCAGTGCCCCATTCCCAGCTGGAGCAGCTCCATGGAATCAGCCCTACTTCCCCGGTGCCCCATTCCGAGCCGGAGCAGCTCCATGGAATCAGCCCCACTTCCCGGCTGCCCCATTCCCAAATGGAGCAGCTCCATGGAAGCAGCCCCACGTCCTGGCTGCCCCATTCCCAGCTGGAGCAGCTCCATGGAAGCAGCTCCATGGAATCAGCCCCACTTCCCTGGTGCCCCATTCCCAGGTGGAGCAGCTCCATGGAAGCAGCCCCACATCCGGGCTGCCCCATTCCCAGCTGGAGCAGCTCCATGGAAGCAGCTCCACTTCCCCGGTGCCCCATTCCCAGCTGGAGCAGCTCCATGGAATCAGCCCCACTTCCCGGCTGCCCCATTCCCAGCCGGAGCAGCTCCATGGAAGCAGCCTCACTTCCCGGCTGCCCCATTCCCATCCGGAGCATCCCAGCTCTGCCCTTCCTCCAGGCTGCTCATGGCTCATGTGTCAGCCCCACGGATTATTCCCTGTTTATTCCCTACCAGCACGTGGAATACGCCTCGGCCGGGCAAAAAGTGCCTTCCTCGTGCCTTTATTTACATTTGTTTCAATTGCTTCCTAATTGTTTCCCAATTAACTTGGAAGGATGGGGACTCTGGCATCTCCAGGCCCTGGAATGGCGAGGAAGAGCAGGATCCCCATCTTCATCCCCTCCTCATCCTCAATCCGTGTCCCTCCCCTCACGGCAGCCGAAGGGGATCCCTCGTTTCCCCCATCCCTGCCTGCGAGGAAGGAATCCCACCACCCTTTCTTCTTCCATGCTGCTTTGCATCCCTGACGTCATTCCCGCTTCCATCTGTCAGTTTGATTTTCCTGCCCTTTTTTTTCCCCTTGACACTTGTATTGCTTCCGAGGGAAAAATGTTTTGAAAAGGAAATCGGGAATTGGCACACACCGATTATTTCTGCCTCCAAACCCCTGAATGAAGTTGGGAGATAGAAAGAAAAGGAGCACGAGCCTGGGAAGGATTCGGGAATTTGAATCGAGGCTGGGCATTAAGTCGCGGAATTATTCCGCAAACAGCCTGACCTCGCTTTCTCCTGCTGGAATGGAATTTCCACAGCGGGAGACTTGGTTCCTCCGGAGCCTTTCTTCCGTGTTCTAAGCAGGAGGACTCTTCGGAGAGGGCTTTGTGCTGATTTGCCCCACACAGAATTTCAGGAGCACCAGCCCAGGCCTGCGGTCGGGATTCTCTTTCTAATGAGCTGAGCGTTAGAAACAGCACTAAAACCCCTCTGGAATGTGTCATTCCCCCAGTCAGCAGGGACAAAATTCAAGGGAATGATGTTTCTTAGAGCAGGCTTCCAACGGAGTAGGGAATTCTGGGCTTTGGGTTGGGGAAATGCTTTTCCAAGATGTAAAACTGTGTTTTTTCCCCGATTTCTCGGCAGAACTATGGAGATGGGACTCACTATGACCACATGGCGAGCAGAGACCTCGGCTCACACGACAATCTCTCTCCTCCCTTTGTCAATTCCAGAATACAAAGTAAGAACATGGAATTTCCTCCCTTGCTGGGGTGGGGGAAATGGGATCAACAGATGAGAAATCAAATCCGGGGGGCTTCAAGCCCTCAGCCTCACTTTTGGGGCTTGGCATGAGGGTGGGAACAGGGATGTGTTTTAATTTTCCGTTTTTTTAGGGTATGGAAACCGTGCTGTGATGGTGTTTATTATTTTCTATCCATTGATTTTATAGCTGGTATCTGTAACTTTTTTCCTGCTGGGTTTGTGGTGCAAAATTAGGTTTGGCTTTTTTCCTTGGACGCACTCGCAACAGGGTTTTTAAAGCAGGACAAGCTTTTGAAATCCTGATAAATAAATCCCAAAGGGAACAGAGGAAGGGGTGGTGGGGGACACCGGGAATGGCGTTTGGGGTGGGAGGGATCGTGCCTGGAGCTGTCTGAGGAACTCAGGGCTGGTGACATGGTGGGGATGGGCCAGCAGCTGCACCCATGATCCTGGAGATCTTTCCCAACTGGAACCATCCCGGGATTCTGCGCTAAAAGGTTTGGACACCCCGTGATTATTTATGAGGGAGCCATGGCTGCGTTCTTTAATTAAGGCTGATTAATGAGTTTGATTAAAGTAAATAAATGATGTCAAAATCCCGGTCGTGCTCGGGCTGGGCCGAGATCCCACCCGTGCTCCATCCATGAGCGAACCAAACGCTTCCCTCTAAAGCCTTGAGCCCGCTCCAAGGAAAACACGGACATCATTCCACAGCTCCAATATCCATCCCTCATCCCCGAACGTTGGGAAATAGTTGGGAGTTGTTGGGCAGTGTCGGAGCTTGCAGCCATCCATGCGTATTCCCAGCCAAAGCACGCTCGCGGCGCTTTGGGAAAGGCTCGGGAGAAGCCAAGGAAAGCCTGGAAATTGCAGCACTCAACGCCATGGGGCCCGGGGAAAACGGCGGCTGCTTCCCAGTTCAGCCTGGAGCTGGAGTCTGGGGAGCTGGGAAGGGTCTCTCCCTCCTCTACCTGCCCCTGCATTCCAGAGAAATCTCGCTCCTGCTTTCGCCAGCTGTAGGGAAAACGCTGTTTTCCCTTGGTTTAAGAAATAATAATTGGTTTGGAAAAGCACAGCTGGGGGCACCTGGGCAAGGTAATAAGGATGCAGATTTCCCAAGTTCCTGCTCAGGAATTCGGGAAGTCCCTGCTGTTTCTCCAAGGTCCAGCTCCGTGCCCTCGGAGGGCTTTTCCCAGTGGGGTGGGTGCACAAATACCTCCTGCTCCAGCAGCGCCCAGGGCCTGGGCTGGGGGATCGTGGGAATGGGAATGGGAATGGGAATGGGAATGGGAATGGGAATGGGAATGGGAATGGGAGGCCCTGGGCAGGATGCCGGGGTTCTGGGATGGAGTGTGGGAGCGTTGCCGTGCGCCACTGGTGTCGGAATTTGGGATTTGGGGAGGAATCTAAACACTGCTGTGAGGGACGCTGCGCAGGGCCCTCTGCTCAGACGAGGCTGCCGGCTCCGACTCCGCTTATTCCAAATGCTTTCCATCATTTCCCTTTTCCTGGCACCGCTGCGGGCTCTCCCGGGGAAGGGTCCCTGTAAATGGCCGTGTTGGGATTTGGCACTGGCAGATCTGCGCTGCCCTTTCCTTCCCGTCCTCCTCCTTCTGGTCCAGAGCCCGGCAGTCGTCCTGCTTGAACTGGTTTATACTGGTGCATTCTCTTGGCTTGGATGGGCTTGCTCCTGGGGGAAGCGTTGGGTACGGGATAATGGAATTATTAGGGCTGGAAAAGAGGCCACAGAGCCCAGCCAAGGCCACCCCTCATCCATGTGCCCAGCTCCAGATGTGGTGGTGCTTCTCAGCACCACTCCCCTTCCCAGGTGTCCTCTTTGGGAATTATTTATCCTGCTAAACCCTCTTCCTTAAGGAGCAGCTTGCTTTTAAACCCTCACGGAGCGTTTTCCTGCAGGGAACAGCTCCGGGAGCGTTGGGACGACGCTCTCAGGCACGGGCTGGCATTGTTGGGATTGCCCTGTGCAGGGCCAGGAGCTGGCCTGGATGATCCCCGTGGAGCCCTTCCAAGTCAGCAGATTCCGTGGTTCTATGATTAGACGCAGGTTCTGGGTGCCGCTGATTTATGGGGTGACCTTTGGAGCTCCTCTGGGAATATTCTGCCGTGGTTGTGGTGCTCACAGTGGGGCAGTGCCGGTTCTTTAGGATTCAGCCCTCCCCTCGCTTTGCCGAGCGGGAATATTTAGGTTTGTGCTTCCAAGTGCTCCGAACACCCCAAATTTCACCCAGTGTTCCTCGGCTGCTCCGTGCCCGTGCCCGTTTTTAATGGGATTTTCCCCGTCTCGGTCGGAACGTCGCCGCGGCCGACGCTTTTCATCCCGGCAGCTTTGATTCCGTTCCCGTTGTTATGAGGAGAACCGGAATTTTTTGCAGATTAGTGAAGTTTACCCAACACAGCATTAAAAGGCCTCGCTTTCAATTGCTAAACTGTAAACATTTGGGATGAAATTTTCCATGCTGTGGATCTGACTCAGCCCGCTCCGTATTTTTTTAACCTTCTGCAGGAATGGTTTCAACATTTCCTCAAATGGGATTACATTGCAGCCTGGCAGATTCGGGATTTTCTCCGTCAGTGTCTGGCACGGCGGGAACATTAATTCCTTTTCACACCACCTCTGTTATGGCAGGTGGCTTCGCTTCCCGCTCTGCAGCTGGGAGAGGGACGCGGGGAGCCGGGAGGGAGACGGCCCAAACTGTCCAGGAATTTCAGGGATGGGGCTTGGAGCACCCTCCTGCTGGAGTCATGGAATGGTTTGAGATGGAAGGGATTTTAAGGATCATCTCATTCCCCCCCTGCCATGGGCAGGGACACTTTCCACTGTCCCAGGCAGCTCCAAACCCTGTCCAGCCTGGCCTTGGATACTTGCAGGGACTCTCCATCCTCGGAGATATTCCAAACCCGAACCCCACATGATCTCCTGGAGCCTTGAAAGATGCTTAAAAACCCTTTTGTAGGAGCCACAAAGGCAGAGATGGAAAAATTCCCGTTCCCAATCAAGAGTTAATGGATTTGTAAGTGCTGCCAGTCAGGATTCTGAGCTCAGCATTCAACTGCAGGCCCGGAGAAAAGAAATGACAAGGACATCTCCATTTCTTTGGGAAGCAGCAGCAGATGTATAAATAGAAACTGTCGACTGTGGCAGTTCATGTGCAGGAGCGAAGCCTTGAAATATGAGTTTGTCCTACAGACTTTGCAGGGAAGTTTACATTCCTTGGGATTTGTACTTCAACAAGCAGTTTTTAAGGAGTTATTTTGCGTGGCAGCCTGGAGTTGTTGTCTCTGGAGGCAGAAGGAGCGGCCTCCTGCCCGTAATCCTGGGCTCCTGGTCATAATCCTGGGATCCTGCCAGAATCCTGGGATCCTGACATAATCCCAGACTCCTATTCATAATTCCAGGCTCCTGCCATAATCCTGGGCTCCTGTTCATAATCCCAGGCTCCTGCCATAATCCCAGGCTTCTGCCCTAATCCTGGCTCCTGCCATAATCCCAGACCCCAGTTCATAATCCCGGACTCCTGCCCATAATCCCAGGCTCCTGCCCATAATTCCAGGCTCCTGCCATAATCCCAGATTCCTGCCATAATCCCAGACTCCTGCCCATAATCCCAGACTCCTGCCCATAACCCAGCTCTGCCTTCTCAGCGTTCCAGAAATGCTCTGATTTCCAGGCTCCAATGTCTCTATCTCCCGGATAGAGAAGCGGCTTTTCCATTAAAATCCAGTGGTTAACAAGCTCCTGCCTTTTCCAGGGATTACTGGAGCTTGGCTTTCCGAGGAGCTTTTGTTGCTGTTCTCCAGCTGAGCTGAGGCTGGGGGCAGAGGGAATTTTGAGCTCCCAACTGTTTGGGTATTGAGAGAAACCTGGAAGTGACTTCCTGAAAATATTCCTGAAGAGGGAAGAGCTCCATTTGTAGCTCTGTCGGGTTTGGGAAGTGGGAGGGGGTTGGAATAAGCTGGACTTTAAAGTCCCTTCCAACACAAACCGTTGCACGATTCGAAATAATTACTGGAACAAAAAGCAGCACAGAAAATGCAAACCAAATGAAAAGCCCTCCCAAAAGAAGGGTTTGAAAATGAATCCCTGCTTTTTGGGGTTTTCTGGCTGGAGCGGCTGCAGCCCCTTAATGACTGAGCATCACCTCGAGGTCCCGGCGCTCTTCGGGGGGACGCGACCGGCTGCAGGCGGAGATTTGCATTACAGCTGGAAAATGGACATGTGGGAAAATCTGGGAAACAAAACAAATTTGGTGAATTAGTGGGTCATTTCCATAGGCAGTCACGCTCCGTTAAGCAGGGAAAAACAAAGGGTTTGTTATGCTCTTAGTTAAAGCCCAGAGTGTCCAACAAAGCCGAGTTTAATTAATAAGCATTCGCAGCCCGGCCCTGAAGTCTGAACTTCCCAGCGTGGAGAGATGGGGAATTAAAGGAGGAGTTAGATAAATAAAATCAACTTTTTGGGGGAGCTTGGCTGGATTGTGCTGGAAAAAGAGCCGGAGCTGCCTGTGCTGGGGCCGGGGGGGCTGAGCTTGAGGCCGTGCTTAAAACGCTCAGCTCCCTGCATCCCCTCCGGGCTTTTCCCTCTCCATCCAGGACAAAAGGTGAGCCTTCCTCTCCCTGGTCTGGAAGCAAAAAACCCTCTGGATTTTTGGAGTCGAGGCTTTAATTCCCGCGTTGGGTCGGAGGCACGGAGCAGCTGAGATCCGGTGGCGAGGATAAAACGGGGAGGGTAGGGGAATTCTCCCCAGCCTCGTGCCAGCAGATCCCTCTTGCCATATGGTCGGAATTAGGGACAGCACCAGTTCTCACACCAGACAAGGCAGCCGGGGCTGGGGCCGGGCTTTGATCCCGGGACCACGTGAAATAAAAAGCTCCGGAGCATGGGTTTAACAGGAACCAGCAGGACTTTAATTAGATTATATTCCTTCCTAACTGAAATCAGAGTATTCCCATTTATTCCTCTCTCCCGCAAACTTTTACTGTGCAGCTGCGGTCTGAATATTCCCAAGTCCTAGAAAAGAGGGATATTCTGGGAAGGGAACGTGGTGATTCAATGTGAGGAGGAAGAAGGAATTAGGCTGACAAAATATTCCAGTTTTGCCGTCGTGTGTGTTTGTGTTTCTCTTTGTGTTGGTGGGAATCATCCAGGAAAAACGGGCTGGACTGCAAATGAAAGGCAAGGCAGGAAACGGGGAATAAAAGCTGAAAAACGCCAGATTCGGGGAAGGGAAGCAAAGGGAAAAGCAGCAGCAGGCCCGAGGTGAAGATAAACAATCACGACGATGCAGAAAGAGGAGGAGGCCAGGACAGGGAATTTTAGGACCTCTTAAAGCTGGAAAGGGGAATTTATTGACAGATGATGTAGACACTGCTAAAAAATAAATGGATTTTTCGCCTCAGTGTTCACAAAAGAGGACGGGGAACAGATGCCAGAATCGGCTCTAAATTTCCCAGGAGAGAGGCAAGAAATATTGAAGGAAATAGGGATTATTCCAGACTGGGTGATCACACGGTGGGTGAGAACATCAGTGCGCGGATTAAACCGGAGAGGAGCCATCCCAGAATTCCTAAATAAAGAAAGGAAGGTCTCTGTTGTGTTTACAGGGAAAAACCTCCACCCATCCCACTCCTGTCCCTGCTCAGTGGCCTCAGCTTCCACAGGGATAGCCCTGGGGGCAGCCTTTGTTCCCCAAGGATTTCATGGAGTTGTTTGTGCGTGACTCTGGCTCCTCTAAAATGGGTTTTCCAACGAGGAATTCAGCTCCTGGGTGGGAGACTGGATGTGGGGCCGTCCATGAGCCATAGCTCGGATGGGGCAGGAGGAACTTTCCTCTCAGCAAACACCGGGGGAAGTTTTCCAAATGGTTTTCCAAATATGATATTCCTGGCTGGAGCAGCGTGTCCAGCTCTGGAGCTGCTGGAGCCACTCCAGAGGAGACCACGGAGCTGCTCCAGGGCTGGAGCTGGGCTGGGAGAGCTGGGAATGCTCAGCCCAGAGATGGGAAGGATCCAGTCCCTGGCAGGACCTAAAGGGGCTCCAGGAGAGCTGCAGAGGGACTGGGGACAAGGATGGAGGGACAGGACACAGGGAATGGCTTCCCACTGCCAGATGGGATATTGGGAAGGAATTCCTGGCTGGGAGGGTGGGGAGGGGCTGGGATGGAATTCCCAGAGCTGCCCCTGGATCCCTGGGAATGTCCCAGGCCAGGCTGGAATAACCTGGGATAGGGGAAGGTGTCCCTGCCATGGCAGGGGGTGGAACAAAATGAGCTTCGAAGTCCCTTCCCAGCCAAACCATTCCATGAGCTTTGAGCTTCTCCCAAGCTCGGCTTTGGAATTCCCCCGGAACTCGGTGTGGGATTGTTTGTGCAGAGCGGAACCAGAGCTTTGATCAGCCTGGAGCTCTTGGCTCCTGAGTGTTCCTGGGCTCGGGTCAGGCCGGGCTCAGGTCAATTCCCTTGGTGCCCTGCCCCACTGGGGGCCGGGATATTCGGGATGTGCTCTGCAGGCCCATAAACAGCCCCAGCCCTCTCCCTGCTTACCCACCCCGTCCTTCCCACTCGGATCTGTGGGGTTGGCTTCCCCCTCCTTGCCTGGCAGAAGGCTTCTCCGCCCGACTTTGATATTTTTTTCCATGTGGAATGGTTTTGATCCCGCTCTGCGGAGCTGTCATCGCCCCCCGAGCGGCGGCGGTTCCAGGGCCGGCCCATGTGGCGCACACCTGGAGAATGTTGGGAAGGACTCGCCTTTGAAGCGCCGCTCCTTCCCTCCTCCCAGGCCACATTTTTCCTCCATCGTGTCATGGGATTTGCTGAGGAGATGGAACGAGGGGAACAAGCTGCACTTAAAAAGAGGGAATATCAAATCCAGCTTTGGTGGATCCGGGCGGGAGAGTCCTCAAGGCAGAGCCCTGGACTTGGCCACGGCTCTGGCCGGTTCTAAAAATCCTAAAAATTTGCTATTCTTAGAATTTATTTTTTACAGGATTTGGATTGGAAGGGATTTTCAGGACTATCCCATTGCGCCCCATGCCGTGAGCAGGGACACCTCCCGCTATCCCAGGCTACTTCCAGGGTATCCACAGCAGCAGAACAGGGATGGAGATGGGAATGAGGCTGTGTGGGATCCTGGGGAGCTTTAAACACCTCCAAAGGACTTTGCTCATGGCTGAGGAGGAAAGGGGGTGATGGGAACCTTCTTCTGAGTGGGAACCCAGGCTCTGCTGGGGCTGCCAATCCCTAAGGAATGCCGAGAGCCTCTTCCCTGCTCCGCGTGGCCTCGTGTTGCTGCTCAGTGAGAGCGCCGGCTCCGAGGGCTGATGGGAAGCAGCGCATCCCGAGCTCCCCCAGCCCGGAACAGCTCTGGTCGGTGGTTTGGGGCTTTCCTTTTCCTCCCCTTGCCACCCCCCGGAGTTAAGGAGGTGCGATCCGTGCGGAAAGGTTGAGTCAAAGTCAAAGGGAAGTCCTTTGGCGCTTGGTGGGCATGAGGGAGGCCGCAGCCGTAATCCTGCCGCGGTCCTCGTCACCTTATTATTAGAGCTGTGTAAATCTGGCGAGGATTTGTGTTTGCCAAATATACCCTGGCCTACATCGGGGCTTATATTTGGAATTGGGGCCAGTTTTCACGCCTGTGCAGTTGGGAATTTTTGCCAGTTCGAGGCACAACAACAGGAAAGAGGATAATGAAGGACAGAGGAGTCAGGGAAGGAGAGAACTCGGGATGGGAGGAACAAAAGGCAAAGGAATATGGAGCACATTCCTCCTTCCTGAATATCCTTTATTTTCCCGCTCATGCTTTGGTGCCGCTCTGTTAAAGGAAATTCCTCCGCTCTCCATGGGATGGCCACAGGCAGATCCCGGTGGGATTTTCCTAAATTCAGGACTGTAAAGCTGTGACTTCCCAAGGTCAGCAGAGGTGCAGGGAGCCCAGGTCTGTGTCGGCGTTCCTGAGGGATAATTCTCCATCTCCTGTGGCTGCAGGGGATGGCTGGAGCTGGGTATGGTGGGATTGGGTTCCTGTCTGTGGCGGGGATTCACTGATGGCTGCCTCAGAGAGGCTTGGACGTGACCTGGGCACGGACTGGGAGAGTCACAGACTCAGGGAATAGTTTGGGTGGGAAGGACCTTAAGGATCATCCCATCCCACCCCTGCCATGGCAGGGACACTTCCCACTGTCCCAGGCTGCTCCAAGCCCCAGTGTCCAGCCTGGCCTTGGGCACTGCCAGGGATCCAGGGCAGCCACAGCTGCTCTGGGCAGCCGGGAGCAGATCACAAGGCCGGGCTGAGCACGGATGCTGCTCCAGCTCTGCCAGGAGGCTCTGAGGGAGCAGGGATCCCCAGAATGCAGATCTCTGCCATCCCTGGGCAGGTGAAGCACAGGAGCACAGGGAGGGAGCAGGCACCCGTGGTTGTTTATCCCGCTTCCAGCCGTACCTTGTACAAAGGACATCGAATCCCGGTAATTATCCGGGAAGGGGGAGGAGATGGGTGTTTCAGTGCCTTTGATCTGGAGCTGGAATCGGCTCGGCTTTGGGAAATGTCCTTTGAAAGGATCCGGCGCTCACATCTGCTTTTCGTAGCGCCGCTCCTTTGGAGCCAAAAAAAAAAAAAAGGGGGGCAGCTCATCCGTGCAAATGTGTGGGGAAAGCAATCCCAGGCAACACCTCCGGCCAGCTGAGTGGGGCAAAACCAACCCACGGCCTTTCCCGGGAAAAGCGGGTGGTCCGTAACGAGCTCGGAATTGTCATCTCGGTGCCTTCATGTCTTCCTTGAGTCCTCTCAGAAATTCCAGTTTCTCTTTATATTATTAATGCAGCAGCTGTTGCCGTTCAGGCAACTTCCAAAGGACTGGCAAATTCGGGGGGAAAAAAGGGAATTCTTTCAACTTGGGAAGCTTTAGGGTTGCTTTTGGGAGTGTCTGGATGGGGAGCAGGTATCCCTGGATTCCACTGGGATGTGGGATCGTTCCCAGGTCTCCACAGGGGATTTGATCCTTCGTCTCCATATTCCTGAAATTTCCAAAAGGCTTTCTCCCGGTTCATTTTCCAAGCACAAGTCACCTTGGGATGCAAGTTAGGTGGGATGTGGTATCCATAGGGAACAGAGCTGCAGGCTCTTCCTTGGCATTGGCCAGCTCGGAGAAAGGGAAAATCCAAGGAAACCTCAGAGCCCCTGGCAGGGCCTAAAGGGGTTCCAGGAGAGCTGCAAAGGGACTGGGGATGAGGATGGAGGGACAGGAGCCAGGGAATGGCTTCCCACTGGGAAAGGGGAGATTGGGAAGGAATTCCTGGCTGGGAGGGTGGGGAGGAGCTGGGATGGAATTCCCAGAGCGGCTGTGGCTGCCCCTGGATCCCTGGCAGTGCCCAAGGCCAGGCTGGACATTGGGGCTTGGAGCAGCCTGGGACAGTGGGANGGAATAACCTGGGATAGGGGAAGGTGTCCTAGGCTGGAATAACCTGGGATAGGGGAAGGTGTCCCTGCCATGGCAGGGCATGGAACGGGATGAGCTTCACCTCCCTCCGACCCCAAAGCATTCCATGAGCCCCACCAGAGCTGGCATCTGTTCCCAAGCTTTGGGAAAACCTTGGAGCATCAGCTCCGGGGCTCAGGTGCTCTGGGCACGGTGCAGTGGTGCTGGTTATGGAGATGGGGCGGGAATGGGAATGGGAATGGGAATAGGAATGGGAATGGGAATGGGAATGGGAAGGGAAGGAGAAGGAGAAGGAGAAGGAGAAGGAGGAGAAGGA
>VWZQ01004502.1:47391-57901 GCA_013397015.1 Myiagra hebetior
GGCGCCGGCCGCTCCCGGCTGGCGGCGGCCCCGGCTAGCGACTCTTACTGCGGCGAGGAGTTTTCTTGTACCCGAGCCAATGCTTAATTAAAACCGCTGACATCATGGTGTTATAATTAAGCGTGGCATTAATTAAGCTGGAATAACGATTTTTTTTTTTTTTTTTTTTTTTTTCAGGTTTGCATGTTACTTGAATGAGAAGGATATATACTGGTTGAACCTTCTGTGTTCAGCTGTTAAACTGACAGCTTTTTCTTNAATTTGAGATGAACCCGGGAGAAAGCCGTCCCCGTGCTCCCGCTCCCCGGAGCGGGCTGGGAACGGGAGGAGCGTCGGCCACGGAAAGTTTGGGGGGTTTTGGTGCGAGCCGTCGGGAAATTTGGGGGATTATTTCCCTTTTCCCTGTTTTTTTCCCTTTTCCCCCAAAACTGCTGATCGGCTCCTGGCATTCTGATGGCTAATTATGCATCGGAGAGCTTCGACAGCTGCATTCATCATCATAAAATGTAATAATTAATGACATTCCAACAAAGAAAAATATGCAAATGAGAACTCATTAGCATTTTCATATTCAGCTTTGATAATGCTTTTGCTGACAAGGTTGTAATTAATGAAAATTCATGTCGCAGTCAGGAGATTGGATCGGTTTCATTCCGCTCACAATTCCCAAATGCTTGCATTATGGAAAATCGGCGGCTCTGCCAACTTTTTCAGGGAAGAAAAAAACACACACACACACTAAAAGCACCAGATGCAAATGAAGGGGAGGGAGCCGTTAACTCCTTCCAGCCCTGGCCCCCTCCCAAAAACAAAAAAAAAAAAGCCGGGAAGAAAAACAGCCCCGATTTCCACGCACCGGCAGCAGCAATGCAGGAATTTCAGGAAAACTTTTCCCCTCTCTTTCAATTCCCTTTGATTCCAAGCGCTGCCGGCCTCTGCTCTCTCCCAGCCTTATCCCTGCTTGTTTGTGCATCCAAGGATTCCTCGTGCCCGGGCAGATCCGTAGGCCCGGGGAGCAGGATCCCATCCTGCTGCTTTGTCCTGGCATTCCCATCCCTGCCTCTGCCCCTGGCTTTCCCCCAGGCCCTCCAGGAATTCCACATTTGGGGATTCGGGAGCGGCCGCGTCCCGCTGGCCCTTCCCCGTGGGTGAAGCCGGGATCCGTGGGGAGCTTCCCGGGAAGCTCCCGGTGCCAGCGCAATTCCAAAGGAAAAGCGGACAGCCTGGAATTGCGATTCCCTGTGTGTCCCTTCACCCCAGCCCGGGATCCAGGTGGGAATGGGAAGGTGATGCTGCTCCGGGGATGTGGGTGATGCACAGCAATTCCACAATTCCCAGGAAAAAGCAATTCCCTCTTTTCCCTGCCCGCCGGCTCTTCCAGCATCCCTTCTTCCCAAACAATCGGATTTTTTAGGGCCTTGCGGTAGCTCGCGCTTTAGAGCTGGATTTATATTTCGATATAAAAGCATTGATGGGTTTGAATGATCCGCTTTTATTTTTTTGGGATAATTTCCTTTGGGATGGGCAGGATGCCCAGGCAGATGGTGTAATGGCACCTGTAAGCAATCGGAATAGATCCGTTCATCCCGACATTTCTGGGAGCTTTTTAATTCCCTTCTCCGCACAACAACTGGGATTCGGGCTTTTCCCCCCCAAATCCATGGGTTTGGGCTCAGCCAGAAAAATCTGGGATGTAAAAAGGCATCCAGTGAAATGTCGGGATAGTTGTAATTAACAAAACAAACTGGGAACGAGGAGGGATAAACGGAAGGAAAACCACATTGATTTGTTTGGACCCAAAACGGTTTCATTTTTAAAAATTCCAGTTTTGGATAAAAAAAGGCAACGAGATTAAAAAAAAAAAACCCGAATTCCCAATTTTCTAAAGAATATATTGGAATATATCGTGGCTCTTCCATAGGGAATGGGGCTTTGGGAAGCTGGGAAGGTATTTCCTACACATTTCTCTTCATCCTTTTTTTCTCCCAGTGAGGAATTCGGGGCTGCCTTGGGAAGGGCTGGATAAGCACTCCCAGCCCCTTGGAGCGGGATAAGGGGAGAAATATTCGGATTTTATTCCCCCCCAAAATCGGGAATACATTACCAAGCTTAAATAAATATCCCACGAGCTCCTTCCAAAAAGTCCTTCAGAATTTTCGGATGGTTTTCCATGGGAAGAAGGGAATGAAACCATGGTTATTTATTTAATTTAATTTAATTTCATTTCATTTCATTTCATTTCTGGGGAGTGGGATGTGGAACGGAATCAGGCCCGAGCAGTGCACCAGAAATCAGGGATGGTTTCCAGGGGGAAAAGGGAATTTAAGGGATTCGAGGAATTGATCAAAAAGAAAGGAAATAATGGGGGAATTGCTGCTGGATTTGGTGAAGCCCATTCCCGACTCTGGGATCACAGAGCTTCCCTGGGAACTCTCCCTGGCTTTTCCAAAGCCTGGGAAAGGATAAAACACCACCTTTGTGTTTTCTCCTTCTCATTTGGGATTTTGGGCTCAGCCAAATTCTCACTCAGGTTTCCAGGAGAGGCTCCGGGATCCATCTCCGTGTCCTCCACCCACCATGGGACATTCCCAGGAGGCCCAGGGAGGTGGGAAGGGGCCCTGGTGCATCCCAGGAGCAGCAGGCACAGATTCCCATTCCTTCCCAATATCCCAGAACTGAAAACTCCTCCCCAAGTGCAGCTCTGGGGCCAAGCCAGGGATGGCTCCAGGACCCAAACGCTTCCCCAGGGCAGCTCCTCCGTGGTGGGGCTCCCATTCCTCACACGGATGCAGGGGAAGGTTGGGAATTGCCACAGGCCAGGCTTGGAGCCGGATCATTTCCAGCTCCGTTGGATTTTAGAGCTCAAACATTGAACTTTTTCATCAGAGTAATTCCAAGGTTTTTAGCTTTTTCAACATCTCTTGCTTAAAAGCACGGATGAGGGAGAAGAAAATTCTTTCCTAAAGTTGTTGTTCTCCTAATGGCTCAGAAAAGTGGGAATTTGGGAATAACCCCCAGCCAGAATTCCTGATTTTCTGAGGAAATGCAGAGGATCAACCCTGGCCTTCCCAGCTCCCTGGATCCGGTTTTTATCCGGACATTTGCATTGGGAATTAGATCCTGGATCAGGATTCCATGGTGGAATCTCCACAGTTTTGGCTGGATTACTCTTTTTCCCTGCATTTCTGCCTCAGGGATGGCATCCATTGGATAACCAGGGAAGAGTCAGGGAGAAAATCATGGAGCAGCGAGTTTATTCCATGCTCCTGGAATATTTAAGATATTCCATGAGCCTGTACAAAGAAAACATCCATTTCCAAATGTTTTCCTTCCCAGCCCGGAGGCTCAGCCATGGAATTTTTTCAGGAGCCATAATCTATTTGGGATGGACCCAATGAAACAATAAATCCTTTGGAATGGAATTCCTGGGAAATTTTGGTGGGGCGGGGGGAGCCAGGAACACTGAAATCTCAGCTAAAAATAAAAGCAACTTCCATTTGCAGCATCCCAAGGAATGTTTTCCAGGAGGCTTTCCCGTGGGAGAGCCAAGGGTGAGCATGATCCCAGGTGTGGCTCCCCAAGAATACAGGAATGACAGTGGGATTATTTTCCTTTGTGTTTTCCTGCAAGGAATAACACCAGGCAAATCCCTGCTTTTGGGATATTCAATTCCTGCTGCCAAAATTCCAACTGGAAAAATTCCTTCAGGC
Organism: Myiagra hebetior; assembly: GCA_013397015.1. Taxonomy (NCBI): domain Eukaryota; kingdom Metazoa; phylum Chordata; class Aves; order Passeriformes; family Monarchidae; genus Myiagra; species Myiagra hebetior. The sequence continues at coordinate 51,102 of VWZQ01004502.1, forward strand.
AGAAGAGGAATTGTTTAATTAAAGCTTTTAATAAATATTTCATAATTCCTTAAGAAAGCCACTCCTATTCCTGAGAATGACTTTTTAATCCCAATTTCCTGAAATTTGGAAAGAAATCCCTGTTTTACCTTGGATTTTCATCCCAGAGCATCAGCTGGCCATGCAGACAATGGGCTTTTCCAAGGATCACCTCGGTTCTCCAGGAAACAATTCCCAGTATTCCCCAGAGCCTTCCTGGTCATGTGAAACATCCCTGGGAGGGAATTCCCAGCTCCAAGCCCTGAAAATGGGGAGAAATTGCTCCTGAACCACTTTATGGAAGCCCTTCCATCCTTTTCCATGGAAGAGGCTTCCCACAAGGAATTCTGGCAGCACCAGCTCCTGTTTTCAGCACCAAATCATTGCAGAACCTCATTAGAGGCAGCTCATTTGCATATTTTTCCCTTCTAATTGGCCCATTTGTTATCGATGGCAGTCAGGATCCATCTCCATAGGGGTGGGGAATCCGGTATTCCCGGTCCCTGCGGAGCAGGAGTTGGGAAAGCCTCATCAATACCCAGCATTTGATGGATTCAGGCTCCTGGGAATGCCTGGGGCTCCAGCATTGCTTCCATAAAAATCATGGATGAGGTGGGTGGAGATCTTTGGGATCAGCAGCGCCGCTCTCCTTCCGTGTGGGAATTCTCTGGTCAAACCTACGGACATGGAGGTGCTGGGGAGGCTCCATAGGGGAGCTCCTCCACATCCCTGTGGAGCTCATCCCGAGGGTTTGGGAATTTTGGGGGGTGACATTCCTATGGAACTCATCCCGAGGGTTTGGGAATGGGAATTTTGGGGGGTGACATTCCTGTGGAACTCACCCTGAGGGTTTGGGAATGGGAACTCATCCCTGACACTTTGGGAATGGGGATTGGGGTGACATTTCTGTGGATCTCATCCCTGGCACTTTAGGAATGGGAACTCATCCCGCGGCTTTGGGGCCGTTTCCTTCTTTTTCATCACCTCACCTTTTTCCTTGGTCTCCAAGAGTAGAGTCATGGAATGGTTTGGGTTGGGAATATCCTGAGGATCATCCAGCTCCAACCCCGTGCCGTGGGAAGGGACACATTCCACTGTCCCGTGTTGCTCCAAGATCCTTGTTCTCCTTGTTGGGAATATCCCAGATTTTGAGGATTTCTGGGCGTAAAAACGCCTTGAGCCGGAGTCAGACCCTACTGAAATCCCTGATTTTGGGGGAAGAGAATTCCGGGCGGGCCCCTGCTCCCGGGAAGGGGCCGTGGAAAGCACGGGAAGGTTCCCCAGCCTGTGGCAGCGAGGTCTCCAGTCAGGCCCTTAATTGTGATGCATTTGCCGAGCTCGCCGCCGCAGCGCCGGCCCTGCTCCGGTGCCATATGGTCTCCCATGGAACATTTAACTTGTCAGGGATAATGGATTGTCCTGGAAGCAGATTTTCGCTCGGAGCGTTCGGCTCCTTTCTTGCGGCGCGCTCGGAGCCGCGGGCCGCAGGATGAAGGATTGGGATGGAGACGGGCAGAGGAGGTCGGTTCCCCCGCGGGGAGCGACCTAGATGCCGTGGAATTTTCCCGGGCGTTATCCCGGGCGCTGACCCCGGCGGGCCACGCGTCAGATCCACTTCCATCGGATGGACGGAGCCACGAGAGCCTCGGCATTCCCGCTCCCGCCTTCCTCCCACCGCGGGCTGGACGCATCTCTGTGGGGTTCAGGGAATCGTGGGATGCTTTGGGGGGCAGTGGAGCTTAAGGATCATCCCCTGCCATCCCCTCCGTGGGCAGGGACACCTTCCCCTATCTCAGGTTATTCCAGCCCGGCCTGGGACATTCCACGGCTGCTCTGGGAACTCCATCCCAGCTCCTCCCCACCCTCCCAGCCAGGAATTCCTTCCCAATATCCCAATCTCCCCTTTCCCAGTGGGAAGCCATTCCCTGTGTCCTGTCCCTCCATCCTTGTTCCCAGTCCCTCTGCAGCTCTCCTGGAGCCCCTTGAGGCCCTGCCAGGGGCTCTGAGCTCTCCCTGGAGCCTTCTCCTCTCCAGGTGAACATTCCCAGCTCTCCCAGCCCGGCTCCAGCCCTGGGAGCAGCTCCCTGGCTTCTTGTGGACAGGCTGGGATAGCGGGACTGGATGAGCCTTAAGGCTCCTTCCAACCCAGACTGTTCCAGGATTCCATGGATTTTGCTGCTCGGCATAACATTCCTTTCAGGTGTGATGTTTTCACTGAGGAATTGGAAGGTTTTATCCTTGTTCCAGAGGCCTTGGAGGGCGTGCGTGGAGTTTGCGTGGATTCTCAGGCCGCAAAGATCCCGGAATATTCGGGAAGTGTCAGTTCTCCTGTGGGTGTGCATGCCCTCTGCTGGAATTGCTGATGGGGGATAATAGGGAATTCCGGATTATTGGGCATTAGCCCCACAGTTCCTGCTGTTTTCCCATCCTCTGGGAACCTCGGAGTTTGTTGTGTGCCCTCAGAAGATCCAAAGGATCCCAAGTGGGTTTTTCTGAACTCAAAATGAGAACAAAAATCCATGTTTTGAACTGGGATTTTATGGGATGAGGGACACGTGGGAGAAATAGAACTTGGGTAGGAATTCCTGCTGGAGCCTTTCATGCCCGTGGAAGGACCAGCTGTGGTTTTTTGGGAATACCTAATGAATGGCACTGGGCATTCCGGGCAGTGGGGGCTGTTCCAGGTGCTGCCATCCCTGGTGCAGCATCTGGGAATGGTTTGGTTGGAAGGGACCTTCAGGAGCGCCTCATTCCCACCTCCTGCCGTGGGCATGGAATCTTCCATGGGAAGGGTCCTTCTGTCCCATCCCAGATTCCTCAGAGTGCCACAGCAGCCTCGTGTTGGTCCCTGTGGGAATGAACGTTCCCGGATGTTGTGGCTGGGTGTCTGTTGATCCCAAATCTGCTCCATAGGCTCTGCACCTCGTTATCCGTGCCCGGCGTGGGTTTTTATCCTCCCCTTTGGATCCCGTGGCTTGGGATCCTTGTCTCCCTCGGTTTGAGGTGATCCTGATGGATTCCCAGCTTTCCTGCTCCACAATACAGATCGGGACAAACCGGGAGGGATCAGCCTGTGGGCTGTTTCCCTTCCCAATCCCACTCGGAGGCTCGCTGGGGATAAAGCCGTACCCATCCAATCCCAGGATATTCCCGCAGGCCGGAGTGCGATTACAGCGTGTTCTTATCTGCGATTTTGTGGGAATCTTGTTCCTTTTTGTTACTTTAATCCTTCCCTATTCACCGATGCCTCGGCTTTGCCTTTGATTCTGTTTTCCAGGGCCCCTTCTCCCTCCCCAGCCCCTTTCCCCGTTATATTACAAGAGCAGGAATTGTTTCCTCGGAGGTTTTGCTGCTCTCCCAACAATATTCCAGGTGTTCCGGCCGTTCGCTCGTTATCTCCCGGAGCCTGAAATTCCAAAGGAGCCGGAAGACGCTCATGGAATCGCTCCAAACGAGGGATTGTCTCCCAAAATTCTGCCCAGCGCGGCATCTCCGTGTGGCCTCGGGCTCCGGGAGCATCCCATGGCTCCTAGGAATTTTCCAGCTTCCTCCCCTCGTTAAATATCCATATTCTTCCCTCAGCCTGGGAAGAAACGGGCGTTTTGTTTCCATAAATCCCTAATTTAATTAGGGAAGTTTATTATTCCGCCCGCAATTAGCGCGTGGATTCGATATCCAGCTTATTAATCCCCGGAATGTTACGGATTGCGCTGCCGCCGGTGGAGCGGTGACACACGGGGCAGCTTCCCGTGATCTCTCCCTCCGGTTTGGGAATCGGGGTGGGTGGTGCGGGATTCTCCTGGAGCGAGGAACGTGAGGGCAGCGCCCGTGGATCCCATCCCTCCTGGGCCAGCCCCGTGTGGGACCTCGCCCCTGGATGGACACGTCTGTCAGAAAGGAGGTCTGGGATCTCCAGGATCTCCGGGAACGACCCTTTCCCGGTGAATTCTCCCACCCCGCATTGCCCCGTTGGCCGAGCTCCGGAGCTTTGTTTCCCGCCGGCGTTCCCTTGGCATTGGTGGCACCGCAGGGAGCTGATCCCTGCCTCGCCCTTCCATCCCCATCCCTGTTTCCTGCCTCCATCCCGGCCAAAAGCTCTGGAGCCCAGTTACCCTTCAGGTTATCAGGATTTTCCCGAGCTTTGTGCCCGCTGTGTGGATCCGACGGCTCCAGTTCCGATTTCCCGGCCTGAAATGCCCCGATCTCTCCGGGATTTGTTGTGGGGCCTTGCCGTGGAGCACAAAGCGGCACCAGCTCATTACCACGAGCCCTGCGTTTCCAGGGATGAGCTCCTTTGTAATGGAAAACGGGGAGAAAACCGGGGATTTTGGGGGCACGCGGGAAGGGGCAGGGTTCGGGCGGCCGGCGCGGCTCAGGCCCGGCTGGGCTGAGCCCGGCTTAGCTGGAGGAGGAACACCTGGGCTCCGTGGGGCCGCTGCCCAGGGCTGCTTGTCCCCGTGCCAGCTCGGTGCCCGCGGGAGCCGCCCGGGAGCCGCCGGAGCGCTCGGAAGGCGAGTGGAGCACAAAGGGGATGAGCTCCCCGCCAGCTGTTCCTGGTGCCAGGGATCTGCTCCCGCAGTCGGCAGGCAGAAAATTCCCCCTCCCCATTATTCCCCTTGTTTCCCCCCGGTTTTTGTGCCCTCTTTTTCCCCCCTTTCCCATCTCTTTTTTTCCCTTTCTCTTCTAAAGAACAGAAAATTCCAAAGTTCTGTAAAAATACAGGCTGCTCCGATGGGAAGGTGGGCAGGAGGTTTTTAATTCAATTTTTCCTAGGAAAACCTCGGGATGTTGTCTGTGGAGAAAGCAGGACACACACAAATAAATATTTTATGCTTTTAAATAGATTTATTTTCCCACCACTGAGGTGCTCGTATAGGGGAGAAAATCCTCGTTTATTTCCATGAGGTTTTCCTTGGATAATTGATAATTCCCTAGGAATTTTAGCTGGATTTCTCAGCTGAAATGAGGCATTTTGGGAGCTCCAAGGGAAGGAAAAGCCCTGGTTTTTAATGGATAATCCGGGGAGCCCATCCTGGTGCCGGCAGATCCGGGGTTCGGAGCCCTTCCATCTTCCCTTTCCCCTGCAACCCAACTGGAAGAAAATCTGGGATGCAAAGGTCGGGATTGAGGCTGAGTGCTCTGGGATCACCTCTGTGGGCATTAATCGGGATTTGGGAAGTTCGGCCCCTTCCCTTGCTGGATCCCAAACGTTCTCCAGCTTTGTGCTCCTCATTCCCGGCTTGGCTTGGGAATTCTCCTGCCATTTGTCCTTAAATTTGTCGTTTCTTTTGTCGTTTTGTTTGTCCTTAATGGGGAGCGCGTCGGGCTCCTTCCCGTCAGACAATCCCTAATTACCACGAAATCCTGGAATTAAATCACGGATTGAAGCAAAAGGGCGGCTGGAAATTGGGAGCTATTAAAATCCCAATTCCTCATCATTTTTGCTGTCCCCAGCCAAGTTTTCCTCGGGCTGAGCAAGCCCCGAACCCAAAGATCGGGCGTGGAAAACCGGAATTAAAATATTCCCGTTGGGTTCATCCCCGAAAAAAATGTTTAAATGTGAAATCCAAGGAAATACGGAATTAATAGAATTTACAGGAATAATTTCCCTGCCTTTCCTCTGCCTCGTCCATCCCCTTGTGCCTCCCAACAAACCGCCAAGGTGCCCTTTCTCCAGGGCAGGGAACGAGCCGGGGAACGGGATCACTCGCATTTATCCTTTGGAAGTTGCTGGAATTCCCTGATTAATTTTCCCAGCTCCTCCATGGCTTCCTCCTGGATGGATTCGTGGCCGGAGGGAACATTTTGGGCGAGGGGGGATATTTTTTTTTCCTGCAGGTGTTCAGCGAGCGGGGAGCTGAAGCGCCACGTTTGCCAGGAAAACGGGAGCTGCGCCGAGTCTCTCCTTTGTCTCTCCCGTGATTGGCATTGCGGCCCTTCCCTGCAGATCCCGAGATTTCCCCGCGCGCCCTTCCCGCTTCCCGAGCTTTCCCTGCCTTCCCCAAAGCCCGGCCGCAGCCTCCCGGGTTATCCCCGTGCCAGCAGCTCCGGCCTCGGAGCTTTGTTCCCGAAGCCACGGAGCGGGCCGGCAACGAGCGGCACGTTGGAAACGAGCCCTGCCAAGGCTGTCCCTCTTTTTTCCCCTGTATTTCCCCCCCTCCTCCTTCCCGGCCTCCCCCAGCGCAATATTCCAGTGGGGACTTTTCTCTCGGAAAGGGCGGCCGTGGCCGCTCCACGCGGGAAAGGAGCGGAGCGCCGAATGCTCCCCTCCTGCCTCTTCCGAGGAGTTTTAGCCATGGGGCTTGGCACTGCCACCGTTGTCTTTGTGCCAAAAAATATCCGCAGCGGCTGCCGCATTCCCGACCGCTCCGGAGGCTTGGCTCGAAAATTCCGCAGTGGATGCGGCGGGAAGCGGCGGCGCCGGAGCCACGCTCTCTCCTTGGGGTTTTTTTTTTCCTTTTGAAACCTTTCGGAGAAAAAGCTCAAGGAGGGAGAACCTCGAGCTTTGCCCGGCCCTGGGAAGTGGCCGGGAATGGCGTTGTTAAGCCGCCGGATGCACGGGGAACGCGGGAAGTCGGGAGAAGCTTTTCTTCGGCAGCACAAATAGGTGCTTAAAGAGCCGCTGGCGTCGGGGGCTCGGGATGTGCCCGGGGATGGGAAGCAGGGAAGCGGCGTCGGAATGGATAATTTAGGGGATGGGAATTTAGGGAAAAGGTGTGGAGAAGGATGGGGGATGATTTTATCCTTTCTTGTGACAGTGACAATCTCCGTGGGGCCGGGGT
>VWZQ01004504.1:34256-45425 GCA_013397015.1 Myiagra hebetior
AGCTGGGATCGTGTGGGAGGAGCTGGGATCCTGTGGAAGGAGCTGGGATCGTGTGGGAAGAGCCGGGATGGTGCAGGAAGAGCCTGGCAGGGACGGGGTCATTCCAAGGTTTCCGTGGGATTGGAGCTGCCGGCCCCAGCTCAGCCCTGTCTCCACTAGAGGACTCTGCCTCCCTCCAAACTAGCTCCTCACGGCCCTTCCCGGCCTCTCCCCGGCTCCTTCACAGGGAATTCCTTTCCCTGGAATTCTCATCCCCCAGCTCCGTGTCTCTCCCAGCCCCAAATCCCATCGGGATTCCCACAGATTTCCCCACCCCATTCCCTGCTCTGGGCACTTCCCAAGGGCAGGTGGGGAATTCCAACCCCGAATTCCCAGGAGTTTACCAGGGAATATCACACTTCCCACCAAACTGAACTCAGACTTGGAGCACTGGCTCAGATTTTTGGGAGTTTCTCGGAGAATTCCAGTTTTCCCCCCAAAATTGAAAGTCAAGCAGTGATTTCTGTATTTTCACGGCGTTTTCACTTGTCCCAGCTCCAGTTTCCAAGGAAAATTAACAGGATTTGCCATGGGGGGAAAACTGGGATTCAAATCCTTTTCCAGTGGGAAAAACACCACCGAGCAAATCCGTCTGTGCCGGGATCGCTGCTGGGTGATTCCGCCATGCGGAGAATTCCCAAAACTCTGATGAAACCCCCCCCCCTTCCCACCCCAGCCATTCCCATCCCCTGGAACTGTTCCCTATGGATTTAACCCCCTCAGTCCCTCCAGAGATCCCTGAGAGGGAGGATCTGTGCTGGCATCACCGCTGGGTGATTCCTCCACATGGAGAATTCCCAAAACTCTGATGAAACCACCCCTCATTCCCGCAGTGCCCAATCCCATTCCCGCATCCCGGGAGCATTCCCTATGGATTTAACCCCCTCAGTCCCTCCGGAGATCCCTGAGGGGTGGATCTGTGCTGGGATCACCGCCGGGCGATTCCTCCACACACAGAATTCCCAAACCTCTGACGATCCCACCCCTCATCCCCACACCAGCCAACCGCATTCCCATCCCCTGGATCTGTTCCCTATGGATTTAACCCCCTCAGTCCCTCCAGAGATCCCTGACTGGGGGGTGGAGCTGTGCTGGGATCACCCCTGGGCGATTCCTCCCCACGCAGAATCCCCAAACTCCGACGATCCCGCCCCTCATTCCCGCACCACCCCATCCCTTTCCCCCATTCCCGGATCCCCCCCACGGATCCATCCCCCCGGACATCCCCCGGGAGCAGCAGCAGCCTCACCTCGCAGCGGAAGGGCTTCTCCCCCGAGTGCTGCAGGGAGTGCACCTTGAGGGACATGCTGCGCTTGAAGGACTTCCCGCATGTCTCGCAGGTGAAGGGCATGTCCTTGGTGTGGGCTGCAACACAGCGGGGTCACCCAGAGACATCCCAAAATCCCGAGCAACACAGCAGGGTCACCCAGAGACATCCCAAAATCCCAACCAACACAGCGGGGTCACCCACAGACATCCCCAAATCCCAACCAACACAGCGGGGTCACCCACACATCCCCAAATCCCAACCAACACAGCGGGGTCACACACAGACATCCCCAAATCCCAACCAACACAGCGGGGTCACCCACAGACATCCCCAAATCCCAACCAACACAGCGGGGTCACCCACACATCCCCAAATCCCAACCAACACAGCGGGGTCACACACAGACATCCCCAAATCCCAACCAACACAGCGGGGTCACCCACAGACATCCCCAAATCCCAACCAACACAGCGGGGTCACCCACACATCCCCAAATCCCAACCAACACAGCGGGGTCACACACAGACATCCCCAAATCCCAACCAACACAGCGGGGTCACCCACAGACATCCCCAAATCCCAACCAACACAGCGGGGTCACCCACACATCCCCAAATCCCAACCAACACAGCGGGGTCACACACAGACATCCCCAAATCCCAACCAACACAGCGGGGTCACCCACACATCCCAAAATCCCAACCAACACAGCGGGGTCACACACAGACATCCCAAAATCCCGAGCAACACAGCGGGGTCACACACAGACATCCCCAAAATCCCGAGCAGGGAGCAATTCCTGCCGCCAGGCTGGGACTGAGGGCCCGCCCGGGGCTCCCTCGCTGTGGGACACAGAGGATTTGGGGCTTTGTCCGAAAAGCAGAGCTCGGACGGCCGGGATTGTCTGGTTTTCATGGAATCCCAACGTTTTTGGGTTGGAAGGACGTTGAAGACCCCCCAAAAATCCAGTTCCAACCCCTCCCACGATCCCAGGTGGCTCCAACCTGGCCTGGGACACTTCCAGGGATGGAGCAGCCAGGGCTTCCCTGGGAATCCCATCCCGAATCCCACCTAAACCTCCTCTCTCCCAGAAATTCCCGTGTTACATCTTTGTTCCCTTCCAGCACGAGCTTCCCCCTTTGGAGTGAGTTTTAATTTGAGTTTGAATTGAATGGGAGAGGAACCAACCCATGACTGAATAATAAAGATTCACCATAATAATATTAGTAATGATAATGATGATAATAATAAATAATAAATAATAAATATAATAATAGTAATGATAATAATTATAATAATGATAATCTTTGGGAAGTGCCACGCTGGGGGAAGCACAGGAGATGAANCCGAGCAGGGAGCAATTCCTGCCGCCAGGCTGGGACTGAGGGCCCGCCCGGGGCTCCCTCGCTGTGGGACACAGAGGATTTGGGGCTTTGTCCGAAAAGCAGAGCTCGGACGGCCGGGATTGTCTGGTTTTCATGGAATCCCAACGTTTTTGGGTTGGAAGGACGTTGAAGACCCCCCAAAAATCCAGTTCCAACCCCTCCCACGATCCCAGGTGGCTCCAACCTGGCCTGGGACACTTCCAGGGATGGAGCAGCCAGGGCTTCCCTGGGAATCCCATCCCGAATCCCACCTAAACCTCCTCTCTCCCAGAAATTCCCGTGTTACATCTTTGTTCCCTTCCAGCACGAGCTTCCCCCTTTGGAGTGAGTTTTAATTTGAGTTTGAATTGAATGGGAGAGGAACCAACCCATGACTGAATAATAAAGATTCACCATAATAATATTAGTAATGATAATGATGATAATAATAAATAATAAATAATAAATATAATAATAGTAATGATAATAATTATAATAATGATAATCTTTGGGAAGTGCCACGCTGGGGGAAGCACANTTTCCCGGATCATTTTGATTTCCCCCTGGCGAAGCCCCGGGTCCCGGCAGTGCCCCCCGACTCACCAACCATGTGTTTGCGCACGTGGGCCATGGTGTAGAACTTCTTCTCGCAGATCTCGCAGGAGAATTTCTTCTCGGCGTAGCCGTGCACGATCTTGATGTGCTCGTGGAGGGACCAGAGCTTCTTGAAGGATTTGTTACAGGAAACGCACTGGGGACAGGACAGAGACAGGGCCGGGGTGAGGGAGGCTCGGGCTGGGGGGTCCAGCCAAGGTTTTGCTCTGGCACCGCAGGAAAAAAGCCCCAAAGGGTGAAAACGCTGCCTTGGAATGTTCAGTTTGTGGTTTACACCTGGGAGAAGCAGGAGGGGACCCCATTCCCGAAATCCAGCAGCACAGGAGCTGCCCAGGGACACCCCACGGGCTGCTGGGGGGGAATCCAAACCCTGGGAGAGGGAAAATCCAAACCCTGGGAAAGGGAAGGATCCAAACCCTGGGAGAGAGAAAAATCCAAACCCTAGGAGAGGGAAGGATTCAGACCCTGGGAGAAGGAAAATCCAAACCCTTGGAGAGGGAAGGATCCGAACATTTTCAGTGAGAAGGATCCAAACCCTCTGAGAGGGACAATCCAAACATTTTCAGTGAGAAGGATCCAAACCCTTGGAGTAGAAGGAATCCAAACCCTTGGGACATGAAAATCCAAACTCTTGGAGCAGAAAGAATCCAAACATTTTCAGCGAGAAGGATCTGAACCCTTGATGCAGGAAGAATCCAAACCCTTGGAGCGGGAAAATCCAATCCCTTTCAGTGATAAAAACCCCAAACCTTCAGAGCAGGAAGGATCCAAACCCTTGGAGAGGGAAGAACCCCACGGAGCTGGAGGAGGCCGACACCATTAAATTCCCTCCATCCCCATCCAGCCCTTCCTGACCCCCAAATCCCAGCGGGGCCAGTCCGAGCTCCCAGATCCTCCTGGCTCTCCATGGAAAGCAGCTCCCATCCCAACGGAGACTCCGGGATCAGCTCCTGGAGCAAATCCAGGCGTCACCTCCTCCTCCCGCCGTGTTCCGGCTCCTCATTCCTTAAAGGGATCACTGGAGGTCCGAAGTGACACCAGAATGTGAGAATTCCTTCCCAAATCTCCTGCAGAAAGTCCAGGAATTCAGCCCCCAGGGGATCCATGGCTCTTTTCGGGCAGCTCTTCCTTCTCCCAGCAGCTCTTCCTAAAAACTCCATTTAAAAAAATCCGTGGCCGACGTGGAAAATTGCAGCTGGAAATCCTGGTGTGTGAGGGAACCCAATCATCTTCAGGAACTGCGCCTCGTGATTTTGGGGGTTTTTTTGGGAAGTTTGGGGTTTTTTTGGGACATCTCCATTTCTCAGCCCATCAATTCCCCCCCTTCCCTGTCAGTCAGAAGGGCCGGGCGCTGATAAATCAACAAATTAATCAATTCTGCTCGTTTGGGCTGCTCCTTCTCCGCTTCCACAGGGCTGGGAATCTCCGTGAGCTTGGGAATTCTGGTGCGGCTCTGCCTCCACAATTCCTGCTGGGATTTCCCTCTTGGAAGAAGAGGGGGGGGGAAAAATTCCTAGAGAGTGAAGAAATGCTACGGAATGCTCCCAAATCCTGGGATTTGGTCACGTCTACAACACAAGTGAGGATTAAAACACCGACACTGAGAGGGACCACGCGGAGCTGGGAATTCGGTGAAGGCGCCGATCCTGACGGATGAAAAAGCAGAAATTACCTGGAAAACAGGGATTCATTCCATCCCTGGGATGAAAACCTGGGAGGAGCCAGCCCTGGTTACCGCTCCAACATCAAACCGGTTTTATTCCGGAGCAGAGCTCCCCCCTCAACACATTTAACCCTGAATTAAGGAAGATTTTCGTGTTCCCTCAATCCTGGAGCCCAGGGGAATGGAAACACATCCAGGCAGCTGGAAAACACATCCCAGAGGTCAGGACAGGGAAAGAATTGCCGGATTTGTGCCTGGATACTGAGGTCACTCTCAGTGCTGCTGGCACTGGGGGAGTTTGGGGACATTTCTGGACCGGATTCCTCTGGATTTAAACCATAATTTCTACAATTTCTCCTTTTCCTATCACTTTTGGGCACGTGTGTGGATGGCTACAGGACGTTTCTCCACTTTGTGTGTTCAAAGTATTCAGGAATTCCTGCTTAAATTTCAATTCCTGCTTTAATTCCTTTAATTCCTGCTTAAATTCCATGCTCTGAATGGGCCCCCCCGGATGCTGGGGCATCCCTTAAATCCCCACTCAAACGCTCCCTGCTGCACTGAACTTTTAAAATATTTCTCTCAAAAGCTGCAAGAATTAAGTTTGTATTAATAAATCCTTCCTCCAGCCTTCCTGCTCTGGGCTGAGACATGAGGAGAACAAAAAACCAGTGCAGAGTCACGGAGAGCTGGGAAAAGAGCTTGGAAAAGAGGAACTGCAGTAAATATTCCACGTCTCCCACACGGTGGGGATTGAGGATCAACCCAGTTCGGCACTGAAGGCAAACAAACAATGACAAAATGTTCACTTATTGTGGCCAAACTCTCACAAAAAAAAAAAAAAACCCTCGTTGCCCTAAAAATTCCAGCTGCCCAAAAAATCCATCCGGAGCCGCTGCTGGGAGGATTTAAGGAGGAGGGGGGTGAGAATGAGGCCAAAAAAGCAGATTTGGGGTGCCCAAGAAAGCAGCAGATTTGCCCCAATTCCCTGGGACAGAGGTGCCCACGGGCCAGGCACAAATCCCAGAGGGATCCCAGACTCCAGAGCTCTTCCCACAGCTCCCAGAACTTCCCACCAGAGCTGCTCCTCCCAGTGCTGGGGGGGAAATCAGAGCTTTTGGGGAGGAAAACTGAGATTTTGGTGTCCTCAGAGACATCTGTGGGGTTTCCACGCTGGGGAAGGGGCAGGCTCGGGGTTCAGGCTCTGAATTCCAACCCTCTAGAAGCGCTCTGGGAATTCCTGTATCCCGCTGTCTCAGCGGGGTTTAAGGTCCCATTTTAAGCCCAGCTCAGGTCCTGACTCCACTTTGCCTCTCTGGGACCTCACAGATTTCCCGTTCCAGTGAATTCCTGGAATCCCATTTTCCCTGGGAACCTCACCTGGCCACGCTGTGGGACTGACACCCCTGGGATTTCGAACTCGGTGCGAGCTGCGGGTGCTCAGCAGCAGGAGGAGGAGGAGGAAGAGGAGGATTGAGCACAGAGCTTCAGGTTTTTGGGAGCAGTTACTCCGGATTCTGACCCCGTTAAAGCAGCTTTGTGTTCCCAACTCACAGTTTACTCCTGGAGCAACTGCTCAGAGCAGCTGGACTCTCTTTTCCCCTGCCATCCCCTCCTTTTGGGAGACCCCAAAATGCGGGATAAGGCAGAGACGGGGCCTGGCTCAGAACCTGGGGCCGTGCAAACAAAAGAGACTTTCCCCCTGTGAAGCGTCCACCAGCCGGATCCAGGGCACGCCGGGAGGAGTGGGGATCTGGCAAGCAGGCGAGCAGGACCTACCTGGATGTTTTTTTCACAGTCAGTTTGCTGGTGGAGGGACAGCTCACTCTCTAGCACAAATTTCTTCCCACATTTGTCGCAGATCTGCATCCGCCTGTGAGTGACGTTCATGTGCTTCTCCAGGTACCAGCGTGTGTTAAACACCCTGGGGCACTTCTCACAGGTCAGAGTCTCCTTCTCTTCACACTTTGATTTCTGCACAGGTGCCTTGGGCTCCTTTGCAGCTTTCTTCTTACGCCTGGGGGGCTCCGCGCTCTTTCTGCGGCCCCGCGTAGCTCGGGGTGCCGGGGAGGCGGCGGCGGCCGCGGCCGAGGCAGCTCTCCTCGTTCTCCTCTGGGCAACACTAACCTTCTCCACTCTTTTCTCCTTTTTCTTCTGCCTCTCATTCTCCTCATAATCATTACTGTCTTCCGTGGCCTCTTCCCCACTGTCACCCTCCTCTTCCTCACTGCTGCTCTTAAGGACAGCAGTGTCTTTGGACTGGGAGGGGACACCCTTCTCCCCTTTGGACACATTTAAGGTTTGGTTGTTAAGGTTTACCTCCACTATAATCTGCTCCCTTTTGTAAGTCACTTCATCTTCCTCCTCTTCCTCCTCCTCAGAGTCGTCAGAGTTTTCCCTGTCTTCTTTCACAGCCCGGACCTCTCCTACCGCTCTGCTCTCCCTGAAAAACGGCTGCTCCTCCCTCTCGTGGAGGTGGCCTTTGCTCATTTTGCTGTCCACCAGCACCGAGAAGGGGCTCCCTGACTCCCTCTTGTACACCTTGGTGGACAGGTCGAGCTCCTGGCTGGGGTAGAAGGCGGGCGGCCCCTGTGCCCGGCGCGCCTCCTCCTGCGCCATGCCCGCCCCGGGGGGCTCCCCCAGCTGCTGGCAGGCCTTGGCTGCTTGGCTCATCTCGGGGGGCTGCTCCGGCTCATGGAGCACCTCCCGTCCCGGGGAGCTGCGGCTCGCGGGGGCTCCTGGGGCCCGGCGCCTCTTCCATCGGAGCCCGGCGGCGTTCGGGGTCCTGGCTGCGGTGGGGAGGGGGTCGGGATCACGGCAGGGGCAGGGCGGGGAGGCTTCTTCTGCGGGAAGCGGCCGAGGAGCCCTCGAGCATTTTATCTGCAAGAGGTAAAGAAAGAGGGGAGAGTCAGTCGGGAGAAGAATCGCCGGAATCGCGGTGGTTTCTGCCTCGGCAGGGCTGGGGGAAAGGCCGGGGGGGCTTCCCAGGAGGAGCCGAGGGTGGGCTGGGCTGGGAACGGGAGGGATGAACAGCAGGGATAGGGATTGGCAGCAGATTCCCAAGGGATGGAAATCCAGGCAATGGATCCTCTCCATCCACCACTGGCTGCCCCCACGCTGGGCCACAGCCACTCCTCCGGGGTTTTTTGGGAGCACTGACGGCCCCACGAACATCGGGGATCAGGAGTGGCAGCAGATTCCCCAGGGATGGAAATCCAGGCACTCTCCATCCACCAGAACCGTTCCTCCTGGGTTTCCGGGAGCACTGATGGCCCCCAAACCCTGCTCTGCTCCCACAAACACGGGGCATGCACACCCCAGAACGTCCCAAACCTCCCCCAGCCCATCCTCGGTATTCCAGAGTCGCATTCCCACCACGGAAACACGCCTGAGGAATTTCAGCGGAGCCGTCCCGTCCTCACCTTGCAGCCCTAAAGCCCGGACCGGGAACACCCCAGGGATCCTCGAGGCAGCCCCTGGATTTTGAGGGATTGGAGGCCAATTCTCCCTTTGTCTCGCTCTCCCTTCCCCCAGCTCCTTAATCCCCAGGGCGGCAGCAGAACGATTTCCCTTTGCCCATCCGCATTTCCCCGCGGTTTTCCAAGCTGGAATTTGCCCGGGACGCTGCCGCCACTTCCTCCTGCAGGAAGCGCCACGTGCTCCCTGAGGGACACAAAGCCACGGATCCCCCACGCCGGGACAATTCCGGGACAATTCCGGGACAATTCCAGCTCGGGAGCTGCGGGTGGCAACACCGAGCCCAGGGTGGGCTGATCCCATCGGGAACATCCCGGGAATTCGGGAGCTGAACCTGGGATCTGAGGGTGCGGGGAAGGGGAATTGAGGACAGAGACGTCCCAGAATGGTTTGGGGTGGAAGGGACAAAAAATCCCATCCCAGGGTGCTCCAACCTGGGACGCTTCCAGGGATGGGGCAGCCGCAGCTTCCCTGGGAATCCCATCCCACCCCAGCCAGGAATTCCGTCCCAAGATCCCATCCAATCCTCCTCTCTTCNCATCCAATCCTCCTCTCTTCCAGAGATTCCTGTGTTATCATTTCTGCTCCCTTCCACCACAATTTCCCCCCCTCTTTGGAGTCAACTTTCAGTGAAGAGGAGAGGAACCAACCAGCGCCTGAATGATAAATACTAATTATTAATAATAATAATAATAATTATTTTTGTGAAGTGTCACACTGGGGCAAGAATGGAGAAACAACCAGTTTGATCGTAAACGTAATTAAAACAGCTTCTGGAGCACTTCTCCAGGGTTCCCAAATTATTCCAGAGCCTCCTGAAGGTGCCTGGCAGTGCCTGCAGCCTCAGCACCCCAGCAGGGCCCATTCCCACTGCTCCATCCTCAAATCCCACATTCCCAGCTCCACAGGAAACCCCTGGAGATGGGCTGTTAACGCTGGCTTGTGGTCACAACTCACATTTAGATGGAAAAAATTATAAAACAAACTGGTTTTGGTGAGGCAAAAATTCCCAACCCTACACCCAGGAAGCCGTGGGAAGGATGAATCCCAGTTTAGCTTTTCCTTCAAGTGGAATGAATTATTCAGGAGCTCAGAAAAATCCCTGTTCTGTGCAGAAAATACCTGATTATTTCCTCATCATGTTAAGCATCTCTAGGAATCTGCAGGAGGAAAATCAGGAATTCCACCGCAGAGCCAGGAAAGCACAAAATTTACCAGGAAATTTCACCACCCCCCTCCATTTTACTGAACTGCAAAAAATTCCTGTCAATATCTCACCTCTGCTCACCGAAGGGACATTATGTGTAAAAAACCACTTTTTATCAACAGGTACCACCTCAAATCAAGCCCACAGAGGGGTTTATTCTGAATTATCAAAGCTGTTTGCTCCCAAAACCACTTCACTCTGCAGCATCAGTCGCTGCTGTGGCTTTGAACCTTTCACTGCCACCCTCGAGGGACCCACAACTTTCAAAACCATTATTTAAATGTAAAGCAAAGCCCTCCCCGGCCCTTTACTACAAACAGCAGCTCTGAAATACTGCCCCAAAAATGCTCTTAAAACACCTTTTTTTCCCCCTTTTAAATTTCTAATCCCAAAGCAGCGTTTGGGTGTTTTTAATCCCCCTCCTTTTTTGTTGTTTTAAAGGTGAGTTTAATTTTATCAACGCCGATTTTTCCACAGAACGAATTCCAGTCACGCTGCCAAAGGAGAGATGCAGGCCCTGATTAAGATGTAAAAAGGAAACAAGAGTTTCAAAGCGATTTTTGATGCTTATCAAGCCCCAAACCTGGGGAATATTCTGCAGAGCGAACCCGGAGCAATCAAAGATCACACGAGGTTTGCAAAGTCTCCGACATGAAAGGCTCCAACTCCGAACAAAAAAAAGAGCACAATTTGCAGACAAAAGTGTGGGTGGAGGAAGCTGTGAGTGTGTGGGAGCGACTTCACACCGAGCTTCTGAAGAAAAACCGCATTTTTTTGGTGTTATCGGCACTAAAAATAGAGAGAATCGGGCTCGGCTGGGGAGGCCTCGGGGCCGGCCTGGGCTCGGCCATCGCTGTGAGGGGACCCGAGCCGGGATGGACCGGAGGGAAAAGCCGAGGTTTTAAAGGCAAAAACTGAGGAAAAACAAACTGGGGGTGTGAGGAAAAGCTGGGGGTGTGAGGAAAAGCGGGGGGTGTGAGGAAAAGCGGGGGTGAAACTGACTGAGGGTGTGAGGGAAAACTATGGGGAAACTGAGGGAGAACTGAGGGAAAACTGAGGGAAAACTGAGGGAAAACTGAGGGNGAGGAGGAGGTGGGGCGACGGAACGGACTGAGGGTGTGAGGGAAAACTATGGGGAAACTGAGGGAGAACTGAGGGAAAACTGAGGGAAAACTGAGGGAAAACTGAGGGAAAACTGAGGATTTCAGGAAAAGCCTGAGAGTGTGAGGGAAAACTGAGGGGAAACTGAGGGTGTGAGGGAAAACTGAGGATTTCAGGAAAAGCCTGAGGGTTTGAGGGGAAACTGAGGAAAAACTGAGGGAAAACTGAGGATTTCAGGAAAAGCTGAGGAAAAACTGAGGACTTCTGGAAAAGCCTGAGGGTGTCAGGGAAAACTGAGGAAAAACCGAGTATTTCAGGAAAGTTGAGGGTGTGAGGGAAACAGGATTTGAGGAAAAATGAGGATGTTAGGAAAAGCTGAGGGTGTGAGGAAAAGCTGAGGATTTCAGGAAAAGCTGAGGATTTCAGGAAAAGC
>VWZQ01004511.1:20829-51208 GCA_013397015.1 Myiagra hebetior
TTTTTTTTTTTTGGTACAGAAATAACAGAGGTAAAAAAAGGGAGATAAAAGTAAACTTCCATGGATGCAGAGTGACTTTGCCCCAAATTATTTAGGCAGAGGAATGTTCTTAATTAGCTGTGCCAGAATTTGGGAGAAAACAATTCCATTGCCTCCTCCTTTTCTGGAAGGCTCTGATCGGGGCTGTATTTTCAGAATTTTCTCATGGATTTCAGATTTTTTGGGCTGGTTTTCCAGAGGATGGAGTTGAAGCTGTAATTAACGAAAAATTAATGAAGGTATCACCAGCTCAGGGGTTTTTGCACCACTTGGAATTCCCTTAAAAGCCAGGAAAACAATTCCTGTGGAAAAAACTTCCAGGAAAACCAATTTGGTTTTTAAAGAAGTTTCTGCTTTTTTTTAATGTTAGAAAAAGAAGATTTAGGGAGCGTTTTGTATAAAATCGTTGCCATCAGGAATCTGTCCAATAACGTTGGGATATCCCATAATCCATCATCTCCCAGTTTATCCACTGGTCTGATGTCATTCCTTATCATCATTTTAAAGGGTCAGTGAGAGAATTCCGGAATGATTTGGGTGGGAAGGGACCTTTAATCCCATCCCATCCCACCCCTGCCATGGCAGGGACATTTCCCACTATCCCAGGTTGCTCCAAGCCCTGTCCAGCCTGGCCTTGGACACTTCCAGGGATCCAGGAGCTTCTCTGCTCCCAGGGAACAGGGATGGGAAGAGAAGAAAGAGCCTGAAGTTGCACCAGGGAAGGTTTAAGATGGATCTTGGGAAGATTTTTTCATGGAAAGGGTTGTCAAGCATTGGAACAGGCTGCCCAAGGAAGTGGTGGAGTCCCAATCCATGGAAGGGCTCCAAAAAATGTGGATTTGGCAGCTGAGGCTGTGATTGGGTGGAGAATGTGGTGGTGGTTGATGGTTGGACTTGGTGATCTTGGATGCCTTTTCCAATCTTAATAATTCCATAATTCCATTATTTTAGAGAGGTATTTAACCACAATCTTTAATTTCTCCTCAACTTTTCAAAAGATCCTCTCACACTCCAGGAATTCCTCACAGAGTGAATCCCATTTCCAAAAGTCTAAAATTCCTTAGGACTGGGGGGAATGGAAGGAATTGGAAGAAGCTCACGGAAGATATTTACATTAAACACAGATTCCAGAGGAACTGCAGGTCCTCACTGAGGAACTGTTCTGAGGGCACTTGGACAGAGGAATTCCCAGATCCAGCTCTCACATTCCCTGCTTTCCTTGTGTTCAAAGAGCTGGGATCTCGTGTTCCAGCACAATCTGTCCCTCCCGAGCTGTTTTAACAATCCCCAGCTGCATTTCCTTCAACATTTCCCGTTTTTTCCCCTCTTCCAGCACTTGTCCGTCCTCCCTCATCCTCATTTCATTTTCCATCCCATCCTCCTCTGTCAGCCAAGGGAACTCTCTTCAGTCCAGACCATCTGGATGTTTTTTCTTTGGATAGAAATATTGGTTGTGGGCTCACTTTTCCATTCTCCTGTTGTTTCCATGGTTTATTTGCAGATGCCAACGGACACAGTTGGATCCCACACAGATTTTGTCTTTTTTGTGGGAATTCTGACACGAAATCAGGAATTTTTCACCTTGGACTGTGTGAGGGTGCTGGGCACTGCCCAGGCTCCCCAGGGAATGGGCATATTCCCGAGGCTGCCAGAGATCCAGGAGCGTTTGGACAACACTCTCAGACAGACGGGATATGGGGAAGGAATTCCTGGCTGGGAGGGTGGGGAGGCCCTGGAAGAGAATTCCCAGAGAAGCTGTGGCTGTCCCTGGATCCCTGGAAGTGTCCAAGGCCAGGTTGGAGCATCCTGGGATAGTGGGAGATGTCCCTGCCCATGGAATGATCATGAAGGTCTCTCTCAACCTGAATTATTCCATATTTCCATGAATGTTTGATTTTCCATCCATTCCAGGTTTATAATTCCAACTGCACATGGATCAAATTTTTCCTTTGGAATTTGACCTGTACAGAAATCGACTCTGGCCTCGCTGCTTGCTTTGAACACAGCAACAAAACCCAAAGGGAATCAGGGATTTAATGATGCCTAATTAAAAAGTACCTCGTTAAAGGCAGGCATTGAGACAAGGCTGGTCTGGGAAAGGAGCGGAGCGTGGGTCAGGCAGCAACTCTATGGAATTGAGCACTTCCAGGTTTTCCTCTTGGAAACTGCAGAGCTCGGACCTTTGAGGTGGCTGAACCTCCTCTGGGTCACCTCTCCTTGATTTTCAGGAAGCAGCTTTGATTTTTGGCTGCTTTGTTCCAGGTGTGTGGCCAAGCTGTGCCATCATAAGTTTGGAAAACCTTGAATGCAGAGGAAGGAGAGGCCATCGTGGAGCCCAGGGAAGCAGAGGTTGTTTGAACAGGAACAGCAGAAATTATCCCAGAGGGAATCTGGAGACTTCACTCCGTGTGGTTTGGGGTTTTCACTTCAGGAACACCGGGGGAAAGCAATTCCTCAGCTCTGATTTATATCCAAATGTGGAATATTTGGATTTTTGCTCCCAAAGACAAGGCAAGGGCTGCCTGTGAACCAAAGCTGAGCTGGAGATGAAGTTTTCCAAAGTCTTCAGGGACAAAAAGCTGCCTTGAGAAACGTCCCCAACCTTGCCCAGCTCATTTAGCACAGCTCCTGCTCTCACTGAAGGCTGCTGACACTGAGAGATCAGGACAGCAAAGCCCAGACCCCCGGAATCAGCAGAATTCCAAGGATAAGCTGGAAGTCGAGCGATCCAAATCGCTCCGATGTGCTGAGTTAGGTGGCTGAGAGCAGCAAAAAGAAGGAGCAGCTCCGCAAAAGGAACTGCAGGGAGCACAAAAACCATCGGGAAGCTGATGCTCAGCAGGAGGCAGAGCTCAGAAAAGCACCCAAAAATGCTCTGGGAATGGCTCCTTCCTGAGGATTGCCGGTGCTGAAGGATTGGGATGTGACAGAAATGGACAGAGTTTGTTCCTCACTTGAAGGGCATCACTGGAAAATAAGGAATGTCTTAACCAGAATAGAGGCATTTGGTGACAAGTCTTATTGGACCACCTGAAATCGACCTGGAATCGACCTGGAATCCATCTGAAATCCACCTGAAATCCACCTGGAATCCACCTGAAATCAACCTGGAATCCACCTGGAATCCACCTGGAATCCATCTGGAATCCACCTGGAATCCACCTGGAATCCACCTGAAATCCACCTGGAATCCACCTGGAATCCACCTGGAATCCATCTGAAATCCACCTGAAATCCACCTGAAATCCACCTGAAATCCATCTGAAATCAACCTGGAATCCACTTGAAATCCACCTGGAATCCACCTGGAATCCACCCAGCATCAATCCATGACCCTGAAAATTGCGTGAAGTACAAAAAGGAAAAGAATCTTTGGAAAATCCAGTTCGACCAGGAAAAATACCTCTTTATTCCAGATTTCCTGGAAGTAATGCAGTGGGAAAGGCAAAAATATAAAGCAGATGGTTCTGGTTTCTACTGGATGGGATTTGGGTGGCTTAAAAATGGAACATTTTATCCCTCCACTGGGCTGATTCCCACCCTTTTAACCCACCTGGTTGACAAAGGAAAGAGGAAAGGATTTTTCTGTCCTGCTCTCTCTCTCTCTCNATCAGAAGAAAGGCATTTGGTGACAAGTCTGATTGGACCGCCTGGAATCGACCTGGAATCGACATGGAATCGACCTGGAATCCACCTGGAATCCANTCCACAAAAGATCCTTTGACAGAGTTCAATCTGTCTTTGCACTAATTATCTGCTCAAGTGCAATGACAGCTCACAGCTGGTGGCACAGGAGTGTCCTGATGGCGACAGAGGTTCACTTCCACAAAAAAGTGGAGGGGGAAAAAGGGGAAAAAAAAAAAAGCTGGAGGCATCAGGAATTCAGACAGCATTGATTATGATCTGAGATCCTTCTAATGGGAAGTGCCCATGGCACGAGGTGGAATGAGCTGATCTTTAAGGGCCCTTCTAAAACATTCTGGGATTTTAGGATGTCTTGAAATCTCAGGAAACTGAGCCAGAAATCCCATGATTTTATAGGATATTTTCAGCAGCTAAGAGGAAAAGCTGGACCAGAGGCTGACAGGGGGGGACACAGCTGGGAATGCGACACCCGAGCTTTGGTGGGTGCTGAGGGGACAGGGCACCACAAAGGGGTGTCTGGCATGGGACAGAACCCAAGGAAAAAGGAGGATTTTGCAGGAATTACTGCAAAAAATGCTGTGAATAAATGATCTGGACTCCTCTTGGAGCTTTTGAGGCACAAACTGGGGAGGAAGCAAAAGCTGAGACAACTTAAAAATTGCCATTTTCTGTTTTTCCCCNCAGGAATCAAAAATTGAGACAGCTTAAAAATTGCCATTTTTCATTTTTCCCCCCCTCCAAAAATGTCTCAATGTCAGCTGGGCTGTTGTGACACCAATTTGTCACCTGCAGGGAATCCACTGGAAAATATGGAATATTTCCTAGTCTGGATTAATCATGGGAAACGCTGTGCAGATTAACCAGGTCTTGGTTTCCACCCAGACTGTCAGACTGGAATCTCCGTGTGTGGGCTGGATCGATTCTCCCCCGCTTTTCCTTTATTTTGAGCACCGTAGAAATGGAATAATTTGGCTGGAGCCAGGCCAGGAGCATTGTGGAGTTAATGAATTTCTGAGCAGGTTTTTTTTTGACGAGGCTTTGTGCTTCGAAAAAGCCACTGAGCACAAAATTAACTGGGCAGAGTTACAAAACAGCCAAGGCAGACACTGCAGGAGTCAAGGAGAGGTTGTATGGGGAAAAGCTCCTGGCTTTTATCTCCCTGCGTGTCATAATCGCAGATGATGCTTTATCCTGGGAATTAAAGGAGTGATTCCAAGCCAATTTAGGATGAGAAGGGATAAAAACTGGGGTTGCAGGGCTGGAGCTGGTGGGAAATGTGAATTATTGCTGCAGCACAGCCCCGGGGTTGCTGTGGGCCGGGATTTGTTCACTTCACATGGATGAGCGTGAGGGGAGCAAGGGCACTTGTGGTGTTAAAATCATGGAATTGTAAAGGCTGGAAAAGGCCTAAAAGATCATCGATCCAGCTGTGAATCCAACCCCATGTTGTTCACCACTAAACCACGTCCCCGGGTGCCACATCCATGTGTTTTTTGGGATGGGGACTCCACCCTGCCCTGGGCAGCCTGTTCCAATGCTTGACAACAATTTCTGTGGAGAAAATTTCCATAATATCCAATCTAAACCTCCCCCGGCACAACCTGAAGTTGTTTCCTCTCATTCCTTCTTTTCAGCTGGGAGAAGAGCCCAGCCTTCACCCGTGCCTCCTTTTCCATGTGGGAATAGCGGGTGTTTCATCCCAGGATTTGCTCTGTGTCACCCCTGCCACCTCTGCCTGTATTTTCCACTGGCTCTGGAGCAGGGTTTGGATATTCCCCCAATTTCTCCTGGTGCTGAGATGGTTCATTCACTGCCTTTGTGCGTTTGGAACAAAACTGCTGGAGGATGGGGAATTTCTGGGAGCAGAAACCACTCCTGTGGGAATATCCCAATTAATGAAGTTTGGGCAGAGCAGCCGTGGCTGCCCCTGGATCCCTGAAATGTCCCAGGCCAGCTTGGACAGGGCTTGGAGCAGCCTGGGATAGTGGGAGGTGTCCCTGCCCATGGCAGGGGTGGAACGAGATGGTTTTTAATGTCCCTTCCAACCCAAATCCCTCCAGGATTCCATGGAATTGTTCTGTACCTCTGGGCCTTTACCAGAGGCCTGGAGCATGGCCTAGAGGTTGGTAGGGAGGAATAATTCCTTTCCATCCTCCCCTGGAATGTTTTCCAGCAGTTCAAAGGCTCTGCTGGGTTGTTTTATGGAATAGTGACCGTCATGCTGTGAGCAAACACCCTCTGGAGCAGCCCCTGGCCACGGGACAGCGCATCCCATGGGATGTGGGAGAGCTGCTCTCTCCCACAAAAAAAATTCTTCCTTCCCAGTAGGTTCCACCTTGCAGAAATCTCCTAAATTGAAGTCAAATTTGGGCCAAAATGTTGCCTCAAAAAAAAAAGTTTCCTTAAAAAAAGAAGAGAATTTGTATAATTAGTTGAATACTCTACTTTTCCATAAAATTTGCATAAGCATGGAATGTGCACTCAGGCTCCTTCCCAAAGATTCTGGGCATCCTCTTCCCACATTTATTGACAGTGTTTGAACTCCGGAGCAAATCTGAATTTTTCTTTGTCAATCCCAATGTTTCCATTGCTGCCCAGGCTGGAAGGAGCTCAGGGGTCTCATCACACTTTTCAATTAATTTCTCTTCCCCTCATCGAGGTTGTTGTTGGATTAATTCCTTCTCTCAGCTTTTCTTCCAGGAAAAATAAAATTAAGAAAACAGCCATGAGAGGAAATAGTTGAATTCCTTGAAAAAAAAATGGTTGGGAAAGAGAGAGTTAAATCCAGGCAGTTTAATTCCAACCCTGCTGAAGGCTTGAGGATTTTCATGGAAGTTGGATGATTTTATGACCTAAAAAATGCTCTAAATATTAATTTTGGGGGCTGTTTAAGAGGGTGGGTGATCCAAAGGAAACCATTTGTGGGTTAAGAGCTTCCTTCCTTCTCACAGAGCCCTGGGATTTCAGAGGAAGGTCCACATCTCCTGCTGCTCCCAGGGATCCATAAGGATACAAGAACCACGTTGTTAATTATGAAAGGAAATTTATTTTGTTGTGGGTGTTGTTGTCCAATCTCCCATTCTCCTGTTCCAAAATCCTTGGAATTCCACTCTGGAATCTGGGATGGCTTCAGTGATCCCCCTGAAATTGTGTCACAGGTTCCAATGACCTTAAAACAAATTTGTGTCCACCCCGCTATGAACAAAATGTGAATTTTTTTTCTTCTGGAGTGACACAGGAGCAGCAATAAATTGCTCTTCTTCCCTTTTTTTTCCTGTTGGGGGGTGGCTGAAGATTGGTGTTGCTCATTTAGGGAAATGTTTTCCTGATGGGGAAAGGAATTACTTGATGGACACCGACAGTTTGTGTCGCGTTTTTCAGGGAGCAAAAAAAATAAATGCGTGGATGAAATAAGCAGCCAGTTAATTTCCCCTTCACAGTTGTTTCATGGAAATGAAGAACTGGAATTCTTCGGGAGCCATCAAAGCCGGGAAATAAATGCACAATTAGCCGCAGGAAAGTGCTGAAAGCCATTAGCGCTCATTTGAGAATAATAACGCACTTCAAGCCTATTTGTTGAAATATAAATATAATTATGGGGGAAGAAATTAATGCACAGTGGGAAGTTTCTTGAAGATGGCATCGCATTTTCTGCGGCACGAGATGAAATGAGCGAAACCGTGGGGTTTTTGGGGAGGCGAACAACGGGGATGTTGGAGGGAAGCGGAGATAAAATTGAAACAAGAAATGTTGGAAGGTCCCCAGCTATGCAGATCAAAGGAGGGAAAGATTTGCCGAAGGGGTCTGAGGGATGAAAAGTTTGTCCTGGCCTCTAGGGATGTTCCCAGTGGGAAGGAGCTTTGGGACACAGCTGGAAGTGGAGGTGCTGTTGGCAAACGAGAAATTCAGACCACTGGAATTTTGGCCGAGGAGATCCAATGGATTCCTGCCCCAAATAATTCGATCTGATCACCAGTGGGGTGGGCAGAGGCTTCTGTTCATTCAAAATCGTCCTTTTTGAGCTTTTCTTTGCCATCCTCCCTTATCCCGTCAGGAAGCTTCCCTGGAGATGCTGGCCCAGAGCTGAAGACTGGAAAATGTCCCCCAGCAAATGGAGCTGCAGGTGGTGGATTAGGGGTGACCATGCTGGGAATGCTGGGATCCACCAGGAGAGGTGGCCTTGGAGGAGAGGATCAGGGATGAAAGCATGGGGCAAGGGTTGATTGGGCATGGAAACTCAGCCTGGAACCACTGGATCCGAGAAAACCAGGACTGGAGAACCTCAGGATCACAGAAATACAGAATTGCAGAATCATGGAATTACAGAAACACAGGATCAAAGAATCACAGAATCAAAGAATCACAGGATCACAGAGTCAGAGAATCACTGAGACATGGAATGGGTTGGGTGGGAAGGGACATTAAATCCCATCTCATCCCACCCCCTGCCATGGCAGGTACGCGTTCCATTATCCCAGGGTGCTCCAAGCCCTGTCCAAGCTGGCCTGGGACACTTCTTATGAGGGTGAGACCCTGGCACAGAGTGCCCAGAGCAGCTGTGGCTGCCCCTGGATCCCTGCAAGTGTCCCAGGACAGCTTGGACAGAGCTTGGAGAACCCTGGGATAGTGGAAGGTGTCCCTGCCCATGGCAGGAGCTGGAATGGGATGGGATTTAATGACCCTTCTCACCCAAATTCTATGAATTCATCACAGAAAAATTGGGGAAAGCCTGGAATATGTTGATACAACTAATTGAGCTTCAGGAAGAACCAGAGTGTTCCTCATCTCTGAGCATGCAATTGATGTTGGAATCAGCCGGGATTTTTCTGTACTTCCATTTATCCATGAGCTGCTGCCCCTGTGAGCTTGCCCAGCTCTGGCTGACACTTTCTCAGCTCCCTTGGATATCCTGAGGGAAAAGGGAAGGAAGGACAGGTTAAGTGGTCAAATCACTGCATCTCTTTCCTTCCTTCCTAATGCCAGCAGAAATCCCACAACATTTCCCCAGATCAGCTTTTCCAAGTGCTTCATCCTTCAGGATTGACTTTCAAGAGGAGATCGCAGAGCAGGGCTGGCCCAGTAATGTTGCAATAATTTAAATCTGAATTGCCAACGTGAACCGGAGACGGCAGAAGCTGCTCGTGACAATGACATAAACGGGACATTTCTCTGCAATTTTTATAATGAGATCCCCCAGTCACTTAAAATAGGAATGGAAAACAATTTGGAAGAGAGTAATGAATTAATCTGCCCTTGGACATGGGTTGAATTCCATCAGGTATGTGTAAAACAGGGATTTATCCCCCTTAAGTGCAGCTGTGTGGAGGTGATGGACTGAACAGTGGCAGTGTGGCCTCAGCAGATGCTGGGACTCCCTCACAGGGGCGTGGACACTTCCAGGAATCCGAGAATCCCACGCTCCAATCCGAAGATGTCAGGATCCAAACAGCTCGAGTTGGAGAAGAGGAATCCCATTCCCAGGCTGGAACTTGGGGGCCTGCCCACCACTAACATGATCCTACCTGGAATCAATCCATTGCCTTCAGAAAACCTGTTTTTCTGAGTTTTTTAGATGTTGTGGACACAAAAAGAAATTCATAGAATCATGGAATGCTTTGGGTTGGAGTGATCTTAAAGCTCATCCCACCCCACCCCTGCCATGGCAGTGACACCTCCCACTATCCCAGGATGCTCCAAGCCTCATCCAGCCTGGCCTTGGACACTTCCAGGGATCCAGGGGCAGCCACAGCTTCTCTGGGCATGAAATAAAAATGTAGAAGGCACCTTGAACATCTTCTTGCTTCTGTCCTGAGGCCATTTTTGGCCACCAAAGCTTCTGCTCCTCTGCTGACTTCCTCAGCAGACAAACTTTGCCTGGTTTATTTAAATCCCCGGGCTGTGAGGAGTCAAGGAAAACAGGCAACAGCTCCCACGTGGCTTCCTCAGGACACATTTGCAGCTGCTGGAAAAGCTGCTGGGAGCAGTGAGCTGGTCCTGCCCCAGGCAAAGCTTCTCCTGGAGAAGCAGCTGCAGAAAGAACTTGACAAGGTGCAGCTCATCTCTATTCTGGTGACATTTCCAGGGCACCGAAGTGACTTTTTCCCCCCCAAGGCAAAGTGGCTTCTGACACAAGGCTTTGCTTCGTCGGCCTGCCAAGCTGGGAACCAAATTTATCTGGAATCCTTTTAATTCCACTTTGTACCTCACCCTGAAGTCCTCACGTTCTTCGTGGAGAGGGTTTGGATGCCCCCGGGCAATTTGTTAACGCTCCGTTAATGCCAATTACATCAGACCTCCAAGCAGGGAGGAGAAGGGGAGCTGCTCCTGAGTGGAAATGTGGGAAAGCACATTCCCACTGCATCCATGGAAAGTGACGAGCTCCTGGTTGCTGGAGGGCAATAACTGATGGATGCAGGGAAAGCAGGTTGGGGTTTAATTGCTCAGCCTGACACCGGCGGGTGACGGAAAAGGTTCTCGTGCACACCCGTGGGAAATGGGGTGGGATGATGGGATGACACCACAGCTTCATCTCTTCCCACCAACCGACCTGGAGAGCCGTGCTGGAATGAGTGATGCTAATGAAGGTGTGAGGGGAGTGCTCCAGCTCCCAGGAAATCCTCTGGAAATGGAGAAAGCTCCCATAAAGAGCCAAATCCAGCCAAGCAAGCTGCGAGCGTGAGGAGTTTTTTCTGACTGATTTCATCAGGCTCTGATCAAAACCATCCAGAGGCACAACCCTGTGAAGGACCAGAGCAGCCCCAGGGTTTGGGTCCATCAGGCTGTTGGGATTTCTTCCCTAAAATACCTGGCTGTCCTCAGAGCCTGGGAGCTGCTCCAGTCCCAGGGCTTTTTAATTGGAGAGGAAATTGTGATATCATTCCACAGGTCCGTGGTGAATCCCCTGGGATTAACAGACCCTCCAACAGCTGAAGGGCGGCTCACGGGCTGCCCTCACCTCCCACTGGGCCCTTTAACCCCCAGTTCTGCACGGAAAAGACAGGAAACATAAATCAGACACAACTTCAAACAAGCAAACAGGATCACAGGCCTGGTCTCTGCCTCTGGTCACGTTCCCAAAGCCGGCAGAGAGAAGGGATTGGTGCTAATGAGCTAATTGGGAAAATTTCCCTTGGCTGTGCCATCAAAAGCTTGGTGTGCTCTAGCAGCTGCTCCTTGAGAGCCAGTTAGGAAAAACTGGAATCTGCTGGACTCTTCCCGACTTTTTGGGAGACCACAAGAGTCAGGGATTTGGGATCAGTGCAGTTCCTGCCTCTCGGGCTGATGTTTCTGACGTTTCTTCCTGTGCATTGCTGCCTTGCTGGAATTCTTTTTTTTTTATTCCCTCCTGGATGAATCATCTTTTCCATCTGGCTTGTGAGGAGAAACCATTGCTGCCCAAATTTGTCTTGTTCTCCTCAAACCCTTAATTGCCATGGTTACCTGCCAGGGAGCCCCAGTGGATGCAACCAGCTGAAAATTCCTGTTTTTCCTGGATTATAAAAATATCTCTGCTGGATCCTTCTTCCCAAGGCTCATTTTTCCATCAGTTCTTATTTCTGGTGTACTCCTGGTTCTCCACTTGGCAATATGGAAGGAATTCTTTCCTGTGAGGGTGGTGAGGCCTTGGAATGGATTTCCCAGAGAAGCTGTGGCTGCCCCTGGATCCCTGAAAATGTCCAAGGCTAGGTTGGACACTAGGGCTTGGAGCACCCTGGGATAGTGGAAAGTGTCCCTGCCCATGGAATGGGATGAGTTTTAGTGTCCTTCCATCCTAAACCATTCCATGATTCCATGATCCTACACCAATTCCAAATGCTCCAGAGGCAGCCTGGATAATAAATCAGAGTTTCCAACCTAGCACCAGAATTGATCCAAAACACATCAATCATCCAAGACCTTTTATCATGGGAACAGCACAGGCAGCAAGAGAACTGAGAACTCAAGATGGAGCAGTGCAGCTTAAATCCTAAAAACCAAAATTAATTCACTGCTCCCTTTAAATATATATAATTCCATCTTGGAAGGGATAAAAATCGGAGAGCTAATTTGGGAATTTACAGCCTGCACATCAAAGCCACAGGTGTGGAAATGCTCATTATTCAGCTGGGTGATAAGCAGGTATCAATTATGTCCCCAAAAACATCATCTCCACATACCCAAAATTCAGAAGTTCTGGGGTTTAGGGATGACTTCGTCTTGCTCTAGCATTGGTGATGGATGAGCCATAAAAAGTGGAAAAAAGGGAAGTTCTTACCATAATTAAATACCAGAACTCTTCTACTTTAACTACATTTGAATGTTGGGGATGCCTTGCTGGTGAGCAATAAAACATTTTCCTAAATAATACTTTACCTAAAGATGCAGAATGAGCATTTGCACTCGGATTTTTCCCTATAAAAGGAAATACTTTGATAGAGGACATATTTGCTGGGACTCAGTTTCTTATTTGTCATTATGAAAGGAAAAATAATCAGCATTTCTTGGCTGTGGGTGATGAGAGCACTGCTCAATGGAGAATGGATCTGATAATCCCAAACCTTCCTGAGGCTAAACCAGGATTAAATTTAAACAAACCGGATTTCCTGGTCAAATAAGGAGTAAATCTACGGTGGGATTGGGAAGCAGAGCTTATTAACAACTCGTACTAGTTTGAAAGCAAACCAGTGGAAGGTACCAAGTCAGAATAACAATTTAATAGGGAAATTAAAAATAAAATAAAGGCAGAAAATGCTGGCTCAAACTGACAGAGTCAGGATACAACCTGACACCTTGTCAGTCAGGGTGGTGGGAGCAGTCCCATAAGATGGTGGCTGCATCCTCCTGAAGTGGTGGATGTGGTTCTGTCGAAGCAGTGATCCTGTAGAAGGGTCTGCTCTTCCTCAGAAAGTCCCGTGGTGGATTTGTAGGGAATCCAGTGGAAAGGGTGTCCGTGGTGTTCGGAATCCTGGATTATATCCAGGATGGAATGCTTGGTTCCTCCTTCTGGGCGGCGCCTCTCCCAATGGGATGATGAGACATGGGCAGGGCATTGATGGGCCATTAACAGAAAATAGTCCGGAGGGAGTTATCTGTGAGCCATGGGGCAGGGCGTTAATTACGCTCGTTAACAGAAGATAGTCTGGAGGGAGTTATCTGTGAGTCTTGGGGCAGGGCAATAGTCTGGAGGGAGTTATCTGTGAGTCATGGGGCAGCGCGTTAATTAGGCTCATTAACAGAAGATAGTCCGGAGGGAGGAGGCAAGGAAACCCTGCCCCACCTGGTTTCAGCAGCTCCTGAGGATGGTGATGGAATACACTGCAACCCAGGGCACAACTCCAAGGAAAAGCAGTGCTGTGCTTCCAGAGGCAGGGAGGTCACGGACACCTGAACCCCTCTGTCACCCAGTGACACAATTATTTACAGCCTTTGTGACACCAGGGCTGTGTCACCTGAGGTCCCTGTGCCTGATTCTGCTCCTGTTTCAAGTAATTCGGATATTCAGTGTCCCCAGGAGATGGTGACAGCACTGGGACATGAGCCAGGTGTGCCAGGTGGGCAAGAGGCCAAAGGAAGCTGGGCTGGACCAGGAATTCTGTGGGAGCAGGGGCAGGGATTGTGCTGATTGTCCTCTCTGCTGGGCACTCATGAGGGACCTCAAATCCTGGGGACAGTTCTGGGCCCCTCCTGACAAGGACATGGAGGGGCTGGAGCACATCCAGGGAAGGCAAAGGAGCTGGGAAAGGTGTGGAGCACCAGGAGCAGCTGAGGGACCTCAAATCCTTGCTGGACGTGAGCCAGGTGTGGCCAGGTGGGCAAGAGGCCAAAGGCACCTGGGCTGGACCAGGAATTGTGTGGAAGTGGAACCAGGGTAGGGATTGTCCCCCTGTGAGGGACCTCAGATCCTGGGAGCAGTTTTGAGCCCCTCATGACAAGAAGGACATGGAGGGGCTGGAGAGTGTCCAGGGATGGGGACTCCAGGAGCTCCACTCTGTCCCAACCCCTTCCATGAAGAAATTCTTCCTGATGTCCAGCTCCAACTTTTCCTGGTGCCATTCCCTCTCCTCCTGTCCCTGTTCCCTGGGAGCAGAGCCCGACCCCGCCCGGCTGCCCCCTCCTGTCAGGGACTTGTGCAGAGCCACAAGGTCCCCCCTGAGCCTCCTTTTCTCCAGGCTGAGCCCCTTTCCAGCTCCCTCAGCCACTCCTGGGGCTCCAGCCCCTTCCCAGCTCCATTCCCTTCCCTGGACACACTCCAGCCCCTCCATGTCCTCTTGTCATGAGGGGCCCAGAGCTGTCCTCAGGATCTGAGGTCCTTCACAAGTGGGACAATCCCTGCCGTGGTCCCACTTCCACACAATTCCCCATCCAGCCCAGATGTCTTTGGCCTCTTGCCCACCTGGCCACACCTGGCTCACGTCCAGCCAGGATTTGAGGTCACTCAGGTTCTCCTGGGGCTCCAGCCCCTCCCCAGCTCTGTTCCCTTCCCTGGACACGCTCCAGCCCCTCCATGTCCTTCTTTTCGCCAGGGGCCCCGAACTGGGCACAAGATTTGAGGTCCCTCAGCTGCTCCTGGTGCTCCAATCCCTTCTCCAGCTCCATTTTTCCATCATATTCCCATGTTTTTTTAACACCTCCAGGGATGGTGAGGCCAAGAATTCACCACACTTCCAGTGAAGACTTTTTTTCCTGATATCCCAACTCCCCCTCCCCTGGTGCATCTTGAGGCCATTTCCCCTTTTCCCACCTTTTAACAAGAGGTGCAGGAACCTGGATTTGCTCTGCTGTGCCCAACCTTTGCCTGGCTGTCCATTTATCCAGAAAAAGAGTGGAAGAAAGACATGGAAATAAAAACCAACTCCAAAGCAGTGACAGCTCCAAGCTTCAATGGATAAATCCAAGGTGTTTCAGCTCCATTTGCTGCACACACAATGATGGGAATTCAATATTTGCCATGTGGAACACGAGGTCATTCACGAGGCCTTTCTGTGACATTTGATTCCTCTTTTTCCATGGACTGAGGCTGGAATTTGCCCTGGGGATGCTGGGGATTGTTGGAGCCATGTGAAACATTTTTCATTTCATGCTCATTGTTAAAAAAGACCTTTTTACCTGGGGATGTGTTTGTTCAGCACAGAGCTGGAAGCAAACAGAGAAAAGAGGAATAAAGGGATCTCAGGGAAGAAACAGGAACAGCTCTTGGCAGAGAAACATTCCCTGACCCCAGACTTGGAGTTCGACAGTGTTGGGAGGGGCAAAAAGGAGATGAAAAATTTGCAAAGCAAATTATTTGGAGCATCCCCAGCTCCAAAATTCCCAACATTGTGGGGAAAACAGCTTCAAACAGAGCTCTCCACTCCCAAGAAAATAAAAATATTTGCCTCTCTTTTCCCTTTTCCCTTCATGGCTTGGGTTGTTTTACACAATAAATGGGGTTGAAGAGATTTCTGAGAGCCTCAGAGCCAGCAAAATGAGCCGTGGTTTTAAATTGGGGATGAGGAAGAAATAGGATTCCATGGGAATGTGGGAAGATTAGGGATGTGAGATGTCCACCAGTGTTTTATTTTAAAGCTCAGATGGAATTACTTCTTTGTAGATTTTATTGGAAGCAAAGAGATCTCGAAAATATTTCACAAAATTTTCAGGTTTTTCCTTAAAAAAAAAGGGGTTGAGGTGTGTGATTTTTGGTGATGAAGGCTACAAATAAAATTTGGAACTCAGCTGGCTCAGATTCCCTGGAATTGTGGCTCTGTTGCGCCCGGGGCTGCCAGAGCCTGAGCTCCCTTTTCCATTCAAAAGCCAAATATTCAGAATTAATTCCATGTTTCATCCCAACCATTCTCATGATTGATTCTGGGAATACTCAAGAGATCAGGATGAAAAGTCCTCTCCATTTAATGGGAGCTGTCTTTGGAATTCTGCTCCGTCAGAAAAATGCAAAATAGATGGAGTTTGTCTGAAAAAGCTGCATTTCCCTCGTAAATCCCCTCACTGGGGGTGCTGATGTGTGTGATCACATCCTCTACCTAAAACCCAAGCACTGAACATAAAAATAATTTTTTTTTATGGATTTCAAACGAAACTCTGGCAGATTTGATCTCATAAATTGTCTCATTTCCTTTCATAAATCCAGAACGTTCAGCAGAACGTTAAGAAAATGATCTTTTTTTTTCTTTCATTTTTTTTTTACTGTGACATGATTTAATTTTTTCTTTTTTTACTGGCTATTGGCTATAAAAAGGGATATGTAACATTCCTTTTATTTCAGCTATAACCACGTATTTCCACAAAAATAAAGCAGAATAAGCCACCCACAAAAATTATTTAAAATGGGTTTTTTAGTGACTTTTCTTGCTGTTAACAATTCTCATCCACTGAAAATATTTGATCCCTCCAGCAAGACCTGACCTCCCTAAAATCCTTCAAAACCTTAAAAATCTGAGGAATTCAAGGCACCATAATCAGGCATGAGGAGATTAAGGATTTTCTTTTGATTTCGAATAGGAATGAGGATGGAGATGTTGGAGAATGTTTTTTCCCAGATATAAGAAGCCTCTTTCATTAAAAGTCATCAATTTTTAGAAGTTTTAATATCTGGATTATTAATAGCTGATGTTATTTAAGGGCCTTGATTTCCTCATCACAAGAAAACTTCTCCTGGTTGCCAAAAATTCTGTGTTAAAATTCCACATGCAGAGGGGTTTTATCCATAAACCTGGGACTAAAAGGATTGGATTGGCTTCCTCATTTCCCCACTTTTTAGACACGGGAGAGAATGAAAAGAAGAGATATTGTTATAGATAATTATTTATGGAAAATATAGAATATATTGAGCTGATCCAAGTTTCTCCTGGGTGGAGAATCCCAGGAGCTCAGGGTGGTGTGTCCCAAAAAGCCAGATGGAGCCATCCAAGGATTATTTGGAACATTCAGTGGGAAAAGCACGATGCGGATGGAGAAAAACTGTTTTTCTGAGTTTTTTAGATGTTGTGGACACAAAAAGAAATTCATAGAATCATGGAATGCTTTGGGTTGGAGTGATCTTAAAGCTCATCCCATCCCACCCCTGCCATGGCAGTGACACCTCCCACTATCCCAGGATGCTCCAAGCCTCATCCAGCCTGGCCTTGGACACTTCCAGGGATCCAGGGGCAGCCACAGCTTCTCTGGGCATGAAATAAAAATGTAGAAGGCACCTGGAACATCTTCTTGCTTCTGTCCTGAGGCCATTTTTGGCCACCAAAGCTTCTGCTCCTCTGCTGACTTCCTCAGCAGACAAACTTTGCCTGGTTTATTTAAATCCCCGGGCTGTGAGGAGTCAAGGAAAACAGGCAACAGCATCCACAACAGGATGTGGATGGAAAAGGGGCCATGTGGAGGTGAGGATTTCCTGGGAATGCCATCCCTGTTCTGGCTCTGGGGCAGGAATGAGGCCTGGAAGTGCCCATGGACTGCAGTGGGATCAAGACCACCCCAAACCCCCGGAGACTCCGACCCACCTGCAGGAATTTTGGAAGAACAGACTGAGAACAAGGAATAATTTTTCCTCCAGGATACGGAAAACTCATTCCTAAAAGGTGCCCCCAAATCCCAGGAGGAGCCCCAGGACCCTGCACACCCCCTCAGCTGGATCAGCACTGGAGCCAGCACTGGAGATCTCCCTTTATCCCATTTTCCCTCTCTCTGTTCCCTTTCACCCCACCCTTTATCCAAACCCCACTTCCATGGGCTCATCCCAGGAGATCAGGGACAATCCAGCACCAATTTCCACACCAAATTTATCATTTGTTAATAAAACTTCGGAATCTTTTCTGGATCCTCTGACTTTTATCATTCCTTTTCCCCCACAGGCACCGACATTCCCACGTTCCCTTCCCTTTTGGAATGGAAAACCACAGTGGGATTTCTCTTAAGTCCATCCACTTTTCCAGGGTTCACCCTGATATTTTCTGGAGGGATAATTCTGAAAACCAACCAAGGCAAATTCCAGCTGGATTCTCTCCCTGTTGATTTATTTTCAGACGGGAAAGTTCTGCTGGAGCGTTACAGTCAGAGGGAAATTCCGAATGAGTCTTTAATTAGGAGTTTCTTTCCACGCTTAATGATATTCCAGCAAGAATTTGGGGCACTAATTGGCGCTGCTGTGCTCCTGCTCCTAAAAAAAGCTCGGGATAAGCTGCTAGGAGAGGGAAGCCACCCTTGGAACGTGGCAGGTGGGTGGGCGGTGGGAGGGGAAGGGAAAGGAAGAGCAGGTGGGAATTTCAGGAGAGGAGCAGGAGCTGTGGAGGTGGAGGAGGAGAAAACAGTCGTGAGAGGGGCTCTGGGAAGCTGAGAGGAAGAAAGTGGGGATGACTTTGAAAATAATTTTTTAGGGTTTATATCTCAATAAATATTTGGGAGGGTTTTTTTCCAGGAACTGTGGCGCTCCCAGAATCTTCTTTGATATAAAAATTTCTATTTATTCACTTTTATTGATACTGTCAGGCAGGCAGAGGTCAGTGGGCAGCCTTGAATGGGAATCCAGGAATAAAAGGGAAAGGAATCCCCAGCCAGGAGGATTTTCCAAGGTTTGCCTGCGGTGAGAATGGATTATGGAATATCAAAACAGGCCGGGAAATGAAGATTTTCCACAGCATCTATGGGATGAAACATCCGGGTTAAGAACCTTAAAACCAGGGAGCAACTTAAATTTATAAATATGGAATATCCACTGGAATGTTCTTGGAAAACTCACCTTTAATTC
This sequence comes from Myiagra hebetior, assembly GCA_013397015.1. Classification (NCBI taxonomy): domain Eukaryota; kingdom Metazoa; phylum Chordata; class Aves; order Passeriformes; family Monarchidae; genus Myiagra; species Myiagra hebetior. The sequence goes on from VWZQ01004511.1 coordinate 39,230, forward strand.
CAGTGTACTCAACACATTGAAAACGTTTTCTCAGGGAGATGGGAAATACAATCCCAGGATTCCAGGATCCAATGGAAGGAGCATTTCCAGGCCCGTATCTCAACCACCTAAATCCTGTAAATCATTTTCTTCCCAGAGACAGTGGGGCTGTAGCTTTGATCCCATTCCATTCTTTTCCATCCCAGGAAAAGACTCCTGGCCCATTCCATCTTCCAATCCCAAATTAATTGGGAAATATCCACAATTTCATTGGGAAATCAGGCAGATCCATGGCAGGGCCAGCAAATCTGTCCTGAGCCCAGTCGGATTTGTGCTCCTCACTTGGGGGATTCCTTCCCCCCCAAATTTTGGGAATGGACAATTAAATTCTCTTCCCTCATTCCGCATCCTGTGGCTGCATCCCAGGAGCTGGGGACAGACCTGGAACTCTCCAAAATCTCATCTCTCAGTGGGAGATGGATTCCTACACCAGCATAAATCAGGTGTAAGCCCAGAGGGGATTTGGATACTCAGCTGTCCAACTTTTACTGGGATAAACCTTTGATTTCCAAGCCTGCTCCGACCCTCATTCCACAACCAGAGAAAACAGAATTTTTCTCAACCCAAAATTAAACCCAGCACGTGAAAAATCAGAGATTTTCAACCTTTCTTTGCACCGTACAGGGGATTTTATCACCATTTTCTGTGTGAAAAACAGGGAGTTTTTTATCATCTGGGATGCAGTGAGAGCCTGATGCTGTTTTCACAAAGTCAGCACAGGAAAAGCAGAATTAATCTTGTGTTCCTCTTCTTTTCTCAGGAAGTCTGAGCTCATTTTGGTCTCCACATCTCTGGCAGAGCAGAACTGCAAAGAGAAGCCAATTCGGATCACCCTTTCGAGAGGTAATAGAAGAGGAAGGAAATGGGAAGGAGAGAAAATAGAAAGAAAATAATAAACGTTGCTTTATCTGGTGATTCCCAGCAACTGGAAGGATTTTTCCAGTCTTTAATTAAGCACTTTTTAAATTAAATAAACCCCAAAAAACCCCATTCTGATCACCAACATGAAACTTTACTGATTATTATTACATCGATTACTACATCATTGTGGCCTAAATTAAACCCTCCAAATGTTAAATTCCAACTTTGGCTTTGGGATCGTGCAGGGAAATCAACCCCAAACAAAGATGCTCCTAAATTTCCCATGGATTCCGCCTCTCTTGGATGAGTTTTCCCATTTCGATTGTCCTGTGTATTTGCTGACCTTAAAAAGGGATTTTTGATGCAAATTCTGACCTACTCTGCATGGGAAGGAGCCCAGGGTTGGGCAAATGCTGGAGGTTTTATCAGGGTGATTTCATCTCCATGGCCTGGCCAGCTGAGGAGATAATCCTTGGAAACAGCATTCCCCATCTAAAACCCTCTGGCAGTTTTGGAGTTGGTATTAACAGGCCTTGGACGGGGTCCCTGCAGCCTCCGGCATTTCTGCAGCGCTGTCGGAAAGGAAAATGGAAAAGGTCCAAGATTTCTTCAGAGTAAGGAAGGACTTTTCAAAGCCAGTTTTAGGGTGGAATAATGGAGGGGGACAAACTTTGGAGATGTGTTGGTGCAATGGAAATGGTTTTAAAATAAAAGAGGGTTGATTTAGGTTAGATTAGATTAGATTAGATTAGATTAGATTAGATCAGATTAGAGAAAAAGTTTGATACAATCAGGGCGGTAAAACATTGGCATAACTTGGAATTGTAGAATTACGGAGTCATGGAATCATGGAATGTCCTCCAGTCCCATCCCTGCCATGGCAGGGACACCTCCCACTGTCCCAGGCTGCTCCAAGCCCCAATGTCCAGCCTGGCCTTGGGCACTGCCAGGGATCCAGGGGCAGCCACAGCTGCTCTGGGAATTCCAGCCCAGCCCCTCCCCACCCTCCCAGCCAGGAATTCCTTCCAATTTCCAAACTAAATCTCCCCTTTCCCAGTGGGAAGCCATTCCCTGGGTCCTGTCCCTCCATCCCTTGTCCCCAGTCCCTCTCCAGCTCTCCTGGAGCCCCTTCAGGCCCTGCAAGGGGCTCTGAGCTCTCCCTGGATCCTTCCCTTTTCCAGGGGAACATTCCCAGCTCTCCCAACCTGGCTCCAGAGCAGCTCCAACCCTCAGAGCAGCTCCGTGGTCTCCACATTTTTCCCGGAGCTGGAAAGAGTTCTCCAGGTGAGGTTTCAAAAGCTCGATGTGAGCCAAGTAAAGCACAACAAACATTAAATAAACTTCTCCTGAAGGATCCAGGTGAGGTCACGCTGGACAAACTGAGGGAAGTGCTGTGGGGAATATCCCAGGAAATTCCCAGGACGGGTCTGAGCACAGCAACCTCTTGAGGACATCACAGATCCCAACATCCCGGTTTGTGGGCAGGAATTTTCATCCCACGTGGATTAAACTCTTGCTCTCCAGCCCGGAGCACCCACAGCTCCCTCCCGGAGGAACAGAGCAGGAACAGAGCTGAGGGAAGCAGGGACAACGTAAAAAAGCAGAAAAAAACCCCACATTTCCCTGATAAACACAAACCAACTCATTCCTGCCGCATCATTCCCCAACCATGGGAATGTGTTTTGCTTTTTCCATCAATTTCCAAGCCAGAGGCTCCTGCTGACCTTTATTTGTGTCCCCTCTTTGTGTAACGAGCCCACTTTGATCCCGACCACGCTCAGAGAAAATGAAGTGCGGCCCCTGCCAGGGTGTTTATATTTAGATACCCCCGAGGCACAGAGCAGGTTGCTGATTTTCCGTGGAAATTCTCTTCCCAGACAAATGGATCTGCATCAGTTGCATGGGGAATGATTAAACCCCAGCCCTGTAAGGGAGAATACAAGCAGGGTTTAACAAAGCTCACACAAAAACCCGGCTTGCAGCAACAACTGCGGTCCACCCAAGAGAAATTGTTTTTATGCTGCTGGTTTTCTCAAAAATGGGAAGTTTTAAGGGGAAAAGAAAGGAATTTGGGCACTGTTCCTTGTGCATTTTTTTTGTTTGTGGTGGAAATTAAGTCTTCAGGCAGCACTGGGAGGAAAAACCTCATAGAAAATTTGCCCCAGAGCATAAAAATAAAGGGGTTCTAGGGATGAGATTTTTAGCTTGAAAAGAAAAGTTTGAAGCATGGAATTCTGGGATGCTTTGGGTTGGGAAGGAGCCTAAAGCCCCTCTCATTCCAACCCCTGCCATGGGAAGGGACAGCTTTCACTATCCCAGTGGGAAAGCTGGGAATGTTCACCTGGAGAAGGGAAGGATCCAGGGAGAGCTCAGAGCCCCTTGCAGGGCCTGAAGGGGCTCCAGGAGAACTGGAGAGGGACTGGGGACAAGGCCTGGAGGGACAGGACCCAGGGAATGGCTTCCCACTGGAAAAGGGAGGTTTAGTTTGGATATTGGAAGGAATTCCTGGCTGGGAGGGTGGGGAGGGGCTGGGCTGGAATTCCCAGAGCAGCTGTGGCTGCCCCTGGATCCCTGGAAGTGTCCAAGGCCAGGTTGGACATTGGGGCTTGGAGCAGCCTGGGACAGTGGGAGGTGTCCCTGCCCAAGGAATGGGATGGGATTTAAACTCTCTTCCAACCCAAACCATTCTGGAATTCTGTAAATCCACAATTCCCACCTCCCACACCATCCTGGCAAACTCCCAAGTTTTGTGTCCAGTGCTGCTGAGGAAGGGACACCCTTGTTCATCTAGAAGAGTTTCACCTGGAAAAATTCCACCCATTTCCTACCAGGAAAAATTTGGATATGAATTATTTCCAGTAATACACATAGACAGTGAGGTTATTTTGCCAATTTGTAACAAACAAATTATTTTGTGGATTTAGTCAAACAAAAATAAATGAGGGATTTTTTAAATTCAATATTTTAATAGAGCAATGATTGTATAACCACAACCCCATCTTTAACTCCTCCACCCCAGCAGTGCAGTTCATTGATAATAAAAAAGCTCAAATAAAGATTTCAATTAAAAATTTAATTATTTCACCCTGATCTAAGAGTTAATTTTTTTCAACAATTAAAAAAAAAAGTATTTTTCCTGTCAGTTTTGCTATTTCCATGGCAAAGCCAGGTTGGAAAGTTTAGGATTGGTTTGACTGCTCACTTTGTGCTGTATCCCAAATCATCATCTCCTTCCCACCCACCCCATGCCAAGAATCATCCATCAGGAATGAATTCCAAGCTCTTGGAATAATTTCTCATCTTCTGTCATCCACCAGTTCATGTCACTTACTGAATTAAGATGAAATTAATCAGATTTAAGTGGCGCTGAACAAACCCCAGCACTGAGCAGTTAAAGAGATCATCAAAAATTCCTTTGGCTTTGTTAAAATGATTGAATTGGGATTATTAAAACCGGTGGGAAAATCCAATCCCTTTGTCCTGCTGGGTTGGCAGCAGAATCCCAACACTCAGAGAGAAATTGGGAGGAACAAAGGCATGGAAAATGAAATTATTGTGGATTTTTTCTCCTCAAACCATCTAGTATTTGCTCAGTCAGGACTAACGAGGTGAAAATCCAGAATTCCAGAATTATTTGGGTCAGAAGGGACCTTAAAGCCCACAAGAATTTATGAAATCATTGTAAAATTGTTGTGATTTTTCACCTGGAATTTCCTACGGAAAGAGAAGCTTCCAAAATATCTTGGTGACTTTTTTGTTTGTTTGTTTAACAAAAATAGATCATGTTTTTTTTTTTAAATTTAATATTTTAGAGCAATGATCATATAACCTGCCTTGAGGCAGGAGAAGTGGGAAGTGACTGATTTCCAGCTTCCAGGGAATGTCCCAGCTGGACACAGGGATGAAAATGCTCAGCTCAGCAAGGAGAAGCCACTTCCAGGCTTTTCCAGGACTGCCAAGAGCTTTCCCAAGGCTGGACAGCAGCAATTTGGGGTTGGAATTACTTCAGTGTGAGCAAGGCAGAGTTCAGGACTAAATCCATGTTTTACCAGGCATGCTGGATCCAAGGAATCAGCCTGGGATGAAGCCAAGGGCGTCTTGTTTCCCTGAATTTTCTCTGTGCCGTTTTCTCAGCTCCGCTCTCAAAGCAAAAGTTCCTCTTTACTTTTTTTGGTCGCACTGGAAAGGGAGAAATCCGGACATTTTCAGATCTTCAGGACCTCAACAGCAAACAGCAAAACCTCAGGGCTGGGAAAACATCTCCCTGCTCCTTAAATAACATCCCTGCGGGGCTGGGATTGCAGGATTCACCTCCATCCCACGGGCTGTTCCTTCCCAAAAGCAAAATTCCTGAGGCTTTCAAATCCTCATTTTCTCCCTCCTCATCCGAGCTGACACTAATGGAGCAACGCTCAGGGCAGGGAAATCAGTGATCCCTGTGCTCCTGGAGGCTGCAGCGTGGCCCCAGCTGTGGGAAAGACAAATTCCACTAATGGAGTTTCCTTGTTTTTTCATTCCAGACTGGAGAAATCCACAGGCGGGATTTCCAGTCCATTACTCGCCTCCCATCCCGTTGGAAAATGCCGAGTTCTGCTCCCCAGCTCCCATCTCCATTAACTCACTCCCATCTCTGGTCCTTTCCAGAGGCAGCTGTGCTTTGCTTCGCTGCTTTTCCAGCTCCTGGGGCTTCCTGGGCCGGCTCCAGATGGAGCAACACGCCAGGGACAGATGGAAAAGGCCTTTGGAGTCGGGAATGCGTGATAAGGCCACGGATGAGAGCTGGCCTTGGCTACCCTCAGTCCTGATTTTGTGCCACTCTCAGCCCTCCATGGGGTTGATTCCAATCACACTGATGGAGATCTGATCCCAAATATTCCATGGAAAGCTGGCTGTCTCCCAGGAGTTTGTCTTTTTTATGCTCCCAGACACATCCTTGGCTTCTTTTGCCACGGGGACCTTTGCATTTTAGCCTGGGGCATTCCCAAATCCAGCATTTCACCAGGATTGTCAAGATGGCTCTTCCATCCCCAAATGCAGCTGCTGGGTGGAATCCAAGCATAATTTATCCCTTTTTAGCACCTACTCCTTAATCAGACTCCTTGAGGATGCTTCCAAGATCCCAATTAAAATTCCAGGTTCTCCCTTTGCTGAACAAGTTGATCACCCCAGGAGAGCAACACGGAATAAATGTTGGAATTCCATGGAACTGGAATAAAAAAATCCCCTAACGCAGCAGGATTTCTACTTAAAAACAAGAGATTCTTGTGGAAAAGAGGGAAAATATTTCAATTTATTTCCAGAAAATTCCGGTTTATTCCTGGAAAACTCAGGGCACAGCAAAAAGTTAAATCAGTCCGTCTTGTTCAGCTCAACCAAGGGAAGTGGAAGTGGGGACTTGATTGATTTTTTTCAGTCACTGCCTAAGAAATTCCAGATGGGATCTTCCCAGGTCACCAAAACCATGAGGAGATCCATGACTGAAAGCAGGAACTGGGAGAAATCTGGTAGGAAATCTGGATTGCAATTTTTTTAACATTTAACGTCATTTAATTGTGCAATTAATGAATTCTCAGCCATGGGAAGTCTTTAAATCCATGAGGGAAGATGATCTAAAGATGTTTCAGCCCAATCAGAACACCAGGAATTTCCTGGAGCACTTCCATGATCTTTTGGAGGAGCTCAGACAGGCTCCTACCAGATTCCTTGGCCTCCAAGATCTGTAACTCCAATAAAAATTGATTTAATATTGCAAAATATTATAAATTGTTTTACCCTTTGCATAGTTTAAAACAATGCTCAGGACACCACAAGGTTTTGTGGGATAAGATTTGGGACAGATGCAGGAAAACCTGAATTTTTCCTTATATTTTTCCAATGTCTTGATGGAAAACTTCCGGTTTCCATTCCATTAAAAACTTCCAAGGGTTCTGCTCTGCTGGGATTGTTTCAGATGTTGCTGAAGAGAGGAAATCTCAATTTTTCATATCCAGCACAGGAAGTCCTGGGTATAAACCGTGGCAAGGAAGAGAGGGCTCGGTCTCCAAAATCCAATGGATTGATGCTGGATGGGGAGGTGGAATTTTCACTCCATTTGGGAAAATTTCCAAGTAAAAGCAGCTGGAAGAGCTCAAAAAGAGCCAAAAGAGTTTTTAGGGTTTATCAGCTCCTGGGGTTGCACAGAGCCTTTTAAATCCTGATTTAAGGGCACTTGTGCCATAACTCAGATGCTCCAGGATGGAAATTCCTGCAGGGAATGGGGCCTCGTTTTTTATTTTCCCTGAGGATTACCAAAAACAACGTCAGGGGCAGGGTTTGAGGAACCACCACAGAGCAGGAGCTGAAATCTTGATTTTCCTGGGGCAGCGTTTTCCTGTGGCTGTTGGTGTTGGTGAAGGAATGGCGACTTCCTGCATGGAATAATCGTTCCTGAAAAAAGCCAGGTGTTCCCATTTCATTTTGGGCTCTTCCAGACAGAGGGAGAGGGAAGGGGAGCTTGAATTGGACTCCACCTCCAAGAGGAATTCCAACAGAAATTTGGGCTGAAAACACATTTTTTACATTGCAGGAATTCTCAGGTAGCAATGCATTAAAATATCCAATTTTTTGGGGGATCTCAACATAATCAAATCTCTTCCCAGGCCACCAAGAAGCCTCGAAAATTCCATCAGGATCCCAAATCTCTAAGGTGAATAAGAACCTCCAGGTGCAATGGAGGATTTAGGACCCAGGGGATGGAGAAAAAGAATTGAGGATCACGTACCCATCTCCTTATCCAGCTGTCGGGACCTACCTCAGTCATATTCCCAGGCAAATCATGGATGAACATGGAATAAAATATTCCCTCAAGTCCAGCAGGAACCTGGAAAAATCTGCACCACTCGTTCCTCCCGTGGGTTGTGTTTTCTGTGGAATTTTTGAACACAAATGTTGCCTGAGTCTGGTAAAATGCAATTTTTTATGGGAAATCTGACTGGATATCAGGTGGGATGGGGCTTGGAGAAATCTGGGATAGTGGGAGGTGTCCCTGCCTAAGGGAATGGGATGGGATTGAAGGTCCTTCCCAACCCAAACCATTCTGGAATTCCATAAAAGTTCACAGCAGTCACATGGACACCTGACAGCTCAATAAATCCAATTTTATCCCGATCCATCCTCGCCTTCATCCCAAAGGATCCCACAGCTTAAAGCTGGGAGAAAGGAAGAGTTGTGGGGCCTTTTTTTTTTAGCTCAATTCAGAATAATTAAGGTTCATTGATGCACAATTAATATGCAGCTTGATTGAAGTGAGTTTTTTCCCAAATCCATGCTGCAAATACATGGAAAAGCTGATCCTGAACTGACATCACTGAAGGAAAAGTGTCACCAACTTTTTTGCTTCCAGCCCAATTCCAGTGGTCCCAAACAGACTCAATCCCAAACTGATTCAATCCCAATGTATTTGAGTGGTAACAGAAATGGGATTCCACTTCCCTCCCTTTTAGGAATTTTTTATTCACTCTACAATTTAATCAGGAAAAATTAAACACGGAATTAATGTCAAACCAGCTGAGCTGATTTCTCTCTTTTCCATGGATTTCACAGATGCTCTGTGAGCCCCCACTTCCTGAGACAGCGCCTTTTGATTTCTGCATGAGCAGAACTGTCACAAATCCTGATTTATTTCCTCCAGGCAAACAAAATGTGACCCAGGCAGTCGAATGCCAGCTCCTCTTGTCTCTTTTCGGTGTTTCAGGTGTGCACCCGTCACATTTTAACAGTTCACTGTTAATAATAATAATAATTCTGCTGGAATTTATTGTTTCAAGGGGAGATGGGCCCGGAAAACTCTGAGGAGTCTCTGTGTTGATAGAGGCAAAATAATGGCAGTTAACTGGTTGCATTCCTATAGGAAATATTGCACTAAAATTAAAAAATGGATGGTCAGAGGGAGGTTAATATTCCATTAAAATGGAAAAATGGATGGTCAGAGGGAGGTTGGTCCAGCTGCATCTTTGGCTCCATAGGAGGGCCTGGAATGAGATGAGTTTTGAGGTCTTTTCCCAACCAAACCATTCTGGGATTTTCTGCTCTAAAGGATGAGGAGAATAAAATAAATAAAGTGGGTCTAAATATGAGGAGAATCAATATTTCTCCATCAGGAGAGGGAGAAATGAAACGATCATCTCCAAATTTCATTTGGCTTTTAGAGAAACTCCTCAAACTCAGCCAAGGAGCTGAGCTGGGGAATATTTGCTGAAGCAGGAGAAGAGCAATCTGCCCCCGGAGCAGAGGAATAAGGAATATTTTCCCTTTGATGGACCCAAACATTTTGTTCCTTTCCCACATCCCTGTGATTTACACTCCGGAATGAACTCGTTGATCTCAGGCTCCACCAAGGGGCCCTGGAGGCTCCAGGTGGATCAGAGCTTTTATTTATCACAAATGCAACCCAGGAATCAATTCCTGCCAGGAAAAAGGTCTCCTTGCAAAACTGGGAACTGCTTTAAAGGGAGCTAAAGAGCCCCAGGAGAGCTGGGTTTTCCTGCTGAATTCCCTGAATTTTGAAGCCCTTCACAATTCCTTGATGGCCCAGAACAATCATTTGGGAAAAAAGAGGTTATCCTGCTGAATTCCCTGAATTTTGAAGCCCTTCACAATTCCTTGATGGCCCAGAACAATCATTCGGGAAAAAGAAAGGAAAAAGAAAAAATACTGAGAAAAAAACCCCAAATAATATTTTTTTTCTTGGGATTTTCAGTTATCCAGAAGTTTGCTGGGACAATTCATGCCTGGAATTCCCTCTGACCAGGGTGTTGGGTTAGTCTTAGTGTGCAGAGTAAATCCAGAGCCTGATCTGGGAGAAATCTGGAAGAAATCGCAGAGAAATCTGGGAGAAATCCATGCCCAGAATTCCCAGCAGGATGAACAGAGCAGGGAATTTCTGCCTTGGACACCTCCCGTGGCCTCTCGTTTCTTCCCAGGATTTCTGAGCTGCAATAATGAAGTTCCTGCAGCTTAATCCAATCGATTTCCATTATGGATTTCAATATCAGATCTCGGAATGAACATCAGCTCTCCCTGTGGTTAATGCAGTGCCTGAACTCTGGGATTCTCTGTCCTCTCCCAGGAGATTGAACCACGGAAAATCGTCACTGGTTTAGGCACAAAACAAAGCCAGGATTATGGGATAAGGCAGCCAGGTGATAAAGGCTGGTTTTTCCCTAATTCCTGTTGGAATGGTCATGGATAACGCAAAGCATCATGGATCCTTTTCTTGTCAGAGTGTTGGAAAGATGCACAAACTCTTGCAAAAAAAAGAAAAAGGTTATAAATCGAATTTTAGCATTAAATGACCTTAAATCCCATCCAATTCCAGCCTCTTCTATGGGCAGGGACATCTTCCACTATCCCAGATTTCTCCAAGCCCTGTCCAACCTGGCCTTGTGTTGGAATCCAGGGCACATCTCAGGCTGCTCGGGGAGCTCAGGCCATACCTCTGGCTGCCCTGGGAGCTCAGGGAATGCCTCTGGCTGCCCTGGGGGGTCAGGAGCCCCAGCAAGGGGGTCCCAGCCCCTGGCAAGAAGCCCAGAATGGCACCGGCTTTGACCTCAGCCCATGGGAAAAGTTACCAACACTGCCAGAATCATTGCAAGCCACCAGAGTGTGAAAATGAGCAGTGGTTTAGTGTTTTACAAGGTAAAAAAGGAGATTTTAGGGTTTTTAATATGAGGATGAAGGGTTTAAGGTGGAGTATTTTGGGCNACCACTTTAAGCCAGGAATCCTTTCCCAATGTCCAACCTAAATCCACGTCTTCCTGCTTAAAGCCATCACCCCACGTCCTGAGCTCAGAGCTCATCCTGTTTTATGTTTTGGTTTCAACACTTTCGGCCACATTTCTCAGCTGGGGCATTGGAATTCTCCAAATATCTCCAAATATCCAAATTCTCTCACCCAGGAATGCTCAGACTCCTGTGACTTCCATTTCCAAACAGAATTCCTGAGCTAATTTACCAATTTTTTTAGCAAATCCCAGCAGGAATTCCTCAGTGAGTGCAGGACTGGCAGAGCTCTCGTGGCTGAAGTGCTGCCACTGTCATAAAATGAAAATCTCCTTTTTTAATCTCTCTGCAGTGAGTGAGATTAAACACATTCCCCTATTCCCAAACCAGTGAGAAATTGCTGCTTTGGCATCCCAAAATACAGAAAAATCTTCCCATTTCTCCTTCAGGCAGAAAGGTGACCTTCAATGATCCATAATGTTCCCTTTTCTCCATTCCTGCTTGGAAAAAAACCCGGACTTAAGGGAGAATTTGCGTTGTCCTCACACCCACACAAAATATTCCCTTTAAATGGAGCAGCCCAGGAAATTCAGAATTAGGAACGATTTTAGCCAAGACATTTTCATCTTGGATTGCACCTAAAAAGCCACTTCAGCTGAACTGAAAATGACCCTGGAAAGGTTTTGTTGGATCAAGTTTGAGTCAGCACAAAGCCCTGGAAGTTAGGCTTTGTCTTTTCCAGGAAAAAAAAAAAAAAAAAGAGGATTTTCAGTTCTTCAGCCAACAAAAAAAAGCCCCAATTCCAGAAATAATTATTGCAGGGCAATAAGGAAATCAATTATTGCAGAGCAATAATTGGCAATTCAATTGTGAGTCATCAGCGGCAAAGAAATCCCATTGAAATCCCATTGAAATCCCTAAAAATCCCATTTAAATCCCATTGAAATCCCAAAGAAATCCCATTTAACACTCCATTCTTCAATGTTAAATATGCAAGTCCATGGAAAGCCGAGGATTTTCTGACAGGTTCCCATTTTGGGGTTTTTATCAGGATTTTTGAGGTCTCTTTAGAGTCTGTTCAACCACAGAAACCTGAAAGACTCAGAAGCTTCGGAATTTCGGGAGTTGAAATAATTCCTTGGATAATGTTTATATTCCAGTGCAATTAAAGTGGCCAGGAAATCAACTCTTTACACTCTTTTATTTTTATTATTATTATTATATTTATAGTATTATTATTGTTATTGTTATTGTTATTATTATTGTTGCTATTAATATTGTTATTATTATTGTTATTGTTATTATTATTAATCTTAATAA
>VWZQ01004511.1:51639-71709 GCA_013397015.1 Myiagra hebetior
ATATAATAATAATATGTTATTATTATATATAATTAACAAAAAATTAACTGCACACCTCTGTGTCCCTCACAGGACTCTGGGATCCGGCTGCCCAAACCCCTGGAATTTCTCCCACCATTCCACGCCTCCAGGAATTTGGGATTTAAACACTTCCCACTGAAGGTTACCTGAAATCATCTCCTTCAACTCCATCAGAGATCACGGGCTGAGAATGAAAAATGGCTCCTCCAAATGAGATTTGTCCCAGTTTAATGGAAACATTTGGAATTCACATTTTTAATTAACCTCTGCCAATCTCCGGGATGACAATTCCAGCAGTTCCAGTGACAGAACCACAATTATTTTCTTATCTTCTCCCGTTGGCTCCTCGCTCTCCACACTCCGAGGGTTCAAGGAGTCACTGCCAGCCGATCCATCCTGCCTTCCTTGGGGGGGGAATGCAAGGAAAGGACTTGGAAAAGGATTTGGGAAAAAATCCGAAGTCTTTGTGGGGTTTGTAAGCAAAATTAACTCCAGTCCGGCCAGAAGAGAGAGAACTGGAAGAGTTCTTGGATCTTTGTACTCTGCTCACCAAAAAGTCAGGAAATTGTGGATTATTTATCCTCGTTATGCAGGGACAGGGCCATGGAGCTGCTCCAAAGGCTGGAACCAGGCTGGGAGAGCTGGGAATGTTCCCCTGGAGAGGGGAAGGATCCAGGGAGAGCTCAGAGCCCCTTGCAGGGCCTGAAGGGGCTCCAGGAGAGCTGGAGAGGGACTGGGGACAAGGGATGGAGGGACAGGACCCAGGGAATNGAGTCTCTGATCCAATATTTCCCAAACACCTCCTTTCCCCCCTCTAATCCAAGACATAAAAGCACCTCTCCCGTCCTTTTCTTTCCCATTTTTTCCTCTTCCCTGAAACCTCTCCAGCCATGACTCCTCCTTCTCCCTTCCCTCCTCACAGATGTGGAGTTCACTACCTGAGCTCAATTTGATTTATGGGCAGAGATAAAAGAGAGATTTAATCATGTCCATGAACTTCTCCAGCAACACACCCTGACATCCTCTATTAACTGCTCCTCTCCAGACATTTTTCACGGATGGTGTCCAATCCCTGATTCCCAAGCATTTAATTACTCTCCCTTTGTTAGAAGATCCCACTAAATCTCCTGATTTATGCCACGCTCCATAAATAAGACCTTTCCTGGTTGCTTTATGATGGCACAAATTTGTTGGAGGCACCTGCATAAATTTTTATGGGATTTAATCGTTCGCTCCACATCCTTGTTCCCAGTTTTCCTCGTGAATCAGAGCTGGGAATCACAGAGCACCACACAATTAATTACTCACAGGAGCCACCTCTGTGTCTGTTATTTAATTTCCTTTTCAGCCCTAACACTGTAAATGTTCACCCGTGAGTTATTGGGATTATTTGGAAAATGGGATTACGGCGCCGGGAGAGATTTCTCCGGGAAATTCCTCATGGCTGGAGAGAGGGAGAAGGTCAGGAAGTTCATTAAAGCAGATTAATGGAGAACAAGTGGGATCTCATCAGACTGGGAGCCTGGAGGCGCCTCGTGCTGGGGCAGGGACGTTGTTCCCATGGATTATTTGTGTTCCTGCTCCCGGACTGTTGGGAATGACAGCAGATCCATCCTCTTTAGCCATTCCAGCCGCTGATAAATGAGTTCCTGCCCACCATTGGCATCCTGTCACGGAGCTGAGGAACTGCTCCAATTAGTGCTCCCCGAGGAGGGAGGGAGGGAAGGAAGGCAGGGCCCGGCCCTGCCTGGGAAGCGCCGAGAATTCCGGGCTGTTCATTATCCGGCTTCTCCACTCCATGCCCCGCTCCAGGGAATAGCCTGGATAATAATCCTGTAACTGGAGCACTTAACCTGCGTGATATTTGCAAAGCCAAGGCTTCAGAAAGGAGCAATTCCCAGGAAGTGCCGCTCAGGGGGAGGTTGGGCAGCAGAGGCTGAGCAGGATGGGCGGAATTGGGGTGTGGGGATGGAATTTTTCCTTTTCAGCCTCCATAACCATTCCAGGAGGGTAAATACCGACATAGAATCATTTAGGTTGGAAAAGATTTTAGGATCATGGAGTTTAACCCTTTCCCAGCACTGCCCAAGCCACCACTACCCCATGTCCCCCAGTGCCACATCCACAAGGATTTAAATCCTTCCAGGGATGGGAATTCCACCGCTGCCCTGGGCAGCCTATTCCAATGTCTTATCACCTTATCTGCCCAGGACATCCCAAAAATCCCACCCTGTCCCTGAGAGCATCATCCAAACACTTCTGGTGCTCTGGGATCATCCAGTGGCGAAGTCTGGTGGGTGATGGGATGCTCAGGATAATTTCTCTCTGTTAATTTGGCCAATTGGTCCTGGCTCTGGGCATGCTTGGGAGTCTTCCCTGGGAGCAGAGCACACATGGGAAATTGGATATTGGGGGTTGGAAAATGAAAGGGAAATGAATATTAATGGATATATCCAGGAGGGAAAGGAAACAAAACATAACCCAACCCAAAACAGGAGGGAATTGAGTTATTCAACATTGAGGAAAATGCTGAGACAAGAATTATCGGTGTTTGAACAGGGCTAGAAACTGGAAAATCCTGGAGCTGACTTCCTGAGGAAATATCAGAGTGTGGGAAGGAGAGGAAGCTGGAAGTTGGAGTTTGATAAATTTTGTGGATGAAATTATGAACTATTTTTATGTCCAAATTAAGGAGGGGTTAGAAAGGTGTGTCTAGGTTTAGGTTTAGGTCTAGGTCTAGGGGTACCTCCTGGGGGTGAGGTGGGACTTAGTGCAAATCCCCTTTCCACTGAGTTTCCCTTCCGGGCACTTAATAAATTACAAATTACAGCAATCATTCCTGAGATTCCCGTTTCATTTTCCAGTGAGATCCTGGCTTTTCCCACTAAAGCCTGGCTTTGCTTTGGGAGATGAACCCATTAAACCCCCAACATGATGCTTTGAACAGCTGATTTTTGTGCTTCCAGCTTATTCCAGATCCCAGCTTTGCTCCCACTTTAATCTGGGATCCACTCGGACCAGAGATTCCAAAAAAATTCTCTCAGATTCTCAGGGTTTAAATTAATTTCCCCCAGTCCTGGAATATTCCTGATTTACTCCAGCTGAGCGACCTGCCCACAGTCCTGCCCATTCATAAACACTGAGAGGTAATAATTAATTTTAATGAGCAGGTAATAATTAATTTTAATGAATGCTGTTGCTGCACGGCGTAATTGTTTGAATTCATCAAACGCAGTGTTTAGAATTTAATGCAGAAATTATGTCCAAGCCGTTGTTAATAAAATCATTACAAATTCATTTAGCCCTGAACCAGCAAAGCACTTCCACGTGGATTTTCTGCATGGAAAGCTGAAGTGCTTCCCTGAATCCTGATTTTAAAGTTATAATTCCTTAGGCAGACTCAAAGAAGAAAACTCCTCCGATTTGTGACCTAAGGGGTCCTGCAGGGATCTTTGCTCATCATGGAATCGTGGCATAGAATCATTGAGGTTGGAAAAGTCTTCCAAGGTCATCAAACCCAGATTTTGACAGATCCCCACTTTGTCCCCAGACCAAAGCTCTGAGTGCCACATCCAGGAATTCCTTGGGCACCTCCAGGGATGGGCACTCCAAACCTCCCTGGGCAGTTCCAAGGCCTGAGCACCCTTTCCATGAGGAAATTCCTGCTGATATCCAACCTGAGCCTCCCCTGGCCCAGGCTGAGGCCGTTCCCTCTCCTCCTGTCCCTGTTCCCTGGGAGCAGAGCCCGACCCCCCCCGGCTGCCCCCTCCTGTCAGGGACTTGTGCAGAGCCACAAGGTCCCCCCTGAGCCTCCTTTTCTCCAGCCTGAGCCCCTTTCCAGCTCCCTCAGGAATTCTCCAGCCCCTTTCCCAGCTCCCTCAGGAATTCTCCTGCCCCTTCCCAGCTCCATTCCCTGCCCTGGACACGCTCCAGCCCCTCCATGTCTTTCCCAAATCCCAGAACTGGACCTGGGACTTGCAGTGTGGCCTCAGCAGTGCCAGCACAGGGGACAATCCCTGTCCTGCTCCTGCTGCTTTGGGTGCCCAGGGAGAGCTGCAGAAAGCAAGGACAGGGAATTTTATTCCCGCTTCCAGCACTGGGAAGACTTCACGGAGATCCTGAGCTCCGTCCTGGCACTTCATTTTTACCCCACTCCTGGTGGGATTCCCGAATCTGTGATTTATAGGGAAACCCTCGGCTGAGAACCTCCCTGAGGATCCAGCCATGAGCAGCCCAAACCCAAAATCCTCACCACCTCCTGTCTTCTCCTTACATCCCTCCCGTTCCCACATTTTTGCTGATCCACCCCAATTCCACACAATCAGATCTCTCTGACACCCTCAGGGCTCCTTCCTGGGCTCATCTTTATCTCCCAGAGCTCATCTTTAGTCCCTCTCCACTCCCTTTGACTCAGGGAATCTCAAGATATGGATCAGAGAACCAGTTTTATGCAGATGACATGCAGATTTCTGGGAAGTTTATCCCTAATTATTCCTTCTCTTCCCTTGTTTTATCAGTTTCTCTTGAGGACATGGAGGAGTCAATGCCATTGTTTCTGTCCTGGTCTATATTTAAAACTCAAATTTTAATTCTTGCTCTCAGGCATTGTTTTGTTCTCAAAACCTGAGGAAAAAATCTCCAAGAATTAAAGTTTTTGGTGGACTGGAAGCAAAAAAATCCTTCTGGAAGGTGGTGGTTCCACCAGGCTTTGGGAATGTTGGATCATTACCTTTCAGCACCCTACAAAGACAGAATTCCCTGGAAAGAGGCACCCAAAATGATAATATTTATCAGGACTGGGGTATTTCAGGGTTCAAACCTTTCCCTTGGGACAGCCACAAATCCCATCAGGAATAATTCCATCTTTGCTGCTACACCCACTGCCGACCTGGAAATTCAGGTTTATTTAACCAACAATGAAATTCCAAATTAACTAAAACATGGAATTGTGTTTTCCCCTTCCATTTGAGAAAAAAAACAGAGGTTAAACTGGGATTTAATAATTTCATATTCTCAAAATAAATTTCAGGCAATGTGTGTTAGTTGGTGTTTCAGCCCTTTCCAATAAAAACTTGGAATTAGGGAAAACCACAATTCCTTACAACACCAACATTCCTTCTAACCACAATTCCAACAAAGATTTTCAGTTTTTATCTTGGTGCACGAATCCCTGGTAAATGTTCTAAATTAAGGCATCAAATTCCGTGCCTCATTCCAAACCAGTGGCTGAGCAACATCCCAAAATTCCTGACTCACGTAATCCTTAAAAATTTCTTTTTCCTGATGAAAATGGGATGAAGGTCTCAGCTACAGGTTTTATTTAGCAATTCCGGATGCTGAAATAAACATGAACCCGAAATTTAGAGTCTGCTCAATCACGGTCACAGCAACGGGGTCATCCCTGAATTTGTTTAAAACTGGGGATTCCTGGACCAGGTGCCCAATGGATCATTTGGGAACATCCCTAACTACGAATAAAGGATTTTTTTTTTAAATTAAGTCAAATTTCCTGGCCAAAATAGCAACATGTGGGACCTTTAAAACTAAATTACCAAGGAGCCCTGAGCATTAAAATCAGCAGGATTTAATTCCAAGAACATGAGTCACTTTTCCAAGGAACTCTATTATTAAAGTGAGGGGGTTTGGTTTAGAAAGAACAATATAAAAGTTCTTTAAGAGTTATTTAAATCCTTTGTTTTCCTCCATAAAATCTCCCAGTTTTACATCCATCCTCTTTTCCCGGTGGCTGCAACACTTAACCGCAAGAGGGGGTAAAAAAACGTTGTTGTAAGAAAAACTTGCCACAAATATTTGGAGAAGCTGTTTATAAATTGAATATCAGAGCGAGCAAAACTTCCTCAGCCACATTCCGGGCCTTTCATTTTTCCAGGAGACATTTTCCACGCCTTCTGTGGGACTGAATTAATCAACTCATAAATTAATGGGAGAAAGAAGATGATTAAATCTTATTTTTCCTCCTGAATAATGCCAGGATAAACCAGGGAAGATGGGAATGATGGATGGAGATCCACAAAGCTGCATTAACCTTTCCCCACTTTTTGTATCCCCAGATTATTTGGAATAAACACCCAAGGAGAAAACCTCAGGTGGGGTAAATCCACCCCTTTTCCTGGGGTTAACGGAGCTCTGCTGATTTCCTGGCACCTGAATTTTGTTCCCTTAAAGGAATATTTATGGAGCAGCTGAGGAATCCAACGCCAGTGGAAAGAAATATCATGGAATGTCGAACTTTTTGTGGATGTCCCATCCCTGGAAGTGTTCGAGGCATTTGGAGCAGCCTGGGATAGTGGGAGGTGTCTCTGTCCGTGGCAGGGGTGGAATGGGATGGGATTTAAGGTCCCTTCCAACCTCAACCATTCCATGAGATCCCACATGGCACAGGGAACACCTCTGAATGAGGGAATGTGAAGGGAAGAGGTTTGGAAGCTCTCCTGGAGCAGGAATTGAGGCAGGAAGGAGCTGTGGGGGTTCTGAAGGCTGATTTTTGCTAATATGCTCACTTGCCTTGGAATTCTGATCCAAAATCCATGGAAAACGTGGGAGGAATTTGTGTGGGGGACACCACTCCTGGCACCAGCTGAGGGATCAAAAAATTCAAGTTTTTGGTGAACTGGAAGTAGAAAAACCCTTTTTGGAAGGTGGTGATGCCACCAGACTTTGGGAATGTTGGCTCATTACCTGCGCCCTCCAAAGACAGAATTCCCTGGAAAGAGGCACCCAAATTTTGGGGCATTCCCTGGATCATCTCACACGACTTGAAAAGGACAAACTCAGAGGAGCTCAAGAAAATTATTTTCCTTGTAAGGGACTCTCTGCTTTGAGTCCAGGCAAAATGTGGGAAAAATATCATTTATTTATCATGTTGTTCCTGCTCGCCAAATTAGGTCTTGGAATATTAAGACAAAGCTTTTCAAAAATTCTCAAAAAATTTCTTTCTCTTCTGATTTTAAATTTTTAGCACTTTTTTAACCTGAAAAACCCCAGTTTTCACTTGACTGTGGATTCAGAGACTTCCCTCGTTTCTCATGTCCAAGGTTTTCCCAGGAAAAGCTTTTCTTGCCACTTGGTTTTGGAATCAAAGCTGAGTTTCCCTTTCTGTCTCCAGGTTGAAGCAGCAGCAACTTCCAGAGGAGCAAATTCCAAGAACCTCGTGGAGCAATCGAGTCAGATCCAGCAATATTTTAATCCCTTTCCCAATTATGTGACAGCTCCTGAATTTCCCTGGGGTTTGATACTTTCCTTTCCTGTCTTTGGAAGAATCTGAGACCGCCTGAGAAAGGCAGAGCTGCATTTAATTGGGAAAAAAAATAAAAAAAAACCAGGAATGTTCAGTGCAGATTCAGTTCTAATAAAGTGTCAGAGAAAAAGGGGTGGAATTTTTCACTTTATTCAAATCTTCTGCTCCAAAAATCCTTGGAGTGAATAAATTACCGGCACTGCAGCAGAGTGAATTCTCGTGACCTTGAAACAGCAAAACCCCGAGCAAGGATGGCAGAGGAATTCAGGAATTGCTTCAGGAGCAGGTTTGGATGGAGAACAAAATATTGACTGGGCAAAAGTCAGCTGGGATGGAAAAATGTGGAGGAGTCTGGAAGAGCAGCTCCCATCCAGGAACAGAATCTGGCACTGCTGGTGGGATTTCTGCCTCATCCCATAAAATCAGCAGGAAAATTGGATGGTGAGGGCAGAGTGGGATGGCTTAAACCTGGAAACTTGGAATCTGCCTCTTTCCCAATCCCAGATTTTCCTGTTTCTGAGGTTGGTGGTAACAGGAGGTGGAACGAGCTTCCATAAGGTGCTTTGTGTCTTGGCTTAATTAATAATTAATTAATTGGGAAGTGTGTGAGACAAAGGAATCTGTACCACCAAAACCTTTGGGAATGTTGCTTCCCTGCCTAATCCATCCAGGGAATGGTCTTTTAGCCAACCTGTGGAGAGGGATGCAGATCCTCAAATAAATAAATTAAGTATCAAAATTAAAAACCCTGTATCCTGCAAGGCTTGGATCCAAAATGTCACCCAGGTTTGGGACCAGCACAGTCCTAAAATCCCTTTTTTCTTGATGGGAAAATATTGCTTTCACACCATGGAAATATTTTCCTCTGGATCCTGTGCCAGAGCTGTTCTGCCTGCCCTGGGAAATTCCATGGGATTTCAGAGTGGGAAGGTTTGGAAGAGCGGAATTCCACTTAGCTCACAAAAAAAACTCCTAAAATTATTTGTCCACTTGGTGTCCAGTTCCTCAGAACTCCCAAAAAGGCTTGGATTTCTTCATTCCCACTGAATTCCGGTGCCAGAAATTCCAAATCCTGCCTGGTCCCAACGCTGGCTCCATATGGATACCCCTGGCATGGGAACACCTCAGCCAGCAGTGCTGGAGCTTGAGGGGCTCAGCCTGCAATCAGGGAAGGGAAAATGGCCTTTCCCAAACTTTTGGGATTGCTGGGATGGTGAAGTCGGCAGATGGAGCAGTTTGGTGTCCCTGTCACTCCCTTATCCCACTTTTTCTGTGGGATGGGAACAAAGACCCAGCAGGCAGTGGGAAGGGCACAGGGGGCATTGCCATGGATGAGTGAGGGCCAAGGGACAGGGAGGGCATTCCAGACCCACCCGGGTACATTCCTGTGGCACCTTCTCCAGGAAACTCTGTCTTGGGCTGGATCATTTCCAGAGGTCCCTTCCAACTGATGCCTTCTCCAGCCTCCCAGAAACAGAGACCAGACAAGAGTAAGGGAATAAAGGTCGGGATTTATTTGAAAGCCTTCAAGGCACACCCTGGGGGAGCCAGAGGCTGCCTCCAAAAATGGACCCCAAGATGGACCCCAGGTCACGAGTTCTTCACACCTTTATAGGTTTGGTTCATTTGCATACCACGGTTAATTCTCCAATTAAAGCCCCAGTTAATGATGGAATTCCCCTCAGCTTGCTCCCCCCTTAGAGGCTTTGGGTTACACATTTTGGGCCTAGAACAGCCTGGCTGTCCTTGAAGGCAAAGCCTGGAGAGGCTTTGTTGTGTCTGCCCAGCACGAGAGAGCAGAAATTCCAGGCTACAAGGAACTGCAGAGTTACACTCTAAGCAGTGCAGGATTTGAAAAATATAAAAGTTAAAACCTAAGGCATCAGAACACTAAAAATTCCGTGACTCTGTGAAAGCCCAGACCAAAAATATCCTCAGTTTAACATCCCCGGAGCAGTCCCAGGAGCTGTAGAGTCAAGTTATCCCTTTTTTTCCCAAAATGAAGACCTCTGCAACCACCAGGATCTCTTAAAATCCCTGGACACCCAAACCCAATCCCAAATGTTGGGCTGGCTTAGACTGGGCATGGCTCTAAACTCTCTGCTGGTTTTAAAAACCCAAATCGGCTGCTCCATTTCTTACCAAAATTTCCAATTTAACCGTTTTGCCCTCAGTTGCCATCAAAGTCGTGGCTGCACAATTCTGCAGCCAACAGAGCCTCAGCTGCCCTTAGAGCAAACAAGGGCAAGGGGTCAAACATTTTAGCACCAAGAATTCCTTTGGCACAGCCCTGGTTAACATCCACACACAATTCCAATTCCTTTTCTGCATCTGGCTGAAGTTTTGCTGCCTTTCTCGTGTCCATGCCACAATTTTGGGGCTACCTAGGTTTAAAAAGTCGGAGAATAAAAAGTCCTTAATCCAGGTCCTGCAATACTCCATTAATCCTAAAAATTGTCACAGCTCCTCTTCAGTCCTGGGCAACGGCACCTCCAAGATTCCCTGGACCCCCTCTGGGCCAACACACCACGTGCCTTTGTATGGGAAATCTCGNCAGTGTCCATAAAGGAGCCAGAGAAGTCCTTCAGCTTCATTGGAATAAAGGCAGAGCCCCCTGAGCCACAGCCTGCGGGGTTTTTCTCCCTCGGGGTTTCAGAGGGTGCAGCCTCCTTTTATCCCAAACTCCCGACCACACAGATCCCTCTTCCTTCCCCATTGCTGAGGAACCAGGAAGGTGCAGCTTCCCAAACCACCTGCCCCATATCCCCCCTTAAACCTGTCCTTTTCCCCCAAAATTCAGAATTTCAGCCTTGTGCAGCCCCATTTGGCTGTTTCAGGAGCCAAACTGGAACAAACTGGTGGCTGGAAGTGGGAACAGACATCCAGCCCCACCTCAAAGCCGTTCCCACCCATCCCCTCACCCACGGAATTGTCTGTAAAGACATCAGTGCTCATCTTCCCTATCAGTGCACTTAGAGAAAAAGAACAGAGATACAAAATAAAATGGGATCTGAATGAGGCAATTCAGGGAATCTGCACCCCTCAAGTGCCTCAGCCAATGGAGAAAGAGAAGGGGGAATGGGGCCGGGAAATTGGGATAAAAGGGAGGCTGCATCCTCCAGCAATTCCAGAGACCCCATGGGAAATGCCCCATGGCCTCTCCCTTTGTTCCAACAACATTACAGGACTCCTCTGTCTCCTTTTTGGACGTAAACCTCTGATATTGTGGATTAATTTTCCCAACACAACTTTATTGGAATAAAGGCAGAGATCCCCCTGAGTCACATCCTGCAGGGTTTTCTCTCTCGGGGTTTCAGAGGGTGCAGCCTCCTTTTATCCCAAACTCCCAACCCCACAGATCCCTCTTCCTTCCCCATTGCTGAGGTACCAGGAAGGTGCAGCTTCCCAAAACACCTGCCCCATATTCCCCCTTAAACCTGTCCTTTTCCCCCAAAATTCAGAATTTCAGCCTTGTGAGGCCCCATTTGGCTGTTTCAGGAGCCAAACTGGAACAAACCCGTGGCTGGAAGTGGGAACAGACATCCAGCCCCATCCCAAAGCCGTTCCCACCCATCCCCTCACCCACGGAATTGTTTGTATGGACATCAGTGCACATTTTCCCCATCACCTCCAATCCCAATTCCACCTTCAAACTCAAAAAGGAGGCAACTCACAGAGCAAACCTTGGACGTTTAAAAACATCTCCCGTTGCTGCGGTCCATCAAAATTCCCTCGGGGAAGGAGAGTGTGAAAGAGCAGCCACTTGTGCAGCAGCAATTTTAATCAGGCAAAACTGAGATAAGGGACTGATTACGGAGTTATTGAGCTGATAAAATCCTGACTGGAGCTTTGTAATCAATCAGCAGCCACTGCTCATCCATGGAATAACCAGACGGTGCAGCTGCCTTTCCCTGGGTATTTATAAAGCACTCCTGGAGAAGTTATTTACCTTTATTAGCTGGATTTTCCATAATTAGCTCGGCTCCTGGGAGGAATTTCAGTGCCTGGATGGACACCTGGGACACAGGACAACTGTTTTAATCAATGTTCACCTTCTTCTTAATGCCTCAGGGAACGATGGATGGCTTGGGAAGAGAAATTAAAGGATATATTGGAATTATTAACAATGTTCTATCAAGATAAAGAGAACAGATCCAGGTGTGCAGATATCCAAATCCAGGATATCCCAAAGCTCAGGAACTTGTGCTTGTATGGAATCACCTCGGTGTGAAGGGATTTTTTTGGCATCACTGATTACCCCACAGCTTTTCTCTGGTTATGGGATCCATGGATGTATGTGAGGGACTTTGGGAAAAGTTTGGAATTTCCCTCTTTTAGCCTCTCACTCTCCACACCAGATTTTGGCAGTGCTGATGAGCACCCCCCTCCTCCACAGGCAGATTTCCCATTTCTGGCAAGTCAAGCAGGAATTTCTCTTCCCAGTTTTTTCCAGGACTGAAATGGGTTTTTCAGCCCAACACTAAAACCTTTAATAGGGTAAAGATTAAAAAGTTGTGTCACTAAAAACTGCTTTGATATCTCAGTTATTCCTCCTAGAATGGGAGCCTTTGCTCCCTTTTTGGAGCCATTTTTCCAACCCCAATTTTTACAAAAGAGAAAAACACCTCAGAGAGAAAATCCCTCATGCAAAGGCTGCTCCTGTTTCTCTGTTAATTAAAATAATTCAGCTGATGAGGCTCATTAGGCCTTCAAGAGCTTCCCAAATGCTGTGGTCACCACAAAAGGCTGCATTAAGAAGGTGCTGATTTAGAGAGCAGCTCTGCATCTTATTTACCGGGAAGAAAATGGATGGGGAGATAAGATCAGCAGCTGAAACCAAGAAATGAAAAGAGATAAAGATGCACAAGCAGGTTCAGCTCCAGCTGGAGCTGTTCCTGATGGGATCTTTAATTTCAGGACCACATTCCATTGTTATCCTCAGCTCCTCTGCCTCGCTCCTCACACACAGAGCAGAGGCTGCTGCCTCAATAAGAGAAAAATCAATATTTTGCTTTTTAGCGCTGTTCAGTGCCCTCATCTCGCTCCTTATTTATTGTGGGATTGTCAAACTCCGCTCCCAGATCAGCTGGAACACATTCCCATTTCATTTTCCAGGGCAGGCTGGGGTGGTTTCATGGACTGGGAGCAGCTCAGGAGTTGAAAACCTCCACTAATTGTGGAGTTTTGAAACAGCAATTACGGCATTTTAAGACTAATTGGGATTCTCAAACTGTTCTGGATGTGAATTCCATACAGAGCTGGGGACGCTCAGGGCTTGTGCCAGGCTGCCACAGGGTCACAGGGCAAATCCCAACTCCTTCTAGTGGGGATTCAAGATGGATACAGGAAAAATGATGGGGAAATGGTTTGATTTTCCAGCTGTGGCAGGTGATTATGGCCAGAACTGCAGCACTTTGCCATTTATCTCCTTTATTCTCCCAGCTTTTCCCAGCTCGGGGACAAGGCCAAGTGTGTGTGTGACAGGAACAGTCACAACCCAACCCTGCTGCTCCATCCGTCACTGCTGTGAGCGGCAGCTGCTCCATGAGCTCAAAAATCCCTTTTTTCACCCAAAACACGGACAAGGAGCAGCCTCCCTGAGGGTTTGAGCTCCTTCTCCTTCCTGTTGCCTCGGCAGTGGATGGAATTCCAGGTCACCTCACTCTGGAGGGACAAATTAAAGCTGTGTCAGGTGTGGTGGAGGATTGAAGCATTCCTGTGACAGAGGGAATGTCTTCCCAGCGGGAAAACCAGCTGGAAAATCTGCTTTTCCTTGTCTGGGAACAGCAATTACCAGGAAAATCAGAGGTGTTGAGTGCCTTGGAAAGCTTTAATAATTAAAGGATTTTTCCTGTCTGTCTCCAAGGCATTCCTGACACTCCCCTTTCCTTGGATAATCTCTCTTTCCCAGGGCTCCATTCCAGATCCAAGGAATGGAGTGGAAGGCATCTGGCTGATTTTTACGTTTCACTCCAGACCTGTCTTAAACTCATCCTCTCCTGGCAGGAATCTGAAGGTCTGAAGAGTGAATTTCTGGTTTTTGAGGACCTAGAGATGATGTCAACATTTCCTTCCATTACTGTGGAACCTGGGAAAACAAACAACAGTGGAATGTCCTGGTAATAATGGAGAAACTTGGAATTTTGACCGGTGTCTATTCCTCATGCAATGGGATTAATCTGTCTTGGGTTTTGATCCCTAAAATTCAAGTTTCTAAGCAAAACTGCATCTCCCTCCCGCCCTTCACACAGCAGTAACTCAGCTTCTTGGTGGCTGATCCATTAAAAACTGGGATACCGGGAATGAACAACTCTGAAGGTGCTCCAGATAAAGATTTTTCCAAAGGGATTCCCAGTGTATCCCATTAAACTCCTCAGATCGAGATAATTTTGTGCCAGGTGACTTGGATAGTTTTCCACTGAGGTTTGCTCCTGACCTTGCAGGTTTTCTGGGGATTATTATGGGAAATTCCATTTTGGAATGACAGAAGTCCTATTTTACAGTTTTCTGATCCCTCAACATGTGGAGAGGAGATTTAGATGGGATTTTGGGAAGGAATTCCTGGCTGGGAGGGTGGGAGGGGCTGGAATGGAATTCCCAGAGGAGCTGTGGCTGCCCCTGGATCCCTGGAAGTGTCCGAGGCCAGGTTGGACAGGATTGGAGAAATCTGGGATAGTGGAAGGTGTCCCTGCCCATGGAAGAGGGTGGAATGAGATGGAATTTGAAATCCTTTCCAACCCAAACCATTCCCTGATCCTACAATTCACTACATGAAACTCTCCCACAGTTTGGTCCAGAGCAGGAATACGATCCCATAAACTCAAGGTGTTCTTATCCTTGTCGTGTCTCAAGGAAAAATAAATGCCCAGGAATTTTATGGCCTTAGGGATGCTGGCACAAAATCCACTGATAACGAAGACATTTCTTTTTGGATATGCCCCAAAATATTCCTTAGTTCCCTAAATTAAGCTTTGATACAGGATTTTTAGTTGGGTTTAGTTGGGTTCTGAGGTTATGCTGAGTTGTGCATTCCGAGGGAAATGCTCAGAGTTTCATGGACCACAAAATCATGGAATTGTTGAGGTTGGAAAAGCCTTCCCAGAGCATCAATCAATCAATCAATCAATCAATCAATCAATCAATCAATCAATCAGGATCATTCAGGCTGGAAAAGACCTTTGAAATGATTGAGTCCAACCTGTTCCAAATCCCCACCTTGTCACCAGCCCAGAGCTCTGAGTGCCACTTCCAGGAGTTCTCTGGACACTTTCCAGAGGATGGGCAGGAGGGAATGTCCCAGCTGATCCTGGTGCTGTCACATTTCCATTCCCATTAATTGTCACAAAGTCTCTTTATTCCCCCTCTTTGCCACTCCCAGATTTTGATTTTTCCAGGGAAGGAAATGAGGCTCCGCTGCCAGCGTTCCACTCCATGTAACTCTTCCCAGAAGCAGGAAAAATAAACAATTTGGGAAGTTCTGAGAGTGTTCCAGCCACGGAATGTGTACAGCCCAACGGGGAACGTGAAGCACTCGGCACCAAAGGTAAAATTACGGCATTAAGTTTTTGTGGCATTAAGTTTTTGTGGCATTAAGTTTTTATGGCATTAAGTTTTCCTCCCTGGCATGTGTTTTTATGGATAATATTTACCCACAATTCCATTATATGGACCACTGGCAAATGGGATTGATCATAAAAGAGGACAATAAAACTCATTAATGCCAGAATCACAGGGATCATTTCACGTCGTTGATTCGAGTTGTGCTCAGCCTAAAGTAATAATCCAGCGATGGAATGAAGTCATCCTTTCCTCCTGGGAGATTATCCCATGATCCCATCCCAAAATTTCCTCTGTCTGCATCCCTGCTCGTTATCCCATCCGAATTCCCTTGGGCACTACACGACAGAACTTTATTTTTAGTTTTTTAATAATCCTTTTGTATGGAGGGAAGAAATGACAGACAAACCTAAGGAATTGCGCGGGAATTTTTTTGCTGCTGAACAGAACCTTCCACAACTTCCTTGGGATTATCCCATTTGTTTTAACCCCAAAGTCAGGCATTTGCCCCCAAAAAATTTGGCTGCCTGTCCCTGCTAATCCAATGGAATGAGCACCTTTCCATAATCACCTCATCAGATTCCCTCTTCCTCTTTTCCAGGTGCCCATCCTGGGTATTGGGGAGTATTCACTGCTCTGCTTCAGTGATGGAAATTGGGATTTTTTTTTAGACTTCTGGAATTTTTGAAGCTGCTTCCCCAGAGGGGTTGTTTGGTTATTTTTATAACTGCGGTGCTGGGAGACAAAGCTGCTGGAAAAACCAGTTCCCATTAAATAGTTTAGGAGCAATTCCCCAACAGTCGGACTCCTAATAAGCAGTGGATGTGCTCTGATGTGAAATGTTCCTAAATAAATTGTGATAAAGTCACAAAAAATCTGCATCCAAATCTTCAGTGCTGGGCAAACACAGGCAAATCCCTCTGAATGGATGCACGGAAGCCTCGAGCAAAAATAGGGAGACAGGTCTGGAGAGCTGCTCCTGGTGGGATTTATTTGGGAGACAACACGGAAAGGGCTCCGAGGAGCCTCAGGATTGTAAATGGCCTTGGAGAGGGGAGTTGTGCTTGGAAAAGAGAAAAGCTGCTTATCCTGGAGCGGGAATAACTCAGGGATCAGCTGGGATGGGGGAAGGGAAGGGAGACAGCTCCGAGAAGAGCCTGATCTCTGAATGAAAGCCCTGGAAACATTGCAGCTCCTTCACAACATAAATCCTGACTCACTGACAGCTCCAGCCGTTTTTCCTTTTTTCTCTCTCTCTCCCCCTATCAATTTTTTTCCCATTTTGTTTTGTCTGCTTCAAGCAGAGCTGTTTTTCTTCCTCAAATCCTGCTGAGAACAACACTCGTGTCGCGTTGCTGGGGACACACGCGAGTTGTCATCATCTGTCACCAGCGTCTTTTCATCTCTTGGAGCCCTCACTGCCCCTTCTGCTGCTCCCTCTGCCTTTTGATCTTTCCACTCTGCTGTTCCCTCTGAAACGCTCAGACATCCAAGTGAACAATACCCAGCCAGGAAAAAAAAGCAAAACAAAACAAAAGAAAAAAAAAAAAAAAAAAAAAAAAAAAAAAAAAAAACAAAAAAAAACAAAAAACCAACATAAAATGCCTTGATTTGTATCGCTGGGATTCATGGAGATGAAAGAGGAAAATCCAGGGTTCCAGCTCAGGAATGGTTAAAGATAAAGTCACGGAATCAAGGGGAAGGGAAGTGACTGATGAATGGAAAGAGGGCTCTGTCCCCGATTATAAATCCAGTGGGATTTGAGTCCCAGAATTCCAGGGTTGGAGCTGAGCAGAGAGAGGTTCCTGAATTCTTTTTCTGGCTGCCCCACGGAACAGAAACCATTGGGTTCCACCTTTTTTTAACCCCAATAATTCCTGCTTAGGTCGGGTGGAGCAGCATCCCAAAGATGTGGAGTCCCTGAGGCGCTGGGACACAACAAGCAGAGCTCTTCGATGTCCCTTTGTTTTTGTATCCAGAGGGAAACCACTCTGAAATCATAGAGATAATTCCTCTTAACCCCTCGCTGTCCTCTCCCCCTTTCACCGAGTCAGCAAGGGAAAAAAATCCCATAAAATTCATAAAAATTCGCTGCTTCAAACCTTCTTTTAACAGCAGAGTTCCAGCTTCGCGTTCTTCAAGCACAACTTCTCAATCGCTGCAAGGAGAAACACAAAATAAACACTCAAAGCCCACCTTTAGCTCTCTCCTGGGTGGGGTGAGGTTGTTGCTACTCCAGGGATTTGTTCTTTACAACCACCTGGAAGGAGGGTGGAGCTGGAGGGGTTGGGCTCTGCTCCCGAGGAGCAAGGACAGGACAAAGGAAATGGCCTCAAGTGGCACCAGAGGGGGCTCATGTTGGATATTTGGGAAATTCCTGCAGGGAAATGATTTACAAGCTCAGGACAGTGGTGGCGTCACCACCCCTGGGAGTGTTCCAAAAATTTCATCCGAGGTTGGATTTGATGATCTTGGAGGTCTTTTCCAACCTTAAAGGTTCTGTGGTTCCATACTTGAGACTTTACAGCACCTCCCAACCCTGTGGAAGAAGAAAATTCCTGGGAATGAGGGTGAATTTGAGTCGTTGTACGCAGGATTCTTGGGTCAGTGTGGTTTTGTCATTTAAATCCTTGGAAATCAAGGACATCCAATGCTCTCACCAAGATTTTTAATAATTGTGGCTAAAAACAAAAAACCAGTGCTGAGCTCCCTGTTCCCTGTCCCTTAGGAATGAGATATCCTTGATGAGGTCACCCTGGGAAAGGAGTTGATGCAAACTCAGAAATAAAAGGGGAAACTCAAATGGCAAATGCCCATCAAGGGCAGATTGGGCATCCCTCAGACCAACCCCACTGCCCATCCCAACCTGAAGAGCTGCCCATGGTCCCTGATGCCATAAATCCTGCTGGAAGTGCCTCTTTTCCATATTCTGTGGCCTTTGGCATCAATCCAGGTGCAGGATTTCATAAATCTGCCTCACTTCCATGGTTTTTCATCCATTTTTTTCTCTTCTTCAATGCAGGAACCAAACGAGAAGTTTCGTTTTTAAGAGGAGATGAGGGAACCTTAAAACAAGCAGCCGAAATTGTGCAGTTTCCCAAATTCCCACTAAAGTCAGAATGAAACAGAACTTCATTCCCAAATTATAATTGCCAGAGATATTTTCATTTTCAATGGTTCTTGGGATTGATTTTTTCCCATGGAAAATAGGAACTACAACGGACACAAACTTTTACCACAGAATTTTTAGAATAAAGAAAGTGGCTTTGCTTTGAATCATCTTCCATCCTGTTGGGATCTTATGGATTTTTATTCCATGAAATGGGGATCGGTCACAGGTTGGACTTGGTGATCCTGGAGTCTTTTCCAACCTCTGGGATTCTGAGATTTAAGAAGGTCAAGCCTTGCCGAGAATTTATTTTTATAACTCACAGAGCACAGCAGAGCAATCATCCTAAAATCCTCATGGACAACCAAGTCAAAATGAGAAGAGAGAAATCTTCTCCCTGTTCATCTCAGTGGGAAGAGGCACCAGTGTGATATTTTCCAAATTTTCCATCAAAAACCGTATTTCCTGCTAAATTCCTGGAGCAAACCAGCATTTCCCTGGTGGAATTGCAGCCCCTTGAACTGTGATTCCACCAAACCCACATTGCTCCGAATTTGAGAAAAATCAGCCCTGAAAAATCCTCCAAAATTCCCTGATCCACTTGGTCTGCTCCAGGTATCCCTTCCTCAATGCACAGCTCCAAAGGACTTCTGGGAATAGGGAAGCCATTCAACATTTTTAGGAAATCCTTAAAAAAACAGAAACTAGCAGGGGGCTGTTGAGTAATAAAATTATTCTAATTGGCTTAATTAGGAGCCAAAGCTGCTCTTTGGTGGATTCTCACCTTCCTGTTAACAGCACCAATTGAATTTAGGGAACACGCAGGGAGAAAATTGCCTGGCTGGATGCAGATTGGATCATGCAGCTCATGGAATTGTTCAGGGGCTGTTTAACGGGATCTGTGGGAAAAGGAACATAAATCTCCCAAAAACCACAAAGACTCAGTGCTGCAGGGGAGGGAAAAAACATCCTTTACTCTGGGAGCTGCTGAGGGAAGTGAATTCCCCTTTTTCTCTCTGGTTTAACTCCCATTTTCCCCATCCTCTTCCCAACTCCCTTTTCTCCTGGTTTTCCTTTACCCCCCACAGATCTTTAACTGTTATTTGCCCCTTTCTGGATCATTCTGCCCAAATTCCCAGCACCTTAATCCCGAGCCTTCTCACACCAGAGAATTCCCAAGGGACCATCCTGCCCATCTGACATTCCAGGGGCTTCTGGAAGTGTCCAAGGCGAGGTTGGATGGGGCTTGGAGCAGCCTGGGATAGTGGAAGGTGTCCCTGCCCATGGAATGAGAAGATCCCTTCCACCCCAAACCCTTCTGGGATCCTAACAGGGTTAATAACATGGATTAGGGAGCAGATGGTAACAAAATCAGGAGAAATCCATCTTGTCTTGTTCACAGGAATTTTATCGCTGTGAATTTGTGATGGAATTGCAGTCCCAGCCCTGGGAATGCAGGAAAGGAATGAACAAAAAACCAATGGCCCCGTGGTGGCTGCACTTTGCTGCCTCTTATCAAAGGCCAGAGAATTTCCTTCGTTAGCTTAACACAGGGTTAACAAAAATTCCTGGGATCCGTGTGCCTTTTCCATATAAACCCCTCTGCAACTAAAGCCACAAATCCAAGTATTGGATTTGGCTAAAATAACACTCCAGCATTACCTCGGGAACCCAACGGAATTCACAAACAAAGCCAAGCTCAGCAAATTTTCACTTCTTGCTTAATGACGACCTTGAGATGCTCCACTCCAGCACATTGAGGGATTCACCTCCCTTCCTGCAATTCCAACAGGTCTGGAATTTTGAACATTGTGTTTCCAGGTTATTTGGGGTTGTTTCCCCACACAATCAGAATAACTGATTAATTTATGCAAATATTGTCTGTAAACCAACGGTGAGGGTTTCAATCGTGGTTCTGTTCATCATAAATGAGTATTAAACCCAAAATCCCGAGGTGCCAGTGGGACAATCCATGGGGGATTGGAAATCCAGACTTTCAGTGGTCTTTATTTTCTAAGTAAGATCTTTCACTGATCAGGTCCTATTGACTTGGCACATGGATATAAATGAATAAATATAAATATAAATATAAATGAATAAATATAAATGAATAAATATAAATATA
>VWZQ01004511.1:72133-118869 GCA_013397015.1 Myiagra hebetior
GAACTACAGAACCACAGTTTGGGTCAAAACCAACCTTTAAAGGTCACATCAGGGCACTGAGGAATAATAGGATTGGAGCATCTCCTCCATGGAGGAAGGCTGGGAAATCTGGGAATATTCAGCCTGGAGAGGAGAAGGTTTTGTGGAGACCTCACAGCAAATCCCAGGATCTGGAAGGGATACAGGGAACTGGAGAGGAGCTGGAGTGACAGGACAAGGGGATGGCTTCAGACTGGAAGAGGGAAGATTTAGGTTGGATATTGGGAATTGGGAATTCCTGGCTGGGAGGGTGGGGAGGGGCTGGGCTGGAATTCCCAGAGAAGCTGTGGCTGCCCCTGGATCCCTGGAAGTGCCCAAGACCAGGTTGGACAGAGCTTGGAGCACCCTGGGACAGGGGAAGGTGTCCCTGCTCTTCCATGAGTCAGGGGATCTCCATTGCAAATAAATTCCCTTCAAAATCCTCTTCCTTGTGTTATTCCATGAAAATCCCAGCGATTTTCTGTCCCAGCCAAATCCACTTTGCTGCAACCCAACTCCAGCCTTGGCTTTCTCCTCCCTGGAAGTCTCCATTTGCAGCCTGGCATGTCAGGGATCGTTGGAATTCATAACAACATCATTCAAGGGCTATTTCATGGATTAGAGTTCCATTTGGAGCCTTTTCAGTCATTCCAGAGTAAATACTGGATCATCCTCGCAAGGAGCTTCCAAATCTATGTATTTGCCAAATTTTTCTGCCTGGATACAAATCCGTTGCTATTGCTGGGATGTGCAGAGCTGTCACCCCAATTCCATGAAGGGAATGCAGCCCCAAGTATCCAGAATTCCTACAGCAGCTTCCAAATCCTACAGGGCACCGTTAAATAAATAATTGGGTCATTTTTCAGTTGGATCAGGGACTTTTTAAAGCCTAATTTTGAGCCTGATATTATTATTTTTAGGAAGATTTTTTTTTTTTTTATTTTTTTAGGAAGGAATTCCTGGCTGGGAGGGTGGGGAGGACCTGGAATAGAATTCCCAGAGAAGCCTCAGCTACCCCTGGATCCCTGGAAGTGTCCAAGGCCAGGCTGGATGGGGCTTGGAGCAGCCTGGGACAGTGGGAGATGCCCCTGCCCACGACAGGGGTGGAACTGGGTGGGATTTAAGGTTTTTTCCAAACCTAACATTGTGGGATTTTTCTCCAATATCTGAAGGAGGCTTTTTTCCCTCCTTTTCACTCCACACTTCTTTCCCAGGATCTCTTCCACTTCCAAACTGTTTATCCTGATGGTGAAATGCAGGATATGCTTTTCCCTTGTCACCCCAGCAGCCACTTGAGCTATCTCAGAAAAGAAAATTCCAATTATTCCAAGACACACCTTGATCTTGGAAAATAAAGTCTACCCATAGAAATGGAGGAAAGACTTTGGGAATGCTCCTAGGTTGACACAGGGAGGGGATGGGAGCAGAATTCCTGGTTATAAATCAGTCACACCCCCAGTCCCAGCCTGGAAGAGCTGGGATTTATCATTATTTCATTTGCTGTCGGAATCAAAGGAAAAGAATCCGAAGGAACAAAGGGAATGCAAGGAAATGCAGCTCCGGAGGTGTCATGTACTCGTCAAACGTGATCCTTTATTCATCACAGAGCTGAATAAAACAAGAAGGAATTCTGTCATCCCGCTCTGGAGAACACGGAAACACCAAGTAAGACACGATGGATCCCTTATTGATCTGTAGGAACAGGGGAATGTGGGTATCAGGCACTTCCAAATGCCAATCGTGGGAATGCCATGGGCACGAGGGGCAGCCACAGCTGCCCTGGGAATCCTGTGCCAGGGCCTCACCACCCTCCCAGCCAGGAATTCCTTCCTAAAAAAGTAAAATTTTAAAAGATCTTCCTAAAAATAATAAAATCAGGCTCAAAATCAAGATTTAAAAATTCCCAGCCAGGAATTCCTTCCCAATATCCAAACTAAACCTCCCTTTTCCAATGGGAAGCCATTCCCTGGCTCCTGTCCCTCCATGCCTTGTCCCCAGTCCCTCTCCAGCTCTCCTGGAGCCCCTTCAGGCCCTGGAAGTGACTCTGAGCTCTCCCTGGATCCTTCCCTTCTCCAGCTGAACACCCCCAGTATTCCCAGCCTGGATCCAGCCCTTGGAGCATCTCCATGGCCACTCTGGAATCTCCCTCTCACCGTCCAGCACCCCCAAGTCCTTCCCAGGGCTGCTCCCCATCCATTCTCTTCCCAGCCTGGATTTGTAGCACGACCCCAATGGGTCAGAGCTGAGTTATTGAGGCACAAACTTCCCAAAAGATCAGGGAACAGGGAGCTGTGGATTGTTCTGGATGCAGAATTCCTTCACCTTGGGAGAGGGCACTGGACTGAAAGGAAGGGGCAGACCCAGCACTGCAGGATCAGGAGACTTTGATCTGTTCTGCAGCTCCTGGGTGTCAATGCCCATAAATCCACGGGAATAAAAGCCCTGAGAGCTGGAGGATTTTCAGGTTTTTTTTTCAGGGGGTTAGAGCCATAAATTCTGGGATTTAGACCAGAAGGAATGCAGGGTTTGAGAGATGACAGGAGAATCATGCCCTGGGAGGGAAAAACCTTTAATGAGTTCTGTAAGGAAAGGCCAGCCCAGCAAACTCCATAAATCTTCCCTTTTTTATGCATTTTAGCATCTCAACCCCCAGATCCATAAATACGGATTTCACTGGGGCCGTTAAATAGAACAGGATTTCTCCTTTGCCACTTGGTTTTATGGCAGGGACACGACAACAGAAACTTCAGAGCCTTCCAGCTTTTCCCATAAAACCTTTAAACCTCTGCTGTTCCAAGGTGTTTTCCAACGTGTCCCTGAATTCCAGGAGAGGACCCTCAGCCAGTGGCAATGACACAGAAATTGCCACGAGGTCACACATCGAGGGCAAGGCCACATCAGCTGCGTGGTGGCCCCTGGCAACCTCTCTGAGAGGATCTGGTGCCACCGAGAGATGATTTAGGAACCAGAAATAGCTCAAAGTTCTCGGAGTTAGCTCAGAGTTTTCTCCTGGCCTTGCCTCCCACATTCTTACCATGGTTAAGGTTTCCCGGGAAGAAGAACAAACTTTTCCAATTTTTTAGTTGGCTGCTTCAAGAGAGGGTTTGGGGAAGACCAGGGAACCACAGAATAATAGGATTGGGGTTGGTTTCTACCTGACAGGAGGGGGCAGCTGGGGGAGGTCGGGCTCTGCTCCCAGGGAACAGGGACAGGAGGAGAGGGAACGGCCTCAGCCTGGGCCAGGGCAGGCTCAGGGTGGGAATCAGCAGGAATTTCCCCATGGAAAGGGTGCTCAGGCCTTGGCAGGGGCTGCCCAGGGAGGTTTGGAGTGCCCATCCCTGGAGGTGTCAAAGGAACTCCTGGAGCTCTGGGCTGGGGACAAGGCTGGGATTGGTCACAGCTTGGACTCGATGATCTTGGATGGTTTTTCCAACCTCAAGGATTCCAAGATTCTGTGGGTTGGAAGGAACTTTTAAAAAGCTGGAGAAGATGCTGGAGTAGTGACCAAACACTTGAAGTCTGCAGGAGCATCGGTTCCTTGGTCCCTGGGATGTCACCAGGAAGGGGCAGCTCCTTCTCTTCCCTCCCAGTACTCTGCCCCATTTCCATGGTGTGGTTCCATGTGGCTCCCAGTTAATTCAGGAATTGAATACAGGTGACTGGGTGATGCCACCTGAGTCCCCAGCGTCCCCATCCAGGGACAATAATCAGATTTTCCTGGCTCAGGTTGGCTTCCAACCCACATCTGTGGGAGTTGGGCACTCTGCACTAATCCAGGTTCTTTATCTTCACCTCTGGGGAGCTTTACCTCGAGCCCCAGCAGATGAGAAACGGCTGCAGATGTTGTTGCAGGTTGTTGATTTCTCCTTATCTCTGCCAGCTCTCAGCTCCGGCCGCACATCTGATGCAGCCGAGTCCGAGCGGGCACTGCCCAGTCCTGGGCTGTCCCGGCCTTTTTGTGCCCTTTCCATCATCCAACCATTCTTCACAACGCATTTATTAGTGACTGTTCTGTACCAATTCATTTGCACCTGTTCTAGACACGGAATTTCCACCTCTTTTTCATTCTACCAATCATTTTGTGCCACCACCACCAGAGAAGATGGAGGAGAAGGAGAAGAAGAGGAAGAACAGGGCAACGCCCAAAATACTCCACCTTAAACCCTTCATCCTCATATTAAAAACCCTAAAATCTACTTTTTACCTTGTAAAATACTAAACCACTGCTCATTTTCACACTCTGGTGGCTTGCAATGATTCTGGCAGTGTTGGTAACTTTTCCCATGGGCTGAGGTCAAAGCCGGTGCCATTCTGGGCTTCTTGCCAGGGGCTGGGACCCCCTTGCTGGGGCTCCTGACCCCCCAGGGCAGCCCGAGGTGTGCCTTGGGTTCCAACACATATCCTTGGTATCCTGGGGAGAAAACGAAGCCCTTCATCCCAGCTCTGTGCTTTGGGATAACTGCACTGTGTTCCCTCCACCTGGAGAAATTCCCAAACTGCTCCAGAGAGAGTTCCAGCTATGCTGATTCCCTGTCACCAGCCAGATGAAGGAGTGTGTGACACTTCCAGGAGTGAATTTCCAGGATGCTGTGGAGCACTCGATTCCATGGCTCCCTTAGGAGTGAATGGAATCATAAACACAGGAAAATGTGTCCTGTAGGCACCGGGAGCTCGACAGGAGCATCCCTTGCCAGCTCCGTGCCCTCCTTTCCTGGGAATATTTTTGCAGCACACCACTCATCCCAATGGCTTTTTAGGGAATGAATTGGAGTGAGGAACTCAGGATAAAAGGGAACTGCTTGGCAGGGAGGCAGTGATGGGTTGGGAAGGTTGCTGCAGGGGAATAAAGGAACACACAGCTCTGAGAATGCTCGGAATAATCATGGAGTGGTGCCACTCTATCCATATATTTAGGTTGGAGTTAACAAAATGGGAAGCATTAAATCCATCAGCCTTGGGCTGATCCCAGAGGATGGGCAGCAGGAAAGGTGGGAATTCTGCCCTGCTCAGGTGAGACCCCACCTTCAAAGCTGCTCCAGCCCTGGGGCTCCCAACAGCAGGAGGATGTGGATGTGTTGGAGCAATTCCAGAGGAGGCACCAGGATGATCTGAGGGATGGAGCAGCTCTGCTGGGAGGAAAGTCTGGGAGAGCTGGGAATGTTCAGCTGGAGAAGGGAAGGATCCAGGGAGAGCTCAGAGCCCCTTGCAGGGCCTAAAGGGGCTCCAGGAGAGCTGGAGAGGGACTGGGGACAAGGGATGGAGGGACAGGACCCAGGGAATGGCTTCCCACTGCCAGAGGGCAGGGATGGATGGGATCTTGGGAAGGGGGAATTCCTGGCTGGGAGGGTGGGGAGGGGCTGGGCTGGAATTCCCAGAGAAGCCGTGGCTGCCCCTGGATCCCTGGAAGTGTCCAAGGTCATGGTTGGATGGGGTTTGGAGCAACCTGGGATAATGGAAGTTGTTCCTCTTGAATGTCCCTGTCAGTCCAGAGGATTCCATGATTCCACATTAAAAACAGGGAAGGCTGGAGCCTCCCTCCCATCTGAAAAATGTCTGGGCCTGACAATGTCACAGGGAAGGCAGAAATTCCTGACACTCAGTCCCCAAACCCCCCGACCGTTCCAGCACTGATTTTCTTTCCTAATGATTTAAT
This sequence comes from Myiagra hebetior, assembly GCA_013397015.1. Lineage (NCBI taxonomy): Eukaryota > Metazoa > Chordata > Aves > Passeriformes > Monarchidae > Myiagra > Myiagra hebetior. Next base: position 77,805 of record VWZQ01004511.1, read on the forward strand.
TTGGGATCATCCCATAAAAACCAACACTTTAAATGCCCTTTCCTTGGAAAGCTGATCAACGCTGGCATCCATGTGGGGATTTTTTTTCCCCCAACCTCTTCCGAGGAAGCCTCTTTTGGCAGGACAATCTCCCAGCTTTGACTGTCACATCTCCCACCCTCAAAATCAGAGCAGGAATGGTTTTTCCAACAGGGATGCGGCTGCCAAGGCTGGAAGAGGTGGAGGCGACTGCGACGCTGCTCCTGGAGCTTTTCCTTGGCACGCTTGGCACTTTTCCTCTCATTTCTGTGGCCCTGTGCCTTTCCTGCCTGGAATGTGGCCCGTGTTTTCACGGCTGGCTTGCCCTGCACGAGGCCCTGTCACCACATGGCGCCTCCGGAGTTTTCCGAGGGAATTTGCAAACCTCGCTCTGCCTGTTCTCATCAGTGTCCTTATCCTGACAGGATCTGGGGTTTATGGAGGGAGAAGGAATATCTTTATTTTCCCCTGATTCCTCAGGATTTTTGGAGCTCCTCAGTGTTTATTTATCCTGCTTTGCCCCTCAATTAGCAAAGTCCTTTTATCCCGAAAAACGCTCAGTGTGCAGGGAAGGGAATAAATGGGATAAAAGTCCTTTTTGCCATCTGTCAGAGTCACCCCGTGTCCTTTCCAACCTGGAGTCTCCAGACAGATGCCTGGAGAGCCAGGGGCACAGCACATGGATCATGGCCAAACAAGGATCCCGGATCTTGTTTCTGCCAGCACATTCCCAAAAACTCGAGTGAAAAGGCAAGAAAATGAAATTTTTGTCCCCTTCCCTTAAATCCTTGAACCTTTAAAAAAAGAACCCCTTCCAAACTAACAACGTGGATGATTTTAGAGGTCGTTTCCAACCTTCATGATTCCATGATTCTGAAATCCTGCCTGTTTTTTTTTGTTTAGGACATCACTGACCTTTAGTTGGACCTTAAATCCCATCCAATCCTATCCCTGCCACGGGATCACCTTCCCCTATCCCAGGTTGCTCCAAGCCCCCTCCAACCTGGCCTTGGACATTCCAGGGATTGGGAAGTGCTGGAATTCACGCCAAGCCTCTGAGCAGGAAGGAGTGGAATTAACCTCTAAAATCATCATTTTCCCATCCCTCTCCTGCCTTCCCAGGATTCCTGGACGTCTCTTAGCTCCACGCCCAGGTTTAATGAGCTCATATTTTAATCAATGGAATAATCCAGCTGTAATTAAGCAGGAAACATCCGGCTCATCAGGTGACCTTTGTGTTTGATGGGACAAGAATAATTCCGCTGTCACTTCAGTCTGGTTTAACAAACAACCAGAAAATGCTCTTTACTAAGCTGCCACTTTAGGCTGGCTTATAAGAATGTTTAATCTTAGTTAATTAACGCTGTCTAATCTACCAGAACTAACGAACTTCCAACCCCAGCAGTGGGTCACTGCCACTGGGCTAGGTGACACACAAACAACGCAAGTTGTGGATTTATCAAGGCACAAATTCCAGGGAATAAAAGGAAAATGGGACTTTTATTAAATTTAAAAGCTCTTTTAATTTTCCTCCTGTAATTATAGAGTGAGAATAGGATCAGGAATGACCTACTTACATCCAGGAGAAAGTTGTCAGTGCTGGATCCCGGAGAATGCAGCGAGACAAAGCCCTAAAATGAACGACTAATAACATATTATTATCAATAATGACTATTTATTAAAATCATCCGAGCGAGGTTTCCTCTCCCACTCACAAAATCCTGCTTTTTATGGCTGGTACAGCCGGATTAAAGGGAAGGGAAAGGAAGGGAATTGCCAAAAGGAACGTGGGAAGAGGATCACGCTTTTCCAGCAGCGCGGCCGCTCCTCACCTCACTCCCACCTCTCCACGCTCCTCCTCTGCCACTTTTCCCAATTCCACAGCAAGATTGACAGGGAAACCCCTGGAATTGGCAGTGGGATGAGGAATCACATCCCTCAGGGGTTGCAGATACTTCCTGTGTGGGGTGAGGACATCCCGAGGTCACTTTGGAAAACCACAAAGTAAAATATTTACAGAATCGTGGAATGGGATGGATTGGAAGGGATCTAAAGCTCCTCTCATTCCAACCCCTGCCATGGACAGGGACAATTCCCACTTTCCAAGGTTTCTCGTATCCTAAAGCATTGACGAAATATCTTCAGGTTCCAAAAGCCTCATTTTTTGAAAACATGAAATTAGGGGAAATTTAGGCAAACCCAGATAAATTTCAGTCACGAATCCTGAAAAAAAGTTACTCCGTTAAATCTCTCCCCACTGCTCTTAAGCCTTAATAAGTGTGATAAAACAAAAATTGTTCTAGAAGATCGGAGAAGTCAGAATTTTTAACATTAAAAAATAAAAAAAAAGAGCAGTTGTGATGATCCAAGAAACTCCCAGGCTGCTTAATCTACCCTCAGTCCCTGGCAAAATAATGAGGAAGCTGATATGGAAATCAATAAGGATTAAAAGATAAGGATATCATTAATTCCAGTCAATAGCATTCCATGAAAAATAAGTTGTGTCAGACAAATCTGATTTCATTCTTCTCTGAGCTTACAAATGTGGTGAACGAGGGGCTTTGGGCGGAAGGGATGGAATTTTTATAACAGGCATTAAAAAAGTCGTGGTTGCTCATCAAGGGTTGATGTTGAGCTGCATTAATGGTAGTGGACAGCAGGGAACAGGAGGAGATTATTCCTAAAATATGGGAGCAGCTTTGGATCCCTGTGCCCATGGAAAACAGGAAAGATTGAAAGAACGGATCTGGGGTGGAAAGGAAGAAAAATAATTCAAAAAAAAGAATGGTGGAATCATTGAGGTTGGAAAATCCTTCCAAGATCATCAAGACCAAGCTGTGCCCGATCCTCACCTTGGCACTGAGTGCCACCTCCAGGAATTCCTTGGACACCTCCAGGGATGGGCACTCCAAACCTCCCTGGGCAATTCCAAGGCCTGAGCACCCTTTCCATGGGGAAATTCCTGCTGATTCCCACCCTGAGCCTGCCCTGGCCCAGGCTGAGGCCGTTCCCTCTCCTCCTGTCCCTGTTCCCTGGGAGCAGAGCCCGACCCCCCCCGGCTGCCCCCTCCTGTCAGGGACTTGTGCAGAGCCACAGGGTCCCCCCTGAGCCTCCTTTTCTCCAGGCTGAGCCCCTTTCCAGCTCCCTCAGGAATTCTCCAGCCCCTTCCCAGCTCCCTCAGGAATTCTCCAGCCCCTTTCCAGCTCCCTCAGGAATTCTCCAGCGCCTTCCCAGCTCCCTCAGGAATTCTCCAGCCCCTTCCCAGCTCAATTCCCTGCCCTGGACACGCTCCAGCCCCTCCATGTCTTTCCCAAATCCCAGAACTGGACCTGGGACTTGCAGTGTGGCCTCAGCAGTGCCAGCACAGGGGACAATCCCTGTCCTGCTCCTGCTGCTTTGGGTGCCCAGGGAGAGCTGCAGAAAGCAAGGACAGGGAATTTTATTCCTGCTTCCAGCACTGGGAAGACTTCACAGAGATCCTGAGCTCCGTCCTGACACTTCTATTTTAAAAAGACAGCTGGGAAGTCATAAAAAGAGAACAAAAGGTCTGGAAAAACCTTTGCAGAGGTCAGAAATAAAATTCCCTGCAGCCAGACTGAGAGGCAGTGAAGTCCTGAATTGTTAAATATTCCTCTAATCCAGCTGAGGAAGGAGGAACTGGAATGAAAGGCTGGGGACAGGAATGAGACAGTAACAGTGGGAAGTCACCCAGTTCGAACAAGGAGCCGGATTCATCCCAGGAGCTGGGAGGAGGGAAAGTGTTTCCATCCCAGCTGGGAATGGAGCCTCATTGGGAGAAAATGTTGGGAATTCCAGTGGCCTGTGGCAGTCAGGACCACGGACAAGGAATTATCCCACCAACCTTAAACCCGCATGGCGTTGCCAATATCATAATTTAGGATTTGCACCATTTTAGTTCCTAGGAAAGCGATCCATAAACAACGTTCCTGCATCCCGAGGTATTAATTAGCACCAATCCAAAAGATGCTCCGTGGTCCTTGATGGATCTGGAGATCTCTGCCCCAGACGATGTTAAAAAGATTTTTTCCTGCCCTGGATGATTTAGGGATTTTCCTCTATCCCTGGAACAACACCAGAGAAGGAAGCCAGAGATGGAATTCTGCAGTGTCTTCCATGCGAGGTCTAGACTGGATCATCATCATGGATTCTTCTCACTTTCCAACTTGTAAATGTGTGGAAAACAACGATTGCTTTAACTGAGCTGGGTTTTTGTGGAAAAGATTTTAAAAATCCCAGGAATTTCAGGCCAGAGTTAGAACCTGGCACTTCCCCCCTGTCCCAAAAGCCATTTTTAAAGGAGATTTGTGAACTTTTAAGTGAATTTTGCTTCTAGAAACCAACATTTATTTAATAAATTTATTTCACCTTCACTGGGCTACAGATGCAAACTCCACATAAAATTGTTCCCCCTAAATAGATGAGGAATTGGAATATTTGGGATATTTTTGAGCTTGGTTTTATGGTTCTTGTATGATTTTCCAAGCAGTGAAAATACAGTTTCTTCCCCAGCTGGTTTGCTCTGGGAAAATACTCCTGAGGGAATTGCCCACGCAGCTTTGTGTGTTTGTGGGAATGAGCTGGCACGGAGTTGTCTGAACATTCCAGAGTTTTTGTGGAGATTTCCAGGTTCTCTGATGCCATTTCCTCCCTCCTGTCATTTGTTCTTTGCAGAAATCCCTGCGAGGAGGAACACTGGGCTCTCCCTCCACTTTCCAGCTGCTGAGAAGGAATTTTCACAAGGATATGGAGGGGTAGGACAAAGGGAATCACCTGAAACTGAAGGAGGGGACACGTAGGTCAGACATTTGGGAGAAATTCCTGCTGTGAGGGTGGAGAGGCCCAGGAATAGAATTCCCAAAGAAGCTGTGGCTGCCCCCGGATCCCTGGAAGTGTCCAAGGCCAGGCTGGACCGATCTTGGAGCCACCTGGAATCATGGAAGGTGTCCCTGCCCATGGCAGGGGCTGGAATGGGATGGGATTTAGGATCCCTTCCATCCAACCATCCCATAATTCCATGGTATTCCATCCACTGGTACAAGAACCAGGAGCATTTCCTACATCACTTTTTGGCACGTGAATAAATCATGGATCATCACAGAGCCCACATGAAAAACGGGGATGAAGGAGGAGGATTTGAAGTCTTCACCACCACGTTTCACTTCCTAACTTTCAATTCCTGAATTCTTTGTCCCTCTGAAGCAACAGAAGCTTCCTACAGGTGGAAAACGTCTAAAGTGGAGGGAAGGCAAAAGTTACTTCCAGTAAATCTGTAAACTCCGGGATATTGGGACTGACTCACGGAATTGCTTTCAGCAGCCTCTGCTCACGCAGCAGCTTAAAACCCATCAATACTTTAAACCCAGCCTCAAGTCCCTATTCATGGCCTAATAAAGCTGTCAGAGTAAAATGTTTCCAGAAGAATTTTCCATTGGAAGTTGTCTCCTGCCAGAGCTTTAAAAGTACAGTTGCTTTATCCCGAGGAGCAGTGAATGCAAATTGATTTTGAGGGAAAAATATGCCAAGACTGTAATTCTCTTCCTTCAAATAAATGGATTTCTTTTAATAGGCAGCAGCTTTATTAATTAGGACACTGCAGACAGGAGAGGAGTTGATTTGAGGAGGTTTTGAGCTCAGCTCAAGGAATTCAATTTGATGCCAATGCAAATAGTTTCAGCAAAAAGCTTTGAAACGCAGCCCAAGTCTTCCTCGTTCTTTGTGTTTTGGAAAATAAGAAACCTGGGAAGCAGAAAGCCTTGAAATAGGGCTTGAAAGCCTTGGAATATTTTTTATTCCTGTTAAAAAATTACAGATAAAGCCTGGATGAAAATCCAGACAACGTGGAAATAGAGAATCTCTCTTTTCCTGAACTTAAAAGGAATTTTTTTTTACAGCGATTCTGTTCTGAAGGTGGGGCAGAGCTGAAAAGGAATAAACCATTCCCACGGATTCCATTGGAAAGGTACAGCACAGCCCTCACCACACCCCAAATGAGTGTTTAGTTGTGTGTAGGATCCCCTAAATCCAGGGATTCTGTCCCTGTGTGTTGGGATATGCATCCCAAACACCCCCAGCTGGATGGAGCCATCCAAGGATTGTTGGGAACACTCAGTGAGAAAAGCAGGATGTGGCTGGAAAAGGCAGGGCAGCACTTTTTTGGGAATAACATCCCTGTCCTGGCCCCTGGAGATCAGCACAGCCCAGCTCAGGGCAGGAATGAGGCCGGGAAGTGCCCATGGACTGGAGACCATCCCAGATCGAGGCCATCCCAGACCCCGGAGCCTCCAACTCATCCCCAGGAATTCTGGAAGAACAGACGGAGCACAGGAATAATTTTTCCTCCAGGATACGGAAAACTCATCCCTAAAAAGGTGCCCCCAAATCCCAGGAGGAGCCCCAGGACCCTGCACACCCCCTCAGCTGGATCAGCTCTGGAGCCAGCACTGGAGATCTCCCTTTATCCCATTTTCCCTCTATCTCTTCCCTTTCACCCCACCCTTTATCCAAACCCCACTTCCATGGGCTCATCCCAGGAGATCAGGGACAATCCAGCACCAATTCCCACTCCAAATATGAAGTTTATCAATGAACTCTGGAACCTTTTGCTGACCCTCCAACTTTTATTGTTCCTTTCAACCCAAACATGCATAAATCCTGGATGCTCCCTTCCCCTTAAGGCTGGGAAGCCACATTTTGTAATTCCCATTATTTCCGTTATTAAAAAATGCTTGGAGTAGAAACAAGCTCAGCCTAAAGGAGCAGAATTGGGTTTGCTCTGCTCAGAGGAAGAAACCATCGGGAAAAGGAATTTTTTTCCACACTGAGCACAGCTAAAACAAGAAAATAAGGAAATTATAAAGTTCAGTCACTGGTCCCCAGTCGCATCTTTGAAAATTCCATGGATTTCTGGTTTAATTCCAAAATAAAAGGGTTTTAATTTAGAATTAATTTTATTCCATTTTTAAAATGAACTTAATTGAATTTACTTCATTTAGAATTAGAATTTAATTTCCATTCTGCTTTAAACATCCAAGTTCTCTTTAAGGGGAAAAGTTGGAAAACATGGAAGCAAAGAACCAAAAGATTCTTTAAAAACCGCTCTGGAGTTTGTTATCCAAATTAAGGGACCTGGGGGCTGAGTCACAACTTTTAATTCCAGTGTTCACTAAATTTGTGGAGAAAAAAATCCTCATTTTCAGTCTCACTCCAGCTGCCAATCTTCCCTAATTGGATACCAGGAATAACCTTTGCACACGGCTGGAAACGCTCGGCCCCATCCCCCAGCAAAGCCAAACTCTCCGAGCCCTGGAATTGAGAATCCCAAATATTGATGTTCATCCCAACTTTTATTGATGAAAACCCCCTTATTCCTTGAGCTGTGGGCACAGGGAGTAAAACACCACGAGATGGGATCAGCTGCAATTCCGACACCAAAATTCCTTGAAATTGGATTTTTACATGTGGATTTCGTGTTGTTATTAAAAAAAAAATCAAACTTTAAAATGCAGAAAAAAAATATTTAATTCAGTCTTTTTTTCCCCAAATCAGACTTTGGCAGCTCTCCTGAGCACCACCTGATCCCGTGACACATCCATCAATCATCCAGAGTTTTGGGATGCTGCTTATCATGGATAAAGCACAGCTCATCGGCCTCAGGAATTCTGTCACTGCCACCACAAAGTCAAATTTTCCCTTGGTGCATCCCAAAATTAATTTTTTTCCCTGTTTTCTCACAGAAAATAGATTTAAAACCATGAACAAATAATGATTTCTGTGATTCCTGTTAATAATTCCAGGAGTGTCTCCACAAGGATTCTCCAATCTGACAAATCCCAGCGTGTGTTTTCCCAAAGTCCTTGTTCCATATCAGATAAAACCGACATGAATGGGAGGGGTCTCATCAAAGCTCTGCTTTCTCCTGGAGGCTGCTCCCAAATCCTCCTGACAGGGAATTATCCAGGAAAATGAAAAGATTCCCACAGGGATATTGTTGAAAACTGATCCTATCTCGATCCAGAGCCAACTCCAACAGGGTCCTTTTATCCTGGGAAAAAAAAATCAAGGTGTTGATGGCTCTGGATTTCATCCACTTGGAAAATCTGCACCTTCCAGGAATCTTTCAATAATATTAATCGAAAACGGCCTTGGATGTAAAGGGATGGACCAGAAAGATGGAATAAAACTTGGGATGTTCACCTGGAGAAGGGAAGGATCCAGGGAGAGCTCAGAGCCCCTTGCAGGGCCTGAAGGGGCTCCAGGAGAGCTGGAGAGGGACTGGGGACAAGGGATGGAGGGACAGGACACAGGGGATGGCTTTGAGCTGGAAAAGGGTGGATTTATGTGGGATATTGGGATGGAATTTCTGGCTGGGAGGGTGGGGAAGGACTGGAATGGAATTCCCAGAGAAGCTGTGGCTGCCTCTGGATCCCTGGCAGTGTCCAAGGCCAGGTTGGACATTGGGGCTTGGAGCAGCCTGGGACAGTGGGAGGTGGGGGTGGAACAGGATGGGATTTAAGGTCCCTTCCATCCCAAACCATCCCAGAATTCCATAATCCCTCTGTGAGATATCAACAGTGAATCAAAAAAACCCCCACCAACATCCAGTAAATTCTCCATGAACTTCACCAGGAAGATTTTGCTCCCTGAATGAATCAATTCCTCATTGGTAAAACCTTCACAGAATATCCTGGAGCTGGAAAGGACCCACAAGGACCTTTCAAGGTGGGATAGCTCAGCTTGGATAAGTATCCAAAAATCTGAATTTCTTGGGGATGGCAATGAGGGAAACAGCAATTTCCTGGACGAGCTCCTTCCTCCAGGGCTCTGCTCTCCATCTGCTGCTCCGATGGATCCCAGAGACAATGGAATGCACATTCCCCTTGGAAAAGCGCTCGTGCATTAAGGGCATCCATGAAGTTTCGATCCTTCAAAGTTTTAGGGGACAAACCCTTCCCATTGCAGTCCCCAGCAGGCTCCAGGTCATGGAANCTAATCCCTCTGTGAGATATCAACAATGAATCAAAAAAACCCCCACCAACATCCAGTAAATTCTCCATGAACTTCACCAGGAAGATTTTGCTCCCTGAATGAATCAATTCCTCATTGGTAAAACCTTCACAGAATATCCTGGAGCTGGAAAGGACCCACAAGGACCTTTCAAGGTGGGATAGCTCAGCTTGGATAAGTATCCAAAAATCTGAATTTCTTGGGGATGGCAATGAGGGAAACAGCAATTTCCTGGACGAGCTCCTTCCTCCAGGGCTCTGCTCTCCATCTGCTGCTCCGATGGATCCCAGAGACAATGGAATGCACATTCCCCTTGGAAAAGCGCTCGTGCATTAAGGGCATCCATGAAGTTTCGATCCTTCAAAGTTTTAGGGGACAAACCCTTCCCATTGCAGTCCCCAGCAGGCTCCAGGTCATGGAATATGTTTTTTAATCGATTTTTTATGGATGTACCAAAAATCCAGCTGCAAATATTGATCCATAACTGCTGCATCCTTGAGGAGCAGGAGCTCCTGAGCTTCCTCGAATCTGTTTTCTTTTTGATGCCTAAAATAAAATTAACAGCTTTCACATTTTATCCCAAATTCCAGGTTGTTGTATTCCATTTCTTTCTGGTCAAATCTTTGGAATTTTTTCCTGACATCCATATTTTCATCTGGAAAACCCTGGCCAAGCACACAAGACAAGACCAAGACATCATTGATGTCCAGACGGAAATTATTGGCCACTGCTCCTGGCATTTTCCTTTCCCATACAATTTGATGGACTAGACCATGGAAAAGGCTGGAATTTTATTTTTTTTTAAGGAAAACTATTCAGCAATTGCAATTCCAATGGGGAATATCAGGCAGAACCCACACAACTACAGGAGAAATTCCCTGTCAGGAATCCTGCCAATTTACACCAAACGGATTTTCTGCTGCTAGAAGAATTAATTAGGAATTAATGCTTTGTTTTTAATATTATTGATGGGTATTCATTAATATAACTACAATTAATAACACAAAATGTGCAGGCTCTGTCTAAAACGCAAGGATTGGACAAATTGCAAGGAAAAAATATGGGGAAAGGCAGCGAATATTTAAATACAACTGCAAATGTTTCTCCCACAAGGACCTTGCAGTGACCCCGATTTATTTGGCCCAAATTTTCCCTCTGGAATGCCAAATAGGATCGGTCACCTTGGCTTATCTGGGATACAGGGATAGATGATGGGGAGGGATATTTCCTCCAAGAAAAACCTTTTTCAGTGTTTCCATGGCTCTTCCTCCTTATTTTGCGGAGTCTGGGAGGCAGGAAAGCGGGAACGGACTTTGGAATGTCACATTCCTTCTGGAGAACCAGGATTTGCAGCCTGGGGGGTTTGGAAAGGATGTTCTGGGCTGTTGGAATCCAAGGAACGCCTCGGGCTGCCCTGGGGGGTCAGGAGCCCCAGCAAGGGGGTCCCAGCCCCTGGCAAGAAGCCCAGAATGGCACCGGCTTTGACCTCAGCCCATGGGAAAAGTTACCAACACTGCCAGAATCATTGCAAGCCACCAGAGTGTGAAANAACCTGGATTTTTGTGGAGTGCCCAACTCCCACAGTGGGCATCCTTCTGGGTGAGACGCCCATTCCCAGCTCAGCTGAAAATTCCGGAGACAAAATTCCACGGCCCTGAGTGTCCCTTTCCAACTCCTGCCACAAGCAGAGTCTGAATCCATTATGGAGCTACAAATGGAAAGGAACCAGGAAAAAACATCCCGTGGATCCAGCTGTACATGAGGAATGCAAATAAGAATTTTAAGGTCCTTACTGACCTGGTTTCTTTATAATTCCTCTCTTTCCCAGACCTTGCCTTCCCTTGATGTGGGAATTATGGAAAGATTGGTCTGGAAGTAGCTGGAAAAAACCAGGAAAAAGCGGCCATTTTTGTTCTCTTGGTTTTCCCTCCTCTGCCCTTCCTCCTGCTTCATTTTCAAGGCTCCAAATGTGCTCCAGGCAGCAGGAGATGACCTTGGGAAATAATAATTTCTTCTTCATTTAATTAAAACAAAGTTATCATTGCATATCTCGCTCTTTTATGGTGGCATTTAATGGCATAATCCAAATTTTCTGTGCCATTTTCATCCCTTTTTCCGGTAATCCACTGGCAACTGGAGGTCACCATTTCCTCTCAAAAGGCAAAAAAAAATGGGAATTAAAGAGAAAATAATAAAAAGAAAAGACATTCACATGGGGGAAGACACATTTTGTAAATTAATTAAAGAACTTCCCCTCTGTAGCTCGTTCAGCATCTCCCTGTTGTCCTTTGTCACCTCAGATTTTCCCACTAGGAGAAATTCTTTGGAAACTGTGGATAAAGTCTTGGACTACCTGCAAATCAGCTTTATTGATCCACACGTCCTGAAAAACTTAAAATAATTGGAATAAAACCCAAACCTGGAGTTCAAATGGAGGTGAAAATCTTTCTTTTCTTCATGACCTGCACTGAAAAATCTTCTCCTGAAAGGTAAAGCTTTGGATTCAGCATTTTTCCCGGAAATTTGCCGTGATTAAATATCTGTATGACCCCGTCCTGAACAGGGATATAAATTGGTAGAACACCAGGATATAATTTTAGTAAATGAATTCAACACCTCATTTGTGGTGTAATTCAGAGAATTATTAAGGTTGAAAAAGACCTTTAAGATCAAACCCAGCCCAGAACTCCCACCATGGTCACGACTAATCCCAAATTTCCTTGGAATTCAATTCTGTCTCCAGCTGCAAACACTTCAGACAGATATTAAAAGCCACATTTTTCATCAAAGCGAGCTGAAAAATACAAATTTATTTTCCAATGTGTTTTTATAATATTTAATTTGTTCATCTCTTTGTCTTTGCACTGTGCAGGAATAATTTGTCTCCTTGTTAGCACCACAATAGGATGAAGAAAAGTGGTGCTAAAAATAATTCCATAGAGAAATATTCCTCCTTTTTAAAAGAGTTGCTGGATAGTAAGAAATTATCAGGAATTGTGGGGTTTTGAGGCTATCAGGGATAGAAATCTATCAATAAAGTCAATCCAAAGTTTAATAAATTAATAAGCAAAAAATTGGTATCAAATTATGATTACACTGTCACGAATTTTCCCGGCATGCTTTGCTCCTCGAGCTGCACAATTCAATTAAATTAACATTAAATTAACATTTTCCAAGTCCTCCTGCTCACCTGTGAACTAAATAATCCTGGGAAAATCCCGAGGAGCAGATTCCCAATGTGACTTCAACACCAAAACATGGCACCACAAGTCCTGGATCTGCAACAGAGATTCCAACAGCCCAGGAATAATTCCTGTCCACTGGGGGTCCACTTCAATTATCCCAATCAACGATAATTTGCAGGCAGGAGCAGGGAAATTCCAAGACTGGAACAGAGCCCAGTTCCTTTGAGTTTTAGGAGAGAGGAACTCCCCAGTAAAGGAAGAGGTGAAATAACCCACTCCTGACCATGAATTTCCTGCTAATCCTAAAAGATGGAGATTGGTTTCAATGCCATGAAAAGGGATTCCCTTTCATCCTTTAATTAGGAGAGCTGGAATTATTTTAATTAGCCAGCACTGGGTAATGCCAATCCTGGCTTCATTTGCATTTTGGTTCCACAGGCTGAGGATGAACTGCAGAAAAGAGAATTTTTTTCCCCTCTCAGCACTTCTTGCCTTGCATTCCCATGGAATTCCCTTGGGATTCCACTCCCATTCCGATCCCTTGGATTTCTTTCCCATGGAATTCCCTTGGGATTCCACTCCCATTCCAATCCCTTGGATTTCATTCCCATGGAATTCTCTTGTTCTCAGACACCAGTGATGGATCCTGTTGAGAGAAGCTCTCCCCTTGTGCCCCCTGGGAGAACAAAGATAATTCCAGCTGCTCTTCCCACCAGAGCTTTACTTTCCTCAACCTTTCCCATTTTCCTGCTCTTCCCACCCCTTTCTACTCGGGCAAGATCCTTTTATCAAACACCCCCCAAGGCTCCCAGTGAAGCTGCAGCTTTGATTCCAAATATTTGGAGAGTTTGGCCCTTAAGGTCTCTTTCCCAGCCCCTTCCAACCCTAACTCACTTCCTTTTCTTTTTTAACCATCTCCATTAAATTTTGTCCTGATACTGAGCCAGGAAAACCCTAAAATCCCACAGATTTTTCCAGTTTTGCTGAATTTTGAGCCTCACTTCCCCCAAGTTGTCTCAGATCTCGATCCCTTCGCCATCCCGCCAATCTTTTGTCAATGTGTCCTGAAAAAGAATTTAATTTTCCTCCTGTAATTATAGAGTGGGAATGGGATCAAACCCCACTTTGCCCCCTTATTTTCTCCCTTTCCAAAGATTATTATTGTTTATTAACACTTTCCTTGGTGTTTTTGGGGAGGATTTCCAGGAAATGGATCCAAACACGAATCCCTTTAGACAGAACATTGCAGCTCCTCTGGAATCCTTCAGCCTTGTCCTTCTCATCCCTATTTTACATCTGGGATATTTCTGAGGAGAAGTGGAAGCCGACTGCAGCCAGAATCCCATTGTGCCCTTGCTCTGTTCCCATTCCCTTTCCTCTCTGGGAAAAGGACTGGGAAAGCTCCTCTGTTCTACATGGCCTCTGCAGCTTAAATTTCCTTGATTTTTGGGAAAAGGGCAGCTCTTGCCCCACAACTGCAGCAGGAATAGCCCTGGAAAGACAGGAGTCGGAAATAGTGGAGAGCCACTGTTATTTCCCTGTGTTTCCAATGATTTATCATGGAATCATGGAATCATGGAATCATGGAATGGCTGAGGCTGGAAACGACTTCCAAGACTGATTCCTACCATCAGCTCAGCAGCACCACAAAATCCTGTCCTCAAGTGCCACATCCACCTTCCCAGGGATGGGGACTCCATATGGCCTTGGCTGCCTTTTCCAGTGCTGGACAACCCTTTCCATGAAGGAATTTTTCCTAACATCCAATCCAAANCTTGGCTGCCTTTTCCAGTGCTGGACAACCCTTTCCATGAAGGAATTTTTCCTAACATCCAATCCAAACCTCCCCTGGCACCACCTGAGGCCATTTCCTCTTGTCCTGAATAGAAAGAGGAAAATCCCCTCCTCCGGAGGCTTCTTTCATTTGCAGAGTTCCCAAGGAGAATTCCATCAAGGATTGCTGCAAATTCCAGAGCCGAAAGTCTTTGAACCCAAAAGAGCTGGAGACAGGAAATGTTTGGGGGAGAAGAATTAATTTAGATATTCCAGTTTAATCCAAGGTTGGACAGGGATTGGAGCAATCTGGGATAGTGAAAAGTGTCCCTGCCCATGGGATGGGGTGGAATGAGATGATCTCAAGGTCCTTTCCAACCCAAACCCTTCCTTGACGATTCTATTCCATGATTTTATGTTCAGACCAAATTTCCAACGTTTCTTAGCAAATCACTGGGAATTCTGGAGGAGCAACAGCTTCTCTTTCCCCACAACACTGTCTTGACATTAATTATTTCCACCTATTAACATCAAGAGACCTTTTATTTTAATTAACAAAGAGCCATCACTCAGATCAGCCGCTTGTAAAAAAGAATCATTTCCCAATTGTTTTTTAAAGGAATTCTATCCCGCTGAGTTAAAGCTGCCATTTCCTAACACAAGACTCTCAAATATTCATTCCTTAATCGCAGATTCAGCTCTCTGCAAACCCAGCATCATCTTCCCTTTTTTTTTTTTTTTTTTTTTTTTTTTTTGCAGGCATCATGGACAAGAATTCCAACGTTTCATGATAAAAACTTCAGAAGGTTTGAAATACGAGCAGATGATAATTGCAGCTTAATATGCTAATGGGAACTGAGAAGAATAGGAGTGAATTGCCCATATATTCCTAAATTTTCCGTGGCAGGGTAATATGGGAGCATGGACATCACTTATTAATTGGAAACGTTTCCCAGAATTTATTGGACATAGCCATTAAATGGAACCATTGCTGGAGGATGAGAACAATGGGGTTTATTTGCCCAAATTCTTTCTTCAAAATGATTTCCAGCACTCAAAAATGCACCTGAAAATGGTGTCTGTTAAAAGTGCAGCATTTATTGGGTGTCTTGAATCTTCCAAGGTGGCAGAGATGGAAATTAACCTCAAAATATCCCTAAAAAACTGCTTACATTCCCTGAATGTCCTCAGACAAGAGGGAGATGTCTTTCCCAAGGATTTCATCTCTCCCTAAAATATTCTGTGCATCCATCACCCAGTAGCTCATCCCTCCCCATCCCACCATCCCGAGCTTCTCAATTTATGGAGTGCTGCTGCTTTAATTTAAGGGATAATTTTTAAACCAGTTTTCCTAAGCCAGTGCGAGACTCCCCAGGGATAATCCCCTGTTAGCTTATCCCAAATGTTTTATTTAGCTCCTGCTGATTGGGAAGAGCTTTAAGTCCAATGAAAGTGGCCACTTTAACTGGGATAAATCTTCCTGCTGAAAGGCAAGAGGGGGTTCAGCCAAACTGATGGGATTTTCCGTGGGAATGAGCAAATCTCGGCTTGGGAGCTGCTCCTGCTGGCTCGGTTTGTCCTCAAAACTCATCCATTTGTTAGCTGGGCATCAACAGCTTGGAAATGAGCAGGATCTTTTCCTTGGAATGTGGGCAAGCAGTTTGGACAACGCCCTGTTTGGAAAGGGGTCAGTGTTGGGATGAGAGGGGCATCCAGAGCTGGGTTTAGTGTGGAATTAGGGTAAAACCAGTCTGGCTCAGCAACCCCAAAGTTAAAGATCCTAATTAGTGGAGGTTGTCCTGTAATTTTGCTTCCTGGAATGCGTGGAGATTCCTGCCTTGGAAAGGAGACACCCCCCAAGGATTCTCCTCGAGGTTAAGAGAAAAAACTCTGCCCAGGGGCGTTGGTGTGGGGGGGTTTTATCAATCTTGACTTAATGATTGTTTCTTTTTGCTGCCTTCAATAAAATCGCTTTAACAGAATTGTTTTATTATATTGCACTGAGACTGTGCACTCAATAATTCTAATTAAAATCCTTTGTCTGATCACTTCCCATAATAAATAATTCATGTTTGTATAAATAGATCTGATTTGCCATCGTTAAAACCTGTGGGATGAAGTGGCAGGACTTAAACCTTTGGCTGGGATTGGATCCAGACACCCCCAGGAGTTTAGGAAGCAAAGGGATCCTCTCTGCCACTCCTGACTCAATGAGAGCTTCCCTAAAAATCTTTGGAGCTCCCATTCCACCCATGACAGAACCACTGGGAGATTTCCCCCAGGTAACCCCTCCAGTCTTGCCCAACTCTAAATCCACCATCCCTTATTCCCCATGGAGCGCTGTCCCTGTGGGAGTTGGGCACTCCACACAAACCCAGGTTCTTTATCTTCACCTCTGGGAAGTTTTACCTCGAGCCCCAGCAGATGAGAAACGGCTGCAGATGTTGTTTCAGGTTGTTGATTTCTCCTTATCTCTGCCAGCTCTCAGCTCCGGCCGCACATCTGATGCAGCCGAGTCCGAGCGGGCACTGCCCAGTCCTGGGCTGTCCCGGCCTTTTTGTGCCCTTTCCATCATCCAACCATTCTTCACAACGGATTTATTAGTTACTGTTCTGTACCAATTCATTTGCACCTATTCTAGACATGGAATTTCTACCTCTTTTTCATTCCACCAATCATTTTGTGCCACCACCACCAGAGAAGATGGAGGAGGAGAAGAAGAGGAAGAACAGGGCAACGCCCAAAATCCTCCATCTTAGACCCTTCATCCTCATATTAAAAACCCTAAAATCTACTTTTTTACCTTGTAAAATACTAAACCACTACTCATTTTCACACTCTGGTGGCTTGCAATGATTCTGGCAGTGTTGGTAACTTTTCCCATGGGCTGAGGTCAAAGCCGGTGCCATTCTGGGCTTCTTGCCAGGGTCTGGGACCCCCTTGCTGGGGCTCCTGACCCCCCAGGGCAGCCCGAGGTGTGCCTTGGATTCCAACGGTCCCCAAATCCGTGGAATCACAAAATCTAATCCTAGAATTCTTAAGGTTGGAAAAGCCGTCTCAGATGGAGTCCAACCATTCCCAGCACGGCCAAGGCCACCACTGATCCGTGTCCCCAAGTGCCACATCCCCATGGCCTTGAAACCAATCCAGGGATGGGGACATTCCAAGAATGGGGACATTCCCCAAGTTTATTCCTGTGCTCTGGGAAGACCCTGCTGGAGAAGGGAGTGGGATCAGGTCCCTTCCAACCTGGCCCATCCTGGGATTCCATTTTGGGTAATAATCCCACGAATCCATAGACAAGAAAAATCCAAGAAAATCTCGTTCTTCCCTCTGCTCCCTTATTTTGAGATTCCCTCTTAAGCAAATCCTCCTCAGCTCTGGATCAGGAGCTGGAAAAATCAACACCCTTTACAGCCTTTACACTACACCAGTATAACCCTAAATAAATTCCCGATATTGTGAAAGAACTGAAATAATGGGATTGAAACAAAGGGATGTGGAGCAGCCAATTCCACCAGCAAATCAAAACTTGTTGGAATTTTATGAAAGCAAATCCTGGGGATTTTTCCTTTGAGCAACATCCCACAGGAGCTACACGAGCTTGCTTTGAAAAGTCAGCCTCAGCTGGTTTTTAACCAAGCCATCATTGTCTTTAAGCACGGGAATTGCAGGAAATCACAGGCTGGATGTGGGATCGATCAACTCAGTGCTGATCCATCACAAATATCTGGGAAAGGAGGCCAAAATGGGAGCCTGGGAATGCAGCCTGCAGGGAAAAGTCCTCCCTAGGCAGAGGGAAGGAAGGAACTGGAGGAGCAGAGATATCGAGGCTCTTCTCCATTTTTCCCAGCTTTATTTTCCCTAAGTTTCCTAAATTCTGCTCCTTCCAAGTGCATCACTACTGAAGCATTACCAACAATTCTTGCTCCTCATGGAATGGGAAGACAACAGAGTCTCCACCATTAAGTTGATTATTTCCAATATTTTTTTGCACCCAAAAAAAACGACAGAAAAATCCAATCATCCAAAGCTGTTTCTGATATCTTCCTACGAGGACAAAGTTGGCATCTATGTATGGAATTATAGAAATATTCCATTCTCTGATAATTTAATTTAAAATATTAACAGTGGCTTTGGGGTTTTCCTGCTCCCCAAAAACCAAAGTATTTTAAATCAAAGGAGCATTCCTTAATCTTTATTCCATTCTGTGTCTCACTGATGATTGAATTTAGGGGTTTTCATTCCTTTTTAAGGAATTCTTTCAGAGTGGTTTTGGGAATCTCAGCTCCTCTGGGAATAAATAATCCATCTCTGACAGCCCAGAATTCCCAAAGAAACCATGGATGGCCCATCCCTGGATACATCCAAGGCCAGGCTGGAGAGGGTTCAGAGCAACCTGGACTTGTGGAAAGTGTCCCTGCCCTTCTCCAGTAAAGAATTCCTAGAGGAAACAACCTCTGTCTGAAATTCCAGGGTTTCCCAGTGATTCCCAAAGTATGGAACAAAATCAATCCAGGTGAGAGGAATTTTTCAACTCCTTCTTCCCAAAATGGACCAGGAAGGAGAGGGAGGATGGAGGAATCCTGCACACTGGGAGTGGGTAAGGAGAGAACAATCCAACATATAAAGGGAAAAATTCCTTCTGTAGGCACAGGAGGGTTTGGATTTGGGGTTTTTTATCCTGTTTTTAAATGAACTGGATTTTCTCCCCTCTCCAAGAGAAAATTATTTCCAGAGTAATCACACCCAGGTTTGTCCTGATGCACAGCAACCACGACAAACACGATCTGCATTCCTCTGGCTCCCAAGGATAATTCCCTCAATGACAGCTCTGGGATTTTCTGTGGTTTCCCTGCACCTTTCGGGGAGATTTTCTTTACAATCAATGCACAAAATTAAAATGGCATTCCCAAAATCACAGCCACTCAGCAGGGAGGAATAGAAGCCGTGAGAAAGGATGAAATTCAGGACTGGAATTTGGAGTCAGGCTGAGACAGCTGGGGGTGCTCACCCAGAGAAGAGAAGGATCCAGGGAGAGCTTGGAGCCCCTCGGAGCCAGGTTATAGGGGCAGGAATAACAAAGGAATTCTCCTTTCCTCCAGACTGCAATGGGATTTAACCCTTTAACCCTTGCATTTATCAGACCCTGCCCCAAAGACATCTAGGGCTTGTCAGCACAATCTGGAATGTTCTGGGTTTGAGCAGAGGAGGCCACAAAGATGATTCCAGGCATGGAAAACCTCTGGGAGAATTGGGAATGTTCACCTGGAAAAGGGAAGGATCCAGGGAGAGCTCAGAGCCCCTTCCAGGGCCTAAAGGGGCTCCAGGAGAGCTGGAGAGGGACTGCGGACAAGGGATGGAGGGACAGGACACAGGGAATGGCTTTAATCTGGAAAAGGGTGAATTTAGGTTGGATTGGGATGGAATTCTTGGCTGGGAGGGTGGGGAGGTGCTGGAATAGAATTCCCAGAGAAGCTGTGGCTGCCCCTGGATCCCTGGTAGTGCCCAAGGCCAGGTTGGACATTGGGGCTTGGAGCAGCCTGGGATAGTGGGAGGTGTCCCTGTCATCACAGGGGAGGAATGGGGTGAGTTTAAAGTCTCTTCCAACCCCAACCATTCTGGAATTCTTTAATGGGAACAGGATTCTGCTAAGGGTCATTAACTCGTGTTTTAACCCAACCCCACAACATTTCCAGCCACCTTTTCACCCTCAGCCAAGAAATGCCTCCCTGAGGCCGCTCCCTTTGGAGAAACGCTGAGCTTTGTGTCTCCAAAACAACAATTCCTCTTTCATCATCCCAGGAAAGACAGAACAAGCTGATCAAGCCACTTCTTTTCAAAGGAATTTTTTTTTTCCCTTTGCTTTTGTGGTGGTGCCACCCTGAAAATCTCCGAGTTCCACTCAACAAGAGGCAAGAAAAGCAAAAGCAGCCGAATTTGCTGAGCGAGACACTCGGAGCTGTGGAGTCAGCAAGTTCTTGGCAGCCAAGATCGCTCGACCTCCGTGGATTTAAAGACAGGTGCAAAAAACCAGAGGAATATTTTGAGTTTTTCTAAGTGCAGGTGGAAAAAAAAAGCTCTTCACATTAAATATCCTCACAGGAGAAAGGAATTAGAAGGTGGAAAGTAACAAAAAGTGGGAAATGTTTTGTGTTTTAAGCTCTGAATTGCCCTGGGACAAGGATGGAACTATGGGAAAAAAGAGGTGAGCAGGAAATTAAAAGGAGTTTAATCCATGGGCAGCACTTGTAGGAAGGTGGGAGTCGGGCTCTGCTCCCAGGGAACAGGGACAGGAGGAGAGGGAACGGCCTCAGGCTGGGCCAGGGGAGGCTCAGGCTGGAAATCAGCAGGAATTTCTCCCTGGAAAGGGTGCTCAGGCCTTGGAAGGGGCCTGACCTATGCAAAGGTTTTTCCAGACCTTTTGTTCCATTTATGATTTCCCAGCTGTCTTTTTAAAATAGAAGTGCCAGGACAGAGCTCAGGATCTCCGTGAAGTCTTCCCAGTGCTGGAAGCAGGAATAAAATTCCCTGTCCTTGCTTTCTGCAGCTCTCCCTGGGCACCCAAAGCAGCAGGAGCAGGACAGGGATTGTCCCCTGTGCTGGCACTGCTGAGGCCACACTGCAAGTCCCAGGTCCAGTTCTGGNATCCTGGAGGGATTTTCCAGCCACACAGTGAAGCTGCTGGTGTGGAAAACTAGGCGAATTTCTGCCTCCTTCAGCAGTTCCCTCATGGAAACCTCATGGGAAAAGCTCTTGGTGTGTGTGTGTGCAACTCTGTGCAGTGTTTCAGTTCAGTGACAGATCTGTTCCAAACCCCTGACTTTTCCTGCCTGGAAATTCCCCTGCTGGCATTTCCTTGTCCTGCTCCTACCAGTGGGCATCTTTCAAACTGGGAATGGCCAAAACCAGATGGGGGGAGATAATATGGAAAAGCAAACCTTTAATCTCCTCAAAGCCATAAAAAACCTGGAGCAAATCCCTCAAAAGGGGTTGAAAAAAAGATTTCCACCTGCAAATCCAAGGTGTGAAGCACCCTGGGCAAATCTGCAGCATTCCCAGCACGTCTGGAATTACAAAGACAATGGAACCACTTGGATCTTGCTCTTTGCCTCCAGCTCCAACCCCGACAAGCACAAATCTCTCTCCTTGAGAGCTTTGTGGGGGTGTTCAGTGCCCTAAATCCCATTTTCCTGCTCTCAGCACTCCAAAGGTCAAAGCCCAGGCCACAGGTCTGCCTTTCCAAGTGCATTTCCCTGGAACTGCTCAACATTCCCAACCAATCAGACTCCAAAGGCTTCAGCTGTCATGGGCTGTTGGAAAAGGTGTCAATCCCAAGGAATGAGCCAGCAGGTGAGTCTGGAACAGCACCGGAGAGAGGGAATGTCCTGGGGTTGGAAGGACACGTAGGAAATGCTGAGCGACCACAACAGGAGCAAGGAAATCTCTGAGTGCCTGAAACATTGGGTTATTTTAAACATTTAAATATTGGGATTTTAAATAAAAGCGAGTTCTGCCGAAGTTAACTGGAATAAAGGAAGGGCGCAGAACTTAGCTAAAGTTGATTAAAGGAATTAATGATTAGTTAGGAAGTTAAGTATAAGATAAGTTCTGATTACTTGGTATTTGTTTAGCTGTGCTTATAATAGGTAATTAATAATTTTAGAAGAAAAAATTCAAAAGAAGGCCTAGACAGTTACAAATTCTTCCATTTGCAACTTATTCAAAAGCAATAGAAGAGGGAACTGGAATCTCCCAAGGTCAGGTGTAGTGTTAAAAACCAGAGAGGCAAAAAGGTCAAAGTGAGGAAGAGCAGCCTTACTTCATCAGGACAGCCCCCTCCTCATTTTCAGGACCACCGACCTAATTCCATTGCAAGAACTGTGCATGCTTAATGACTTTTTAGCTAATTTTCATACGAAGCGGGGAATGGGAGGTGCCTATGTTATAAATATGTATTTGTATTTTGAATATTTAGAACTTTTGTGGATAAATAGACTTTGGATGTCTTTGTAACCTCAGAGCTGTAGGTTCAGGAGTGATCCCTGCAGCTTCCCAGCGCTGGAATAAACAGACACTTCCTAACCCTAACGAGTGAGAGAGTCTTTGTCCATCTCAGGTGGATATTGATATTAGATCTAGATCCATATTTCAATTATTCATTATTTCAATATTGAATTCAATATTTCAATAAATCCTGCCAACCACAGCTTCCCACATTCCAAAGGCTACGGATGAACTGCCCTGATTCAGTGGATCAATAACGCCCCGGGCATGACCTGGCACTCAGGGCTGGCACTCAGGTGCCACCACAGCACAGGTTGAAGGTGCATTTATGGCTCTGGTACTTCCCAAATCCTCTTTTTTCCTCCTTCCCACTGTCTGCCAAGACCTGGGATACAGCCTGGTTTATGCTGGACAAACAACCATTCCTTTTGTCGGGATACAATTGGAATATTTTGGTCAAATCATCTTCAAAATAAAAACCTGCTGGAGGAGATCATATCCTGCACTGTCACACCGGACATGGGAAAATATTCCTTTATGGAGAAGGTGAAAAAACCCTGGAAAAGGCTCCCCAGAGCGATTGGTGCCTCAAATCTGTTGGAAAATGGCCTTTAAAACATATTTTAACTCTTTATCAGCCCTGATGTGGTCAAGGAGTTGGACTAAATGGTCATTGTAGGTCGCTTCCCACTGAAATATTCCATCTTTTCCATCTTTTCCACACCCCACTGGAAGAAAAAAGCCTTCACCAAGCAAAAAAAAAGTTACAATTAACCTTAAGGAACCACCAGTGACAGCAGAAATCCATGAAGTGTCCCTGGACACCACCAATTCTCCAATGGATAGGAAATCCATAGGAAGAGATGGATCAGAAAATGATGTTGGTTTTCCTTGGAGAACAGCAGATATTTAAACAGGAATATCCTGCCTGCTCCACATTTTTTCATGTTATATCCATGCCATGAAGGATTCTGGAAAAAGAAATGCAGAGAACTCTGGAAAACAGAAGTCAAAGGACTCTGGAGAATAAAACACAGGAAGCTCCCAGAATTAGGAATCCTAAAGCCCAACCAGCCTCTGGCTGAAGATGAAACAATAAAAACCAGGGAAGATCAAAAAGCTGCTGCAGAGCCTGGTACAAATTCCAGGTTTTTTGCAAATCCAGTCCCACGAGAGCAAGATGTTAAAGAGGAATAATTTTAGGCATAAAATCTGGAGAGGAGGGACGAGGGAAATTATTTGTTTGGAGTTTCAGCCTCTGCACAAGCCCCGAAGTACAAATCTGAGAGACACCAGGTAGAGCTGGGAGGGATTTTTCCAGCAATGCTGCCTGGTTTCCATGGTATTCATCCCAAAATAATATTCCGTGTTCCCAGCCAGGCCACCTCGGAGTGGTGGAAATTCCCCAAACTCTGGCTAATTCCGAGCTCAAGTCTGGAGCCTCGGTGTTCAAACATTCCTTGTGGGATATTTCCATGTGTCTGAGACCTGCTCCAGTCTCGTCCCTGCTCCACAAATATTCCTGGGAAGCTGCAGGAGATTCCCACAGCAAATCCAAACACTCATTTACAGCTTTCTGCTCCTTCAAATGAGCCAGTAAAAGGAGGGAGAATGATTTTTTTACATGGACAGAAAGTGCTGGGAGAGAAATGGTTGGAAATTAAAAGAGGAGAGGTTTAAATCTGATATTGGGAGGGAATTCTTGGCCGGGAGGGTGGGGAGGCCCTGGGATAGAATTCCCAGAGAAGCTGTGGCTGCCCCTGGAAGTGTCCAAGTGTTCATGGTCAGAGCTTTTTATCTAAAACAAGGCTTTTGTCTTCTGTATTTGCCAGAGAGGCGTTAAAGTGGGTAAAGACTTTTAAGACCTTTGAGTCCAATCATTCCCCAGCCCTGCCAAGGCCACCTCTGACCCCTGTCCCAAGTGCCACATCCACACAATTTTTAAATCCCTCCAGGGATGGAGACTCCAAACCTTCCTGGGCACCCTTTTCCATGAAAAAAATCCCAAATATCCAACCCGACCCCTCTCCTGGCCCAGGCTGAGGCCGTTCCCTCTCCTCCTGTCCCTGTTCCCTGGGAGCAGAGCCCGACCCCCCCCGGCTGCCCCCTCCTGTCAGGGACTTGTGCAGAGCCACAGGGTCCCCCTGAGCCTCCTTTTCTCCAGGCTGAGCCCCTTTCCAGCTCCCTCAGGAANCAGGCTGAGCCCCTTTCCAGCTCCCTCAGGAATTCCCCAGCCCCTTTCCAGCTCCCTCAGGAATTCTCCAGCCCTTTCCCAGCTCCCTCAGGAATTCTCCAGCCCCTTCCCAGCTCCCTCAGGAATTCTCCAGCCCCTTCCCAGCTCCCTCAGGAATTCTCCAGCCCCTTCCCAGCTCTGTTCCTTCTCTGGAAATGCTCCAGCCCCTCATTCCTGTTATTTTGGAAAGACCTGAACAGAAACAACGAAGCTGAGCCACAAAAACAGCGACTCACAAAAAATCCAAAGTCAGCACAGGCAGAGCTGCACTACCCACAGCAGCTGAGGGGAAAAATAACATTCCCACTTCCAAATCTGTGGGAAAGCAAGGATTTAGGAGGAGGGAAATGCAGACAGAAAAGGGAAGAACTTCAGGGAACACCTGAGGGCTCAGCCATGGGACACAGCAAAGCCGGGAATGTAGGAAACCAAGAAGGGAGAACTTCAGTAATTAGTGGTGGATTTGATTTCCAACCCTGGAAGAAACTTGGTCTGGCAGAATAAACAGAGATTTATAGTCCTTAAGCAAGAGAAGGACAAACCTATGTTTGGATAGTTATAAGTAGAAGTGTGTGCTGGGTGTTACGGTGGAGGGTTTTAGGTATAATAATGTGATTTTATAGTTCAAGTTAAGGATTTAGATGTTGTAGTAGAAGCACAGGGGGGTCTGTGACATGACAGGGCATTGGTTGAGAGATCTCTGCGTTGCAGTGGAGAGGAATTACAGCTGATAGGTCATTAGGTCAAAACAAAGTTTCGTTTTAAGTGCCTGTTGGATTAGAAAGTTATAAAATACCGTGTAACTCTGAATCTTGTGACTATTCACCATTTTGGGGGTGTATTACTTAGCCTCCCATGTCTTGAGACTGACACCATGTTTGTTATTTAAGCAATAAACCTCCTGAAATGCTGATAGTTCCATCTCTTTAATTAAGAAGTCCAACGAGTGGAGGGGAGCAGGGGAAGAGCATTCCAGAGGAAGAATTTATAACTTCCATGAGCAGCTCCTGATAAGCCCGGGGTTTGTAGCAAGCACAGCTAAAAAGGGGCTCCCTGCCCCTATAAGGGGAGCCCCAAATACCAACAAGTGCTGCCCAAACAAACAGCAACAACAACACGGGAATGCCGGGAGTTCAGAGCTGGTGCCACCAGCACGAGGAACACCCCACCAAACCAGGGGCAGGAGGAAAAAAACTCCTCCCAGGGTTTTATCCCACCTGCCCCATGTCAGGGCCCAGCAGAATCCTGCAGAACTCCAGGAGCATCCAAGGCTCCCTGTGCCAGAACCAACGCTGGCATCTTCAGCCACGCTGGAGCTTTCCGGGAAGATGTGAGGGGATGGCATCAGGTGCCAACAATTTGGTGTCAGCACGGTGGGAAGAGGTCAGAAATTGGAATCTGTGATCCTTGGGAGTTCCTTCCCACTCGGGATATTCCAGGAAAGATCCTCTTTCCAACAGGTTGGATGTCAGCAACATCTGCCCCACTCAGATGGGGATTAATCACACTGCTGGCACTTCCAGAACTAATTCCAAGCTCCTGCTCCAGGCTGGAAGATGGGAATTAATTTATTGGAGGGCTTTGATCCCAGCCTGTGGTGCCCATGATCCAGGTACACCAGCTCAGCCCACAGCTATGCAAACTAAAGGTACTTAATCCATGTTTTCCCATTGAATTCCCGGTGTTTTCCACAGCTTGGGGCACAGATGGGAGCTGGAGGCATCAGATTTTGTTAAGATGCCAAAATTTCATCTTGTTTCAGATCTTACCAGGTAATGGAAAGCGTTATAGGTAAATAAAAGTGCTCTCTGCTGGAAATAAACAACTGGCATGATTCCCAAAGGACCAAAATTCTGCAGAAAAAGAGAAATCCTTCTTCCAGGATCCCAAAAGAGTCAAGCATTCCCTTAAAAAACATTGAGGGCCTGGCAAAGTGGGAATGATCAGGAAGGCCCAGACTCAGGGAGTTAAAGAGCAACATAAAAACAGAATTATTTTGTTTAATTCCGAGCATGACTTGTGCTGTCGGGAGGTGAAATCTGTCTGACACAAATATCTGCAAAATCCGAGCCCCAGGTGTCGGAGTTCTGGATTCCCACAGCCACAGAAGCAGAATTTAGGGATGATAAGCTCCAATTCCCCCTCCCTGTGCTGTGCAAGTTCTTGCCTGCTCCCTGGGGTGTGAGAGCTGAGTCAGGAGTTCTCCAGGATTAAAAACTTTAAGTTCAGGAGTCGACAAAAAGGCCAAGGAAGAAGCTGTGAGCCAATTTCCATCCCAGCAGGAGGAAAAACCAGGAATCCACAAGTCATTCCTTGTGCCAGGTCCTGAGTCAGGTTGGAGGTGCAATAATTGCACCTGCGTTCTCCTGCTGCTCCCAAACTGAATTCTCCCAATAAATTCCATGGATCCAGAGCTGTTATTTCCATCCCACGGCCTTTCCAAAGGATGCCCACGGACACCAATTCTTCAGGAGTCATCCCAATCCCATCACTCTGTCGGTGAATTTGAAAATACCAAGGAATTCACAGGCCTGGGTATTTCAATATCTTTTTGCAGAGCTCCTTTGGCAGTTCCAAAGTGACTTCGGCGTCCCCCTGACAAGATCCCACGCTGAGTTTTTATCCCAAGGAATTCAGCTGCCGACATCATTCCGGTTGTAACATGGAGACAAAACAAGGGAACACAAAAGCCAGGCCTGGATCTGTGGTTGTCCTTGGTTTGCAGATCAAAAGGGGAACAACTCAGCCTTTGAAAAGCCAGCACGGATTTGGCCTTTTGAAATCCATCACCGTGGCAACACGAGGCACAGGGAACAGGGAATTATAATGGACAAACCTCGGGATTGGCCGGAGTCTGCTGGACCACCCGGCATCAAAGGCAAGGATCGTGGTCATTTCCTGCCAGGACATTCCCTGTCCCTCAGGACACCTCACCTGCACAGAGACACCCTCAGGTGCAGGCTCCTCCATCCCAGGAGCCAAATTCCAGGAGTGGGATTGACTGGAAGATGAGTTGTGCCTGGATTCCCAGAGCTGCCATGGGAGGTGTTTCCACACCGATTTCCAGGACCATGGGGTGGGACACCTTCCATAGACAAGGTTGCTCCAAATCCATTCCTGGTATTTTAAACCAGGAGCAGTCATCCCATCTTTTTTAAAAAAGCCCTGCTCAAAATCAGAAATATCTCGGATTTTTCCCTACTTCTTTCTTCCCTCCATTCAAAAGCTTTCCAGAGAATATTTCGCTACTCTTTTATCCGAATATTTATTAAACTTTGTGTCAGC
Source organism: Myiagra hebetior (assembly GCA_013397015.1). Lineage (NCBI taxonomy): Eukaryota > Metazoa > Chordata > Aves > Passeriformes > Monarchidae > Myiagra > Myiagra hebetior. Next base: position 105,330 of record VWZQ01004511.1, read on the forward strand.
CTATTCCAAAAATCACAGGCTGAGATAAGAGGAAATAACAGCATCCCTTTCCCAGCCTTGTGCTCCATCCATCCTGCAAAAGGATGAGGAAAATAAACAGATGGATCAACTCCCTGCGAGCCGAGTATTGACCCCGAAGAAGAAAAATGAAACCTTCTCCCAGGATTTATTTGGAATACACTCACAGATCTCAGGGAAAGGAGTGTATAAAAGGTGCTGCTCATCCCTGGTGGCTCCACGTGTGATTATGTGAAGCACACGGAGCTTCCCCACGGAAGCAACAGAGCCGTGAATTTATTGAATCTGATTTTCCATGAAGGATGAGGTGTCAGCCATCCCAGGAGGCAACAGCAGCATCCTGTACCTCGGCTCATGGAAAATGACAGGCTCAGGGAGTTGGAGGTTGGAGTTTTAGGCTCAGTCTGATGATGAAGTGGGATGCTCTGCTGACTCCTCTGTATTCCCAGTGCAATTCCCTCCTGGAAAGGGGAGCCCGTGTAACCCATCCTGCCTGAGGAACTGTCAGAGCCTTGAAAGATCTGGACAAGCATCACCAGCAATTCTTATTAAACCATCAGGGATCTCGGTGCTGGAGTCAGACTCCTGATATTCCACGGGTGACTTTTCCTGGGATCGCAGTGTAAGCAGGGCCCTCGTGGGGAGCACAAAGCTCTGCTGCCACAGCTCCAAGTCCGTGCAGGAATTCCTGCTGGGGTTTTTGGGAATTGCACTTCCATCCTCCTCCATCCTTCATGGCTAAAGAGGCAGGCAAGGAGAAACAACTGGATCAGCTGGAGTGACCTGAACGAGCCTGATTCTGCCCCTCTCTCTGCTCTCATGGGATCCCACCTGGAATTTCATGGACAGTTGTGGTGTCCCCAGTAAAAGAAGGCCATGGAACTGTTGGAACAAATCCAGAGGCGGCCACGAAGATGCGGAAGGGACTGGACCACTTCCCCTATGGAGAAAGGCTGGGAAAGCTGGGAATGTTCAGCCCAGAGAGGAGAAGGTTTGGTGGAAACCTCACAGCACCTTCCAGGATCTGAAGTGCCCACAGGGAACCAGAGTGGGACAATCCATCAGGAACTGGAGTGACAGGACAAGGGGGAAATTTAGGTTGGATTTTGGGAAGGAATTCCTTGCTGGGAGGGTGGGGAGACCCTGGAATAGAATTCCCTGAGAAGCTGTGGCTGCCCCTGGATCCCTGGCAGTGCCCAAGGCCAGGCTGGACATTGGGCTTGGAGCAGCCTGGGATAGTGGGAGGTGTCCCTGCCATGGCAGGGGTGGGACTGGTTTCTCCTCTAAGCCAGGATTAATCCCTCCTTTTGCACCCATCCCAATTCCAGTGACAAATTCCTCCACCTTTGTTCCCTCCCTCAATCATCCCCACCTCACCCAGCAGGCAGAGCTGGCTTTTGTCTCCTGGCCAAGAAATTCAGGGCTGGAAAATCCCAGAAAAACTGAAATAGGGAGCGAAATTCCCGCTTTTGATGGAAGAGCATCCAAGCAGGGAGACAGGAGAACTCTCCAGCTCTCCCAGGCTGGTGAGAGACTGATTTTCCAAAATAGCAGCTCCACTTTAATCAGAATTTATTGAGCTCCACGTGGGCTAAGAGATGCTAAGAGCAGATGTAAATAGAGGATGCCAGCTTAGATATCCACAGGATGAAACATTATCCTGCTTCTTATTCCAGTCTGGAAATATTTGTATTGTTTCAGATGCTGACTTCATCAAAATTCTCTCTTTTTGCCTTATTAAGACCCAGATCATGGCATTTTAAGAGATAAATACTCCAATCCTGGGAGTGGGTTTGGTTTCAGTAAAAGAGCAGCTCATGATCTTGGAAATTTTTCTTCCAGAGGAAAATTCAAGGAGTTTAGGCAGGGGATTGGAACTGGATGATTTTTAAGGACTCATCCAACCCAAACCATTCCATGATTGTCTGATTCATATTCCTTGACTTGATTACGGCCCACAGGCACCTCAAATTTAACAAAAATGCAATAAAAAAATGATTCTTCCTTAATTTTAGAGACATTCTGAAATCTGGCACAAATAAATTCAAACTACAAATCAGATACTCACTGTTACCAATGAGGCTAATCAATCAGTCAATCAATCAATATCTATTGATTCGTTTTCTTGCAGATCTCTTCTAACGTATCTCTAAATGCTGAAATCCTGCCAGATTTCCAAGCCCTGTGGATGCCAGCCTGGAGAATCCCTGGAAAAAGAGGTTCTCTGCTAAAGATGAACTGTCCTGAGTGACAGGAAAAAGGAAATGGCCTCAAGTGACACCAGGGCAGGGTTAGATTGGATATGAGGAAAAATTTCTCCTTGGAAAGCATGGAGATGGAACAGCAGTGATGGAATCCCCATCCCTGGAAGTGTCCAAAAAATACCTGGATGTGGCACTTGAGGATTTGGTTTAGTGGTGATGCCAGTTGATGATCCTAAAGGTCTTTTCCGACCTTAAGAATTCCATAATTTTTTAAGTCCTTAACAGGAGTGAATTCGTTTCCCATCATTTCCCATTTCCAGCATCTCCAGTGGTATCTGGGATGATTGGACACCCCAGGATCCCGTTCAACCCAATCAATGCACAGATTTGCCATGACCATCCCAAAAATACCTGGGAATGGCGGGAATTAATGGGAGAGAACACAGTTCTTGTCCAAAGCCACCCCCTGGTTACAACCAAAAGCAAGGAAGGTTTTCCTGCTACTGTAGGATCAGTAGGAAAAGCCCTTTTTCCTCAGATTTTCTGGACAAGGCAACAGATCTTAAAAATGCTGAATTGGTAATTCCCTCCCAGGAAAAATCATGGAATTTTTAAGGTTGGAAAAGATTCCAAATCATCAATCCAACCTTTGAACAAGTACCTCTAATCCATATCATGAAGTGCCACATCCACTGCTTTTTTGAGCACTTCCAAGAGTATCAGACAAGAGATCCCAAAATTCCTTTCAAATCAACAAACGGGCTTAAAAATTAGATTTTTCAAAGGGAAGTTGGACTAAATAACCTTTAGAAGTCCCTTCCAAAGCATTCTGGGGTTCTGTGACATCAGCAACATCTGGAATAACAAATTCCTTTTTGGGGGAAGAAGGTAACACTTCCCTAATTTTCCAGAGGGGATTTGTTCGGGAATATTTCTAAAGGGTGTGTTTCTGTAATTCCCAAAAAAAAAAGGTGTAAATTAACAATGATCCAATGAATCAGCCCAGGGAGAGCAGCACCCTCAGCAAGTCCAGGAACACGGAGTCCGCAGCTCCAGGGAATTCCTGGGTTTTTTATAATCCCACATTTCCTCGTGCTCGGTGTGGGATAATTAAAGAGATTTTTATTCCCACTCGTTGTTTATCTCTAATTACTGCTGGGCTTGGGGTTTTATTTCAGCAGCAAAGCCTCCAAACCACCTCTCCAGGAGCTGTTTTGTCAGGAAAATATTTTGGGAGCTCTGCTGGAATCTCAGAGCTTTTTAAAAGGAAAAGACTTCCCTGTTGGGGAGTAACAGGGGTTGGGTCTCCACAACAAATTTTTGTTGGAATTAACACAACAAATGGCGCGTGGGGACATGGGCAGTGGTGGGAAAATGGGATCTCATCCCTGGCTCTGCTCCATGGGGCCAGGAATGGCACCAGAGGAACGGGCAGGAGCTGATCCCAGGAATTCCCCCCACACAGGAGGCAGAACTTCTGCCCTGGGCACTGAACAGATCCCAGAGAGGGGGTGGAGGCTCCTCCCTGAGGATATTCCAGAGGTGTCTGGACACAATCCTGGAGTGGGAGCAGATGCCCTGCTCTGATCTGTTCCAGCCTGACCATCCTGGAATTCTGGGATCATTTCCATCTCTGGTGGGTTCCATGTTCTATTGGTCTTCCCATTGTCTCCTCTGCCTGCTGAGCTCCCTCCGGTTCCTTCTGTTACTTCCCATCCTCTGCACTCACCATTTCAGCTCTTTACATTCCCTTCCTGTTTTACTGCCGAGTTTAATTTCCAACCAGAATTTAGGCAGAGCTCTGAGCCCAGCGTGGGGCTGGGGCTGCATTTCCAGAGCAGGAGAAACCCCTTTTCCAGGACCTCATTCCCTGTGTTTTTAGGAGTTTTTTGGTGGTTAAAACCTTCCCTGTGCCGTAGTAGCTGGAGCTGCTACAGATTTGAAACTTCCAGAGGAATAAGAATCATTTTCCCCGTGGAAAAGCACAGAGAGAGAGGAGAAATGGGAATTTATTGCTGCTAAATGAGCCCAGGTGAGCAGCTCTTACCTGCACAGTTCATTGTGCTCCTCAAATCCACCCAGCAAAGTCCTGAGCCACAGGAATTATTAAAAAAAACATTGGGGAAAAAGGAAGCCCGACAGAGGCAGAGCGCAGAGGGCAATTAAGTTTGATAAACATGATTAATTAGCACAAGAAACTCGTTAAGTGCTGCCAGCGAGGCTGTGCCCTGGCACAGCCACACTGCAGTGATTGATGTTGGGTGGTCCTGCTTGGTGGGAGCAGAATTGATCTGAATTCCTGCCAGGACATGGCCAGAACAACTGCCCTCATTCAGGATGAGTGGATATTTCCCATGGAATGCCCTGGGCTGCTTCCTGAAATTCCCTCATCCATCTTTCTCCCACTGTTCCCAGCCTGCCCCAGCCCCACCAGTTCAACAACTCTGCATCCCCAGGGGCTGCTGGGAGTGCTCAGAGCTGTGTCCATGCAGCTCATTCCTGGTTTTCCCACCTTTGGAACATCCCAAGGGTGCAGGGACGTCCAAACCGGGCACAAAACGGAGCATGGAGTGACCAAATCCCTCCTCCCTTCCATTAATTTTAACAACCAGCACCAAAAAAAGGGACGGAGTTTGGGAGCCACAAAAGCTCCGGCCACAAAGCAGAGGGGAGGGATTGGCAGGAATTCTTCCCACTGGAAGTCAGGGAATAGAGGTGGAACTGGATAATCTTGTATTGATCCTCCAAGACATCCCTGATGCTCAGTCACCAGAATAATGACAATTTATTCCCATCAGGAATAAATCAACCTGGAATCAGGAGGAGAAGGGTTGATTATTCTCATGGGAAATGCAAGGATCAGCATTGGGGTCATTATGGAATATCCAGACCACAAGGAACATCTTTCCACTTATCCAGCAGTTCCCAAAAATGATGGCTTCTGTCTCCCAGTGGCTCAGCAGCTTTGGCTGTGCCTTGTTCTGGTCCTCCTTGGTGGGAAAGATTTTTTTTTCCAATAATCCAACAGAAGTCTGCTTTCCTGAGGTGTTCATGAACCTTAATTAATTTAATCTTTTAAAAAATATAAATTCAAAATTAGTTACGGCTGCCAGAAATTGCGCTGGGAAACGTTCAGGGAGTCACAGAATCCTGGAATGGTTTGGGATGGAAGGGACCTTAAAAATCATCCAATTCCATGAGCAGGGACACCTCCCACTGTCCCAGGCTGCTCCAATCCCATCCAACCTGACCTTGGGCACTTCCAGGGATCCAGGGGCAGCCACAGCTGCTCTGGGAATTCCAGCCCAACCCCTCCCCACCCTCACAGCCAGAAATTCCCAATTCCCAATCTCCCATCCATCCCTGCCCTCTGGCAGTGGGAAGCCATTCCCTGGGTCCTGTCCCTCCATCCCTTGTCCCCAGTCCCTCTCCAGCTCTCCTGGAGCCCCTTTAGGCCCTGAAAGGGGCTCTGAGCTCTCCCTGGATCCTTCCTTTCTCCAAGGGAACATTCCCAGCTCTCCCAGCCTGGCTCCAGATGCCCTTGGAGCATCTCCATGGATTCCTCTGGATTTGCTCCAGCAGCTCCACACCTCTCACCAGCATCTCCTCTGATTTGATTCCTGTCCTTGTTTGAGCAGCTGAAGTTATTGCCTTGCACGGAGCCACAAGGAGCCTCCAAACCCCTTTCCAAGACCCCACATCATTTTAATCCATGGAATCCTTCTCCCTGCTGGAATCAGCCTTTGTTATTCCCGTGATCCAGGGCAGGGAATTCTGCTGTGCCCTTTCTCTCAGGTGAGAGGCAGGAGTTCAGCAATCCGTGGTTAATTTCCTGCAGCACTTCCCTGAAGTCCCCATTTCCCAACTGGATCCCCAAATCCAAGCTCTGCTTCCTGTGTTTTCCACGCCCTGCCATTCCTGGATGCACACAGGGAAGGAGGATCCGTGTGAGCAAACAAAACACCAAACCCAGAGTTGCATTTCGGAGTTCCCAACACCCAACCACGACAACGATTCCTCCTCTCCACTCCCATTTCTCCACTTTTCCTCCATTTATTACCATGGAATAAACCCAGCTGGATGCACTGGCAGCGGGATAAAACCAAACTCAAGTTCCTCGTTGTGTTATTCATTTGCAGAGGAATTAAGAGCTGAACATGGGGGTTTGCGAGCGAAAAAAATCCTCAGGGGCTCGAGTTATTCCCAGCTTTTGTTTTTAATTAATGAGCCTCTGGAGCGGGTTCCAAGCCAGCAGTTTCTGGAATGATTCAGCTTTTCACTCCCAGGGAGGTGCTGCTTGGCAGCCTCTTAGCAAAGTGAGGCATTTTGGGGATATTTTCCACATCTTCAGGAGCAAATCCAAGATTTTGCTGCTCTAAAGCAAAGATTCCAGCCAGGAAGAGCAGCAGGGTCAGGCACTTTTCAAGCCACGGAGGGGAGGCACCAATTTGAGGTGTTTAATTACCATAAATCACACCCCAAACCAGGTCTGAGCGGGGCTGCAAGAGGATTTCGGCTGATTTTAGGTTCCTATATCCACATGCAACAGAGAAATCATTTCCTCAGTGGGAAAACAATCCTGGAGTCATCCAGGCTCAGGAGAATTATGGAATGGTTTGGGATGGAAGGGGTTTTAAAGATCAAATTTTTCCATGGGCAGGGACACCTTCCACTATCCCAGGCTGCTCCAAGTCTTGTCCAACCCAGCCTTGGACACTTCCAGGGATCCAGGGGCAACGAGAGCTTCTCCCAGGCCTCCCCACCCTCCCAGCCAGGAATTCCTTCCCAATATCCCATCTAAATCTTCCTGCTTTTAGTTAAAAATGTTCCCCCTTGTCCTATCAACACCTGCCCGTGGAGTTTCCTCCTTGCCGGTGCTCGGTGCTCCCTGAGCCCGCGCTCTGTTTCCAGAGCAGGAATGAGGTTTTTGCCTGAAGTTTGAGCCTTTTGGGGTGATTTTGGTGGATTTTCTCAACTCTGTGTTCATCCTTCCCTGCCCTCCTGCTCCCAAAATCACCGGGGTCAATCAGTGCCACCACATCAGGGAGAGTTCAGGGCACCCAGCCAGGCACTGCGGATGTGGCTGAAATTGTCCTGGGAGCTGAAGTGGCCAGGTTGGAAATGCAGGGAGTTTTTTGTCTCCAGTCTGTCTGATCTGTCTGACCCCATGTCCCAAACCCCTGATCTTCTGCTGAGCACAGAGTTCTCTGCTGTTGTCACCACAGAAAAAGCCACAGATTTTGGCCATGGGAGCGCTGCATAGCAGTGATTCCGACCCCACAGGTATTCCAGGGATTTCTGCATCCCTGAACCACCCATCCTTCAAAAAAAATGTCATTTTTGTCCTAAAATCCTGCAGTTCCCAAGGTTTCTGTTTGCTCATCCCATTCCCACTTCCTGCCATGGGTAGGGACAACTTCCACCACCCCAAGGTGCTCCAAGCCTTGTCCAGCCTGGCCTTGGACACTTCCAGGGATCCAGGGGCAGCCACAGCTTCTCTGGGAATTCCATCCCAGCCCCTCCCCACCCTCCCAGCCAGGAATTCCTTCCCAATATCCATCTAACCCCATTTAAGACCATTCCCTGGGTCCTTCTCCTCTCACTCTACACCCCGTAAAAATTGCCTCTCCAGGACTCAGGATTTACCACCCAACTCCATTTCCCAATGAAAATTCGGCTTTTGAAGTAAACAACATTCCACGGAAAATCCTGCTTTATAAACTGTTCGAATTTCCTAAACTGAAAATGCCGAAATCCAGACTTCAACCCCACCAGAGCAGAAGAGAAACTTCTCATTTTTAGATCTTCTTTTCTTTGAAATTTCATTTTCACCACAAGCCCCAAACCGGGTTTTGTTTTCTCTCTCAGTGAAAACGTCTCGGTTTCACTCCAAGAAAATAACAATAATCTGATTTTCACCTCCCACAGCGACGCTCACACAACTCAGGCCTGCAGAGAACACATAGAAAAAAAGAAATTCTTGTTTTGTTTAAACCCAGCTGGGTCAGAAACGGGGCGATTTTGACTTCATCCTTTTGTTGGAATTATCACAAAACAGGAAAATTTCCCAGGAAACAGAAGGTTCCAAGCTTTTCTGTGGAGAAAACAGGAGTGAACAAAAAAACTGACATTTTTTAGGCCGGTCTGATCACAGATTCTCTGTGCTCCCGCTATGCAGGAGGAAATTTTTCCTGGAAATATTTATGGAATAGGCTTCAGTGGAATTCAACCCTGGATGAAATCAGCTCAGGATCACTCGTTCCAGGAGCAAACAGCAAAGGGAGCTGCATGAGGCCTTCAATTCCCAAAATTCCCCAGAATTCCAGGATGGGATAAGCTCAGGATGGAGATGTCCAATATTGGATCCAGCATTTATCACTCGGGGAAATCTCTCTGCCCTGATGGATGCTAAGAGTTGATTTGACTCCTGATTCTCACAGATGTTTTCCATGTTTCCAATATCCAGGAGATTCCTCTGCTCCAGCTGACAAGAAATCACCTGGAGAGACAAAGAGAACTCTAAAATCAGGAATTAACATGGAATACTGGGGGGAAAATAGCCCATTCCCATAATCCCCATTAATTTTCTGCCGAGGTGTGAGGTGAAAACAGGGAAAAAACAAAAATTAGGGTCAAGTCTCCAAAAAAACCACAGATAAATCCTGGGGATGTGAACGACCCTGAGCTCTCTGCCCCAAAATGAGCTTCACCCAAACGAATGAAGGGTTTTAACCTCAAAGATTCCAATCCACTGCTTTCCCTTGATCTGGAATTCCTGGCTAAAACCTTCAGGAATGCATTTCCCTCTCCTCACTGGAATCCTTGGGGAAGCTCAGAGCTGCCATGGAGGCTGAGGGGGTTTCAGTGGCACAGTAAGGGAGCAGGAGATGGGAATCAGCCCATTCCAAAGGCTCCCAGCATTCAGAGAAAAATGGGAATGAATTATTCAGCCTGCCCGGAGCGTTATTGGGTAACTGATTGCAGGTTATTGAGTGGGAAAAAAAAGCAGGAATTGCAATAATTGGAATTTACCTTTGGGGAGAAGCCAAATTCTGGGTTTTAGGAGCATTAAATCAGAAAATTTATGAATAATCTTGCCTTGGGTTGGGGTTTTGTGGGAATTTACTTTCAAATCCACGAGCAGGATTCTTAAAGTGGTCTAAGTTTTTCCTTCACACCATTTATTGGGATAATCAGTGGTGGAATCCCCATTCCAGAAGGGATTTCAAATCCCTGTGGATGTGGCACCTGAGGACATGGGGCAGTGGTGGCCTTGGAATGCTGGAGAATCATTGGATTCAGAGACTTTTCCAACTTGAATGATTCCAATTTTTGTATTTTTAAAGTCCTAAAGTTGGAAGAAAAATGAAAGACCTTAAAATAACCTTATTTTAAAGCTAAATTATAATAATGGGATTTTAATCCTATTTAATTTTCATTTTTATGGATTTTAATTAGAATAATTAAAAGCTTGTGGACTTACTTTTTTTTTAATGTTGCCTTTTAAAATTGAAGAAGCAATTCCTCATATTTCATCTGTTGGAATGAATATTCCGGTTCCATACCTGTTTTCATTTTACATAATACAAATAATTTTCAATAAAAAATATAAATCAGACTATTTTTCCATAAACTCTGAATTTTAAGGATTGGTGAAGAGATTACAGGAAATCATTGGGGTTTTCAACACGTTTTTAACCAGAAAAATCCTAAATAATTGGCACTGGTGGCTTTCAATCCTCCCAGTTTGCTGCTTCTTGGGATCCTTCTGCAGCTCTTTGGTTTTCCAGAGCTGCAAATCCCGTTTTCCCATGGGATTTGCCACAGACAAATCTCCCAAATAGCCAGAAACCTGCACAGCTCCTCCCTCAGGGCAGCCAAGCCCTGAACTCATTTTTCCTCTTCCCTATTTTTGGTAATCCCAATTTTTCTGGCATCCTCATCCCATCCTCATCCTCTGTCCCAGGATGTGACATCACATCTGAATTTCTAAGCCTGGTTTCTTCTTCCAGGAAAATCCTCCGGGAAAATCCCTAAATTTTTTTGATCCTTTCACCGAAAAAATCCCTGGAAAAAAGGAAATGTGAGACCTCCACCTGGACAATGAAATCCTCAGAGCACAGCACAAAGCCCATTCTGTGGGATGAGTTTGGGAAGAGCACGGATAAGATCCTTATCCCATTCCAAATCCTTTCTTTTCCACAGGAGCTGGATTTGCACAGATTTTTGATGGCTCCTCTTTGGCCTCCATCTCATCCATACAGGGATTAAATCTAGACTTTCCATTTCATATATTTGATTCCATCTCACTAAAAAGAGGGAGAGAGAGGGAGAGGGAACATCCCACCCCTCCTGCATCCAATTCCTCATTCACAGAATCACAGAATCACAGAATCACAGAATCAGCAGGTTGGAAGAGACCTTCAAGATCATCGAGTCCAACCTCTGTCCTAACACCTCAACTAAACTAAACCATGGCACCGAGTGCCACATCCAATCTCCTTTTAAACACAGCCAGGGATGGTGATTCCACCACCTCCCCGGGTCAACCATTCCAATATTTTATCACTCTTGCGGTAAAAACTTTTTTCTAATATCCAACCTGTATTTTCATTGGTGGAACTTAAGGCTGTGTCCTCTTGTTCTGTCATTGCTGCCTGGAAAAAGAGACCAACCCCCACCACACTACAGCCACCTTTCAGGGAGTTGTAGAGAGTGATAAGGTCTCCTCTGAGTCTCCTTTTCTCCAGGCTGAACACCCCCAGTTCCCTCAGACGTTCCTCATAGGGCTCATTCCAGAGCTGGAGGCTGGAAAAATCCTTCTCCTGCAGCCCAAACTCCCCCAAGCAGATGTGGGATGACTCCACAGGGAGCAAATCCAGGCACCACAAACTAAAATTTGGCCCTGCCACATTGTTATTCCTTCCCAGCATGAATCCACCTCGTTTTCCAGGTGGGAATATCCGACCTCGTTTTTCCTGCGCTGCAAACGGACAAAAGAGGGTGGAAAAATGTGGGTGGAGCTGCTGGAACCATCCCTTGTTTCACTCCTGAGTTATCCCACAATCCATCCTAAGGGTTCCAAGGGCAGCAGGCAGCAAAATTCAAAAGCTGAGAATAAGAAGAATTCCACTTCTTCATTTTGAGATGGAATTTGGTCCAATGAACTCTGGGAATTCTTTCTGCAGGAATTGGGGTGACACCGGCGCAGACTCGCTCGGGGCTTGGAGCTGTGAGAACCAGTAAGGAAAATGTTGGAAGGATTTTGGAGAAGGGATGGAGGGACAGGACCCAGGGAATGGCTTCCCACTGCCAGAGGGCAGGGATGGATGGGATTTTGGGGAGGAATTCCAGGATGGGAGGGTGGGGAGGGGCTGGGTTGGAATTCCCAGAAAAGCTGTGGCTACCTCTGGATCCCTGGAAGTGTTTGGCTCTCCATGGTGGAGATTTTGTGGGCATTTAGTACTGGAAACAATCCCAGTGTTCCCAGTCTGGGAGGTTTTCACTCAAAGCTTCTGTAGGAGCTCGGGGTGGGGACAGTTCCCTCAAACTGGGAGAGCTGGGAATGTTCCCCTGGAAAAGGGAAGGATCCAGGGAGAGCTCAGAGCTCCTTGCAGGGCCTAAAGGGGCTCCAGGAGAGCTGGAGAGGGACTGGGGACAAGGGATGGAGGGACAGGACCCAGGGAATGGCTTCCCACTGCCAGAGGGCAGGGCTGGATGGGAGATTGGGAATTGGGAATTCCTGGCTGGGAGGGTGGGGAGGGGCTGGGCTGGAATTCCCAGAGCAGCTGTGGCTGCCCCTGGATCCCTGGCAGTGCCCAAGGCCAGGCTGGACATTGGGGCTTGGAGCAGCCTGGGACAGTGGGAGGTGTCCCTGCCATCCCACATCACCTAGAAAATAACTCAAGGAGGGATTTTGCCAACCAGGCCCCTTTTTCCTGGCTAGAAACCCACAAAAAAAATCCACAATCACCATGACCTTCAGCATAAATTAATCCCGTAAACCCTGTTGTTAATTCCTTGTATCAACAGCATTCCATGGGTTTGATCCCTCTTTATATTGGAAAAAAACACAAATCTGGATGAAAAGAGTGAATAAAATACAGCAAATTGATAAAAAGAGCTCCCTCCCGCTGCCTCAGGTGTGAAATGTGAATAAAGAGATGAATTTCCTTCTCCTTAAAACCAGAGTTAGAGACTCATCTAGCAAAAAGGTTCCGACTTCTCATTCCTGACTAAAAACCTTCCAAAATCCCAGGAATTCAAGAGCTTTTCTGTGAATCTTCCCATGGTCTGAGCCTTCCAACGGCTCCCGTTTTTTCCTGCTGAAAGGTAACAAAAAGGCTTTCACCCCATCTCTGTAAATAACTCCATAAAAGTCGATGCCTCCATTACCACATTTTATTTTTATTGCCCCAAAGGCAGAAATTTGCATTCGAGTGGATTTGAAAAGATGCCGACGATTCCTTTAGACCCGGGAAATTCTGGATGAGATATGGATCCATCCCTTTCACTCCTAATATTTTTTCTGATTGATCTAATCCTAATAAAAGCTCACGAGACTCTTTTCCCTTTTACCATCAGACGAATCCCAAGTATCCCAAAATGATGATTTTGCTGCCAATAAAAACCTCCTAGTGTTTATCCAGCCCCTAAAAAACAGCTTTTAGCACTTCTGAGTGGCTTCAATTTCCTGAATTATTCCTTTTTTTATGCCCTGGATGCTCCAAAACGTGCCCAGGAAAGCGTTGCTTGTTCAAATAAGGATTTTTTTATATCCTGTTTCATAAAAACAGTCCACAAGTGCAGTGGGAATGGTAAACTGGGAAGTTCAGTCATTCCATAAGGATGAGGGTCGGCCTCACAGCAGAGGATCAGTTACAGGAGGAGTTGAAGTTAAGCTTGGTCTTAACACAACTTAAAAAATCACAAATCAAAAAAACTACAAGGAAAAACAACCCAAAAATCCCAAAAAAAACCTCTTAAAACATCCATGATTCATTGAAGTTTCTGTTTTAGCAGCACAGGAAGAAGAGATGCCCAAATCTTTGGGAAAACCAGGAGAAACCGGGCTCAGTTGGGCTGGAAAAGTTGAATTCCACATTTTTTATTGCAAACGCCTCAGGAAAAGGAAGTTTGAGTGATCCCTGCAAGTTGGGGAATCCTGGAATGGTTTGGGATGAAAGAGACCTTAAATCCCATCCCATTCCACACCTCCCACCATCCCAGGTTGCTCCAAGCCCCAGTGTCCAACTTGGCCTTGGACATTTCCAGGGATCCAAGAGCAGCCACAGCTTTTCTGGGAATCTGTGCCAGGG
>VWZQ01004511.1:118876-140752 GCA_013397015.1 Myiagra hebetior
TGGGAATCTGTGCCAGGGCCTGCCCACCCTCAGAGTAAAGATATCCATGGAAAATTCATAATTCCTCCTTTTCCTCGCATAGATTCCGTGCCAGGATCGCCTCTCCCGGGCTTCACCCTTTCCCTGAGCTCAGCAGCAGCCGGAAATGCTTCCACAATTATTTTTCCCCCTTCCTTGATGAATTAAATCCCCCTGTGGACAATTCCAAAGGAAGCTTCACCCAGAGCTTCTCCTTCCCCTGCCTCAAGCATTCCCAGGCTGTGATTCCTTAAGAAAAAAAAAAAAAATAGAATAAAAACACAAAAGCTGGGATTGAACTGGGGAAAAAAAAGGACAAATATGAGCAGATAGCTTTTTGTGGCTTTTCCAGAGGGGTCAGGGATGCATTTCAGATCCTGACAAATGGCCAGGAATGATTTCTTTGTGCCCAGAATCCAAATGCTGCCCTTTGAGGCCGAGCACTCGCGTGGGAGCCGCTCTTTTTGTTGGACAATTCCTTCGATGAAAGAGGGGGGAAAAAATCAAAGGAATGCAGAGCTATGGGGGGAAAAAAAAGAGCAGTGATGGGGAAAGGCACTGGGATGGATGGGGAAAAATGGAATACTGAATAAAAGGGAATTTTTCCTCACAAAACTGATCCATCCCTGCTTCTTACCCAATTGTTTTGGCTCCGTGCATTCCCTGCAGGAATTCTGCTCCTTGTCCTAGCGTGGCCTTTTGGGATGAAACGTCCTTATCCAGCATAAACATTCCCAAATCTCTTCTAAACTAAAAGAGGAGAGGCTTAGGTTGGATCTTGGGAAGGAATTCCTGGCTGGGAGGGCGAGGAGGGGCTGGGCTGGAATTCCCAGAGAGTTGTGGCTGCCCCTGGATCTCTGGAAGTGCCCAAGGCCAGGCTGGAGCAACCTGGGATAGTGGAATTTCCACCCATGGCAGGGGTGGAATTGTGACTTTCATGTCCCTTCCAACCCAAACCATTCCATGATTCCATGATTTAGGCACATCTTAGACTCCACTCAATCCCTGCCTCTCATTTACAAATCAATTTAAGGGGGGTTTAATTACTCCATGGAGTGGGAAGGGGAATATTTGTGTCCTGTGGCGCTGTGGATCCAGCAAAAAGCTGGATTCTGGAATATCCAGTTAAATACACAAATTTTATACATTTGTATAATTATATACAAAATTAATATACGAAATATACAACATTTTGAGTAAAGAATATTTGAAGAACAACAAAATAAAACTGGAAGCAACAGCCAAAAGCAGCTGAGAGGATTCTGCTTCCATTTATCCCTGGAAATTCAGGGAATAATAATAAAAATTGTGCTTTCAGCACAATTCCACAACAGACATTCCATAGTCTCAGCTGGGAAGTTGAGTGGACAATGCATTCTGGGAAAGTTCTGGAATTCTTCTGCAGCTCAGCAAAGGGAGCACAGACCACACAGCAGTGCCAGGGAACATCACTCCTTTGAAAAGGGAAGAGGAAAAAAACTTGGATTTTGCTTTGTACCCTCTCAGTCCCTGCTCTAGGATTGGAATCAATTCCAGGTTTGATAAAGGCTGGAAAATAGAATTCTGATTCTATTTACATCTGGATTTCCCGGCAGGGGAGGTCAAGAAATGTAAATATTTTATGTCTTTTGGATAAACAATTCTTTGGGGTGTAAATCTGGAAAAGTTTGGGAAAACATGGAAGGCAAAATCTCATTTCATGTATTTTCCTTGGATTTTTAAGGAAAGAGGTCCCATTTCTTCAGCTTCTGCAGCCAAAGGTGATTCCTGGGCCACATTTTAAAAGCTCCATTTGTGCTAAATTCCAACTCGATGGGAATTGATCCCTGATTTTGCAAATTCTGACTCCAGGCCAAGCTCAAATCCCAAGTCCAAGACTTATCTAAACCAGAGAAAAGCTGATCTTGCAGCTTGGCTGAGCAAGAACTCCGAGGGCACGACAAGGTGGAGGCCAAGGAAAAGTTTTCCCTGGAGTTTCCCTGGGAAGAGCTGCAGCAGCAGCCCAACCTTAGGAAGACACCTAGGAAAAATATCAAGCTACTTATTCTGGTTTTTAAGGAATTCTCAGGGAATTCAGGGCATTTTCTGCCTTTAAGGGAGCCCCCACAAGCTCTGCCATTTGATTTCCTCAGAGGAAACTCCTTCTTCCCAAAACCAACAACCTCCTTTGCACTAAATTGAATTAATTTGGGGTTTTTTGGGGGAAAAATCAGTTCTGTTCAGAACATGGAAATGCTGATGACAGCTAAAATTTTGCTTTTTTCCTTTACCATCAGCCTGAGGTTGATCTGAGGGATCCCTGAGCACCCAGAGTCTCCTGAACTGTGTGGCCTAAGAATCTTCCATTACACTGCAGGAGCGCTGGCTTAGCTAGGCCAAGCCTAATGAAGCCAAACCCTTCTGGGACAGAGCATGGAAATGCTGATGACAGCTAAAATTTTGCTTTTTTCCTTTACCACCAGCCTGAGGTGCATCTGAGGGACCCCTGAGCACGCAGAGTCTTCTGAACTGTGTGGCCTAAGAATCTTCCTTTACACAGCAGGATCGCCGGCTTAGCTAGGCCAAGCCTAACGAAGCCAAACCCTTCTGGGACAGAGCACAATCCCACAGGGACACCAAAAGAAGGGAAAAAAGAAATCACTGCCATCATCCTCCTGGTGTGAACACAAGACTTGGCTCAGATGTCCCCGTGGAGCAGCTCAGAGGTGACACTTTGGGCTCTTCCTGCCCTGGAAATTCAGGATTTTCCTCAAAAACCCCCCCAAAAATTAGGGAAGAGCAGCCAACAGGCTACAAAACATCACCTTCCCTGATAAACACCTGGAATCTGGGTGTTCCCTGGAATTCCAGAGACAAAACCCTCCCCTCCCTCTGCCTGCTTGGCGCCTGTCCCTGTCCTGCTGGCTCCAATGGAAATGAATCATTCCCTGCAGGCCCCTTGGAAGGCTTGGAGAAATCCATAAAAAGTTTTCTATAAAAAAGGGATGAGTCAGAGCCTGGCTGTGCCCCCAGGGACAGCCCGAGCACTTCCATGGTTCGGGTCAGCTGGGAGCAGTGACGGCAGCAGAGCCCGGATCACCCCAGCAGCGGGAACACGGATTGGGATGGGAGCCTCGTGCTGGATTTTGGGATCAGAGCAGCAATGGGAGCACAAATTGGAGCTGCACAGGTCCAGGGGGGAAGCAGAGTCAGCTGTGAGCAGAGAGAAGCCCTTGTGGGATGGGATAATCATCCCTATGGATGTGGAATTTTGGGAAACTCTCGTGAAAAGAGTAAAGCCAAGGATGGACGTTCCACAAGGTCAACATTGATCCAAGGGAAAGGCTGGAGCTGTGCCAGGGGCGTTTAGGTTGGATTTCAGGGAAAGGTTCTTCCCCGAGAGGGTGCTGGGCACTGCCCAGGCTCCTCAGGGAATGGGCACGGCCCCGAGGCTGCCAGAGCTCCTGGAATGTTTGGACAACGCTCCCAGGGATGCCCAGGGTGGGATTGTTGGGGTGTCTGTGCAGGAGCAGGAATTGGGATGATCCCTGTGGATCCCCTCCAGCTCAGGATATTCCATGATTCCGTAATCTCCATTCCCAGCAGGGAGGAGCTTCCCACCCTGGCCTGACTGAGGGTTGATTTAACCCCAGCAGCTGAGGAATCCTAAAAACAGCCAGGAATTTCCCATCCCTCATTATCCCCCCCTGCTGCAGCCAGCACGGGCCTCTGCTCCAGCTGATCCAGAGGAGAAACGAGGAGAAACGAGGAGAAACGAGGAGAAACGAGGAGAAACGAGGAGAAACGAGGAGAAACGAGGAGAAACGAGGAGAAACGAGGAGAAACATCTTTGCAGACTTTGTTCAGCTGAGTGGAGCTTTCAGCAGTGATTAACTGGTGCACGCATTTGAAACAAACCAAGCCAGGAAGGAAAAGAAGGGGAAGGAAAAAGAAGGATCCATGGTTCCAGTATTTAAATGAGATTTAAATGAGCCATCGGTGTTCCTGAATATGAAGGAGAAGCACTGGCCCACATCCAAGGAATTGCAGTCCAGGTGCAGCAACACCAACTTAAAGTGAAACCAAATTCGTGGTTGCAGAGCTCAGAGCACGGAAAACACGGATTTTCCCAGATTTTCAGGATGGCAATATCCGTGTTGCCATGGTAATGCTTTCATAGAATCATGGAAAAGTTTGGGTTGGAAGGAGCCTTAAATCCCATCCCACCCCTGCCATGGGCAGGGACACCTCCCACTGTCCCAGGTGGTTCCAAGCCCCATCCAACCTGGCCTTGGACACTTCCAGGGATCCAGGGGCATCCACAATGGGAAATCCATTCCTTGGTCTCCTCATCCTCCCAGCCAGGAATTCCTTGAAAATATTCTGTGCCTCAACCTCCCTTGCTGAGTTACCACATCCCATCCCTGCCCTGTAGCACCAAAACATTTCCAGCCTCTTTCATTGAGTGCTTGTGGTGATGCTCCAAGAAATAACCACCCACAATTCCCAGTATTCCCAACATCCAGCCACACATCCCCTTTTCCATCCACAAAC
The DNA here is from genome assembly GCA_013397015.1 of Myiagra hebetior. Classification (NCBI taxonomy): domain Eukaryota; kingdom Metazoa; phylum Chordata; class Aves; order Passeriformes; family Monarchidae; genus Myiagra; species Myiagra hebetior. The sequence continues at coordinate 123,428 of VWZQ01004511.1, forward strand.
TGATTCCACAACAGCAACAACATCCGTGCTCCAGCCTTTGGAATCCAGGGAATCCCGGGACCATGAGCAGCTCATTCCTCTGCCTGTGGGGAGGAGGCAAAGAGGGCCCAGCTGGACTGGGGGTGTCACTGCTCCTGGGGACACCAGGAGCGGGTCCAGATCCATCCAGAGGGATCCAGAGGGATGGAGAATCCCTCCCACATCATTCCCAAGCACCTGCACGTTGGTGGAAGCAGAAGCACCCAGTGCAGAGGGGTCTGGATCCACCCAAATCCCATCATGGAATGGTTTGGGTTGGAAGGGACCTTCATCCCACTGAAACACGGGGTTTTCTTTTAAACACTTAAATATTGAGGTTTTAAATAAAAGCGAGTTCTGCCAAAGTTAACTAGAATAGAGAAAAAATGCAGAACTTAGCTAAAGTTGATTAAAGAAATTAATAATTAGCTAGGAAGTATAGGATAGGCTCTGATTACTTGGTATTTGTTTAGGCTGTGCTTATAACAGGTAATTAATAATTTTAGAAGGAAAAATTCAAAAGAAGGCCTGGACAGTTACCAATTTTTTTACCTGTAACTTATTCAAAAGCAATAGAGCAGGGAACTGGGAATCTTCCAAGGTCAGGTGTAGTGTTAAAAACCAGAGAGGCAAAAAGGTCAAAGTGAGGAAGAGCAGCCTTACTTCATCAGGACAGCCCCCTCCTCATTTTCAGGACCACCGACCTAATTCCATTGCAAGAATTGCTCTTGCTTAATGACTTTTTGCTAATTTTCATACAAAGCAGGGAATGGGAAGTGTCTATGCTATAAATATGTATTTGTATTTTAAATATGCATTTATGCAATAACTGTTTTAGATAAATAGGTTCTGTATTGCATTGTAACCTCAGAGCTGTAGGTTCAGGAGTGATCCCTGCAGCTTCCCAGTGCTGGAATAAACAGACACTTCCTAACCCTAACGAGTGAGAGAGTCTTTGTCCATCTCAGGTGGATACTGATATTAGATCTAGATCCATATTTTAATAAATCACCATCCTGCTCCCCTTTCATGGGAAGACCATTTCTTCTGATTCCTGGGGAAAAGGACTGGCCCCACCTGCCTCCAACCTCCTTCCAGGGGCTCAGAGAGAGCAGGAAGGTGGGAGGGGATCCCCAGTTAAGGATTCAGGAATTATTTGTGTTCAGGCCTCTTCCAGCTGCCTCCCAGTAAGCGCTTTCCCATCCCATCCAGACAATCCCTGACTCGATTCCCCCAGCCCTTTCTCATGGAAACACGTGGGATTCACCCACAGAACATTCCCAAACCACTTATTCTTCCCAAATCTTCTGATTCCCACCTCCCACTCCAAACCTCCACAGGCTCCACCTGCACCAGGGCAATCCAACAACAAAGAAATTCCCTGTTCCTCCAAGGAGCAGTTTCCTCTTCCCTTCCTCTGAGCTTTTCCTTCCTCTGCCCAGAGAGATGCAGGCCTGCCCAGCCCCTCCCATCTCACTAATTAGGGATCTCATTAGGGATAATTATGTCCCTACAGCTCCCTCCTGCATTATCCACTCCCACCAGCATCCAAGTTGTCCTGCCTGAGTCTCTTGTTTATCATCCAAACTTTTTCATTCTCCCTCCCTTCCCACTGAGTAAGAGTTGAAGTGGAAGTTCCTTCCCAACCTCAGCTCCGTTTCTTATCCTCTCCCAACATTCCCAAAGAGGAGCTGGCAGCTCTTTACCCCTCATGAGCTGGAACTTCTCTTAATTTCTCAATTAATCCAGATTTTTCCCAAATCTTTCCAGTTCATCCCAGAGGATCAACCTCAGCCAAACATTTGGCAAATATTCGGAGGTCAGGTGAACACAAAGCTGAGCACAGGTCAAGGTCTGTCTCTGACCCCCCTCCCACAGGGTGCTTTGTGCCAGTGGCTCAATCCAGAGATTCCCAGAGTGGAAAAAGATGCTGGAATTCACTGCTCCCTCTCCTTATGTAACATCCTCCTTTCTTGCCAAATTATCCATGCCTGCACATTTGCTTGTCCTGACATTGTCTCCTAATGAGCTTCAAGTTTTAATCAGGACAGGAGTTTTTTTCCAGTCCTTATTTTCCCTTCCCAATTGTTCCGGGCTTTCCCCCTCCAGCTCCCTCGGAAGTTAAATCCATGCATTCATGCAGTAAACAACCCCCTAACCAGATCAATGCACATTATCCATTAATTATTCCAGAGCTCTGATGCACTCAGATTGATTCACTTTGCCTCCCAATTTCTGGCTCCTTATTCCCATTTTTAGGCAAGGAAAGAAGAGCTCCCACCCTGCTGGTTGCTTCCAGCAAAACTCGGGAGCTCTGCCTTGGAGCAGGAGCTCCATTTCCACCCATCCTTCCCTCAGCAATTCCAAGCTGCCTCATCCCAGGTGATCCATCAGGATGGACCAGCAGCAATTTCCTGCTTATCCCAGTGGTTTCCTGGGACCAGCAGCAATTCCCTGCTTATCCCAGTGGTTTCCTGGAACCAGCAGCAATTCCCTGCTTATCCCAGTGGTTTCCTGCTGGGCAGCCTGGGATAGTGGAAGGTGTCCCTGCCCACGGAATGGGGTTGGAATGGGATGAGTTTAGGACCCTTCCAACCCAAACCATTCCATGATTTGAAACAGCAGCTCCAGGGAAGGAAAGGCTGGAGGAGTAAAAGGTGAGGAACGCAGCAGATCCGGCTTGTCCTTGTCTTCCAGGGAAACCAGGATGGAATATTCCTGTGAAAACACAGCAAGTTCCATTCTCTGACACATCAAAACCTCTCAGCATTCACCCAAATTTACAGAGCTTCAAGAGTCTCCAGAGAGCTCAGACAGATCTGCCCCACACTGGGAATTCCACCTGGAAGACAAAACGACCTTCCAAGGCTTTTCCAAAAGTCCTCTTCTGCAACTTGGCATTCCCACAGCTTCAGGAGGACACGTGCTGGTCGTGCCCATCCCTCTCCCTCTGCCTTCCACCTTTCCCAGCTCTTCTTGAGGATCTCACAGGAGCTCGCCCTGATTCCCCAGTCCTTGATTTTCTGCTGGAAAATTCGGGAATTCTCCTCCCTAATTTGCTGCAGGAATGGTTGATTAAAACTCAGATGAGCCACCAAAATCCTCCCAGGACACCCCCTTTCCTGAATTTCCGTGTTTTAGGCAGGAATTTTGCTGAGCCACCCCAGGACAGCACATGGCTGAGTCATGAGCTGAGAGCACAAAAATGTGTAAATCCAGAGCTAGAACCAGGAGCAAACCACACTTAATTAGCCTCAAATACTCAGTTTTTCCTTGGTTTTTATTTTTTTCCCTTGTTTTTTTATTATTTTTGTGCATTTTAATGCACGTTGAGCCGCTGGTAAATTGGAAATGTTAACCCTGGGTCAAAAAGCCCTGAGGTTCTGTGAAAATAATAAATAACAAAGTTGTGGAGTGCATAAACAGCTCCCTGCAGGTGAGGACACTCCAGGGGCTGCCACTATTTACTCTGGAAACAACAATTCCCGTTTCTCTCGGAAACCTTTGGTAACCTCTGCATAATCCAATTTTTTTTTAAAAAGCAGGAAAAAAAAAATAATAAGAAAAAGGCAGCAAATCTCTCACACGGCTCCCTTCATGTAGCAGAAAACCTGAACAAGAGGTTGCAGATCTGCAAAAAAATTGGCATTTCCATCCTGAATCATCCATCACGGGCACAGCCTGCAATCAGGGGAAATTTGGGAGAGATTTCCTGGGCCAGATATTCCATTTCAAAGCGTGTTCAAACCCTCGGGAATGGTGATTGCAGGGAATAAAAAGTGAATCTGTAATTGCTGGCCATTTGTTTTAATGTCTTCCCTATCATATTTCTTTCCCTACTTTTCACCCTCCTTTGGAAAACGGCTTAAATGTTCATTTTTTTAAGGACTGAAGGATTATATTTAAGGATTGATCGGGGTTTCTTTTGTTGCACCATCCGTCACAGATGCTTATCAGAAGGAATTGGAAAAGAACAAAAGGAAGGAGCTTGCCCTGGGGAAGAATCCCAGGAAAATCCTTTTCCGAGGGCTTGGGACAAGCTGAGATCCACAGGTGGAAAATCCAGCTGGATGCCAAGCAGGATAAACAACCTGTGTTTGCTCCCAGAGAAGATTCCTGGTGTTCCAGTGGCTTGGCAGAATTCCAAGCTGCTCTCGAGAATTTATTGGACATTTTTAACACAGCTCAACACTGCAGGGAAGTTCAATGGTCTGGAATGGTGGTGTGGAGGTCTGGGAAAATTAAGGATGAGACGACTGGGGCCAATCCTAAGGAAAATAATAAAACATAACTCTAAAAGTGGTTTGAAATGGAAAAAAAAATGTTGAAGATCATCAAATCCCACCCCCTTCCATGGGCAGGGACAACTTTCACTATCCCAGGCTGCTCCAACCTGGCCTTGGACACTTCCAGGGATCCAGGAGCACCCACAGCTTCTCTGGGAACTCCATCTCGGCCCCTCCCCACCCTCCCAGCCAGGAATTCCTTCCCAATATCCCATCTAATCTATCCTCTTTCAGTTCCAAGCCATTCCCCTTTGTCCTGTCCCCTGTCAGGGTGGAAGGGACCACAGGTCACCTGGGCCACCAGCAGGGCTGTCCCAGAGCTCAGGATTCCGTGAAGTTTTGGTTGGGCTCCAACACCACCGATCTCAGACCTCACTTTCCTCAACTGCCTCATTTAAACCATTTTTCTCCTCAAAATTCCTGCTCCAAACAGGAAATTTCTCCCATTCAATTTTTGCCTACCCAAATGACAAAAAAAAACAAAAATAAAAGGGCATCGCTCCGTGAAGTTTCAGTTCTGCCAAATCTGCTTTTCCTGACAGTCTGACACTGCTGGGAACGTGAGAGCTTTATCTGCTAAATCCCTGGGCAAAGCCTGAGGCTCACAAGTGTCTTCCCACAGCTCCGGGCACATCTTTCCAGAGACATTTCCCACTAAAAATTCCGGTTTTTCCCTTTTCCTGGCACTCTCCGAGCCCCCCGGGTTCCTCAGCTGCAGAGGCAGGAGCCTGTCTCCATAACTGGTTTTTTGCAGAGCAGAAAGATGGGATAACGGGATATTTGCAGTTGGAAAAGCCACAACAAAGCTTTCTAATCCAGGGAATTCTAACAATGGCTGCTAAAGGCAGCTGCCTTTGGAAGCAATCCCTGTTCCAGGGTAAATGCTGAGGGGATTTACAAGAGCCCGCTTTGGAATAAGGCTCAGCTCTTCCCTGGATCCTAAAATTCACCCTCAAAGTGCACAAAATTCCAATGTTTTTGTATTTATTTCATTGGAATGCCCAGTGTTAAGGAAAAGCCTTTGGGGCAGGTCACAATCCCAGGATTAAAAATGCGAGGAAAATTTCATGATGCAAAAATGGGGAATTCTACAGAATCCTGGAATTGCTGAGGCTGGAAAAGCCCTCCGAGATCAGAGTTCAGCCATTCCCAGCACTGCCAAGGCCACCACTGCCCCATGTCCCCAAGTGCCACATCCACAGGGATTTTAAATCCCTCCAGGGATGGGAATTCCAACCCCTTCCAGTGCTTGACAACTTTCCAGGGAAGAAACTTGGAATGTTCTGGGGAAGTTTCCGATGACCAGGGGAAAAGAGCTCATAACAGCAGAGAAAATTTAGGCTGGACACTGAAAAATTTTTCACTGGAAGGGTTGTCCAGTCTGGAACAAGCAGAAAGGGACAGGACCCAGGGAATGGCTTCCCACTGCCAGAGGGCAGGGATGGATGGGATATTGGGAATTGGGAATTTCTGGCTGGGAGGGTGAGGAGGCCCTGGAATGGAATGGAATGGAATGGAATGGAATGGAATGGAATGGAATGGAATGGAATGGAATGGAATGGAATTTCCAGAGAAGCTGTGGCTGATAGCATAGGGTTAAAATGTTTCTGAAATCATGGTAGTTAAGATAGGTCTTGGGAACGGGAGTGGGCATTGTCTGTGCTAAAATCATGTGAACCTGTACCTGGTGTACCCACCTGTAGGGCAGATTATGAACTTAAATGTGATGATTGCTTAGTAAATACAGTTAAAAATAATTATTTAATTACAACAAGAATCACGGGGAAGGGACAACAATCATGAGGGACGTTGTGGGGAGGGGGCTTAAACCCATGCTTGGGTGGAAACAATATCCACAATAGAACAATATAAAATTAATGATTAACATATGATTATACAACAGTTATGTAAGGAAAGGGTATAAAATGTATCCATCCCGAATCCATGGCAGGATCAGATTTGGGTCTGTCTGTACCCCTGATCCTCAGAGAGCTCTCAATAAAAGCACCTGCATGGAATCACCCCATGATTTTGTGTTTCTGCCCTAAAATGGCTGCCCCTGGATCCCTGGAAGTGCCCAAGGCCAGGTTGGACATTGGGGCTTGGAGCAGCCTGGGATAGTGGAAGTTGTCCCTGCCATGGCAGGGGTGGAACAGGATGGGATTTCAGCTCCCTTCCATCCCAAACCATTCCACGATTCCGGAATCCCTTGGTGAGACATCAACAACAAATCAAAAAAAAAAAAAAAACCCCAACAAACTCCACTAAATTTTCCATGAACTCCACCAGGAAGATTTTGCTCCCGGAATGAACCAACTCCTTTCTGGCAGAACCGCCTGAGTTTCCACATCCCTCCCCAAATCCCAAATTCAGCATCCAGGGCTCTCCATGCCCATATCATTTGAATTTGTTTTGCCAACGAGAGGATTTATGGGAAGGCGAATAGGGGCTGTGCTCCTCCATTCTGTTGTGCATTAAGAACCGGCATTAGCAGGTTTTAATTTCATTTTAATTACTTAAAATCATAATTAGTGAAGTCAAAGGCCTCCAGACATTGCAAGGGAGAACATTCCAGCTCCGGAGGCAGGAGAGGGACAGAGTTAAGAATTCAGTTGTCAAGGCCACGTTGGTTTTTAACAATTTCGTGATTAAAAGCAGCTTTTTGGTATAGAAACAATGATTTTTATTTGAAGTTATTTATTATTCTTTACTGCATTAAAAAATAAATCGTGCAGCAGGCTGGGATTGCTGGAACCAGCCTGATACCTGGGAATTTTGGGACCTGTTCATATTGGAATCCCCAATAAACCAAATTGCCCAGCTCCATTTTTAGGATAATTTGAAGTTATTCTAGGATGTAAAAAAATCTAGGAAAAAAGACAAAAAGTTGGACAAATTGGGGTTTTTTTTAATGAGAATTTTGCCTGTGGATACAATTTTTCCCATATCCATCAGGATTTTTTTTTCCATATCTTTTCGTTCCTTGAGTTAATATCTTTGACTCTGCTCTCGGGTTAATGGAGGAGCTCAGGGGACACAAGTTTGACATTTATAAATTTATCAAATTTATCATAAAATCTGTTTCAAAATCTAAACATTTATGAACTATTCAAATTATTAAAATATCAAAAATGTAAAAATTAAAATATAAATATTTATTACAAAATATTTCTAAAATCTCTTTGGTCTCACCTGATAAACACAAATTTAAATGGTGCAGGAGAAACACAAATGAAATCGCTGCTGTCTCAATTTCAGTGACTGAAACAACCCAGAGCACCAGGAGTCAGGAAAAAATTCCAGAAATACAGGGAATAGTGTGGGAAATTTGGAATAATGGATTCCTGGTTTTCCTGCAGGTCCCACTGCAGGATTCCTTGCTGGAATATCCTGGATATTCCTGGAAAAGGTTCCAAACCATGGCAAATCCATCTATAAATCCCAAGTTTGAAACTAAAAATGGGAGATTTATGAGCATCAATCAACACAACTTCCTAAAAATGCTTAAAAATCACTTCTAAGGTTGATCTTTAACTAAATTTGGGGTTTTTCCTAGGGATACTTTTATCTTCATGCCTCAGAAATAGCAAAGTGATTACATCCATATTTTTGGGTTTATTCCTGCCTGGAAAAGATTTAAGGTGGGATTTTGTGGTTTGAAACCAATTGGAAAAGCTGCAAAATTCCCAAATCCACCAATCCTGTCCCTGCACAATCACCCAACGTGGATTTTCCTAAGGGTGGGAAGAGGCACCAAGTGGAAAGTTTATTATTTAAAAAGATCAGTTCCAGAAGGAAAAACATCAGGCATTTGGATTTGTTGGAATTAGCATCCAAATGAACAGAAAGCAGTTCCTGGGATGAAAATCCAATCCCCAAATTTCCTCGATGTGAACTGGGGAGGGCCTGAATTTCATATGCAGAGCTCTGAGGCTGAAAAGGGATTTTCAGGAGAGGTTTATGTCAACCAGGAAAGAAAAAACCTGGAAAAAAACCTGCCTTTCACTCAGTCTTAGGCTGCTAATCCCAGCCTACATTTAGACATCGCTTCCAAATAAAGCTCCAGCCCCAAAATCCGCTGAATTTCAGTGTCTAAAGCATCATTTTTTGAGAGCAGACAAACGGCTCCATTTTCTTTTCAGAGAACGAGAGCAAAAGTAGATCAAAAAAGGGGAAAAAAAGAAGTTTCTTTTCAGCTTTGAGGTTCAATATTTAAGCCTCAAACTCTGCCTGTCAAAGTTTGGACATCCAGGGCTTTTTGGGGATGAAGTTGGAATTAATGGGCTTGGATTTGGATCAACAGGAAAGTCCCAGTTTGCAAAATTTGTAGGAATTGTCCTTAATGAGCAAAATGTCAATCTAGGAAGATGCACAAAAATTGGGAGTGGATTTCTGTGCCGGGAGTTTGGAAGTGCACGAGGAGCAGAAATCCTCTGGAAAGCCAAGTGCCAAATTTTGGAGAATGAGCCTGAGCAATCTGGGATAATTGGAGGTGTCCTTGTCCTTGGCAGGGCTGGAATGGGATGAGATTTAAGATTTTTCCCACCCAATCCCTTCTGGAATTCTGTATATCCTGATTTATTCCCCAAAATTCCAAGGTGCATTCCAAACACACATAAAAATGTGGATTTCCCCACAAGTGCCAGATCGCAGCACCAAAACCATAAAACTAAAAACACCCAAAAATACCAATTTTAAATAGAAATATCTTATAATATTCCTTATAATAGGAATAACAGCTCCAGGCCTGGCTGAAATGCAGGATTTTTCCAAAGTCAGCCTTGATTATTCCTGCAAAATGTAAATCCAGCAGATTTGAGAGCTCCTCTCCTTTATTTTTTTTAAGAATGCAAACTCAAGCACCTGTTGAATGTAAATTTTTTATTTCCCAGCTCTAACTCGCCCCTTCAGCTGTGCAAACACCTCGAGGTGTTCACACCAATATTTGCACCTTAAGTAAACTCAGAGCTCAGCCTAAAGTCTATTCTCAGCATTAATTTAGAGATCAACCTCACGCGAGTCAAGAATCCCGACATTTTTATCTTTCCAAGTAATTCTGGGATGTTTTTTATTGAACATCCAATTCCAGCTCTGCCTAAATCCTCCTTTTACCAAGTTCTGAGCACTCCTGCAGCTCCTACTGATGGTTATCGGTGTTTAATTAATTAATTAAACATGGGATTGTTACAAAATTCCCGGGATTAATTGGAGCACTCAGCTCGTTAACGCAGAGCATAATGGGGTTTTGATTAGGGTGATTATTAAAATGCCATTTGTTCCCTGATTGCAGCAGCACCTCCTCAGGTGTTGCAGCTGCAGGGCGTGGGTGGTTGGGCCATCCTCATTCCAGGAAAAACATGGGAAAGGAATCCTGGAGCACTGCTCTGGAGCTCAGATATAAAATAAAATATTAAAATCACTGTTTTAAAAATTTAAAAAAAAAATTTCTCCCAGGAAAACCCTGACAGAAATCCCCAAGGAGCTCCTGTCCCGCTCCTCACAAAGCCGAGTGTGGTGGTTAAACACAAAAAATGGAGTTGGTTTGGAATTGTTCCTTGCTCTCGTTAACTGGGAGCACCAGCCAGGAATAATTTGGTTTTCCAGGAGCAATTCCAGGCAGTTCCATAAGCAATAAACTGAATTCCAGCCCTGCTGCTCTGGCTGGAGCAGCTCATTCCTTCAGAACTCCAGGATCGCACCAAGGAGGGAGAAAGAAAGGAAAAGAAGAATAAATTCCAAATACAGGGAGAGGCTCTGTTCGTTCCCGGTGCCGATACCAGGGAAGGGCCGGCAAAAAGAAATTTTTGATTGGATTAATGACTAAAAATCTGGGAAAAAATGAGCTCTCAGGGAGGTTTGTGTGGATCTGAGCCGAGTCTTTATCGCTCTCATCAAGTCCCTTTCTCCCTATATTTTTAGGCTTTTATTGTTCTGTGATTTTCCTGATTGAATTCAGAGATCTCCTGGAAGAGCTCATTCCCATATCTTGAATACAGATGCAGATCCTGATATGGAGTCCAATTTCTCCCTGAATTTTAATTCCAACGCTGCTCTCTTCCACATTGTCCACATGAATAATCGGAATTTTCATCATTTCGTGAACCTCTGAGTGGGAGATGGGACAGTGAAACCACAAACAAAGAAGTTGGAGTTTGAAGTTTCTTCCCAAACCCACAATAGGACAATTTTCCAAAAAATTCTTGCTGGAAAACAATTTTTAATGGTCCTTATCCCAGATATGCTCATGTGGAGAAGAGAAGGATCCAGGGAGAGCTCAGAGCCCCTTGCAGGACCTAAAGGGGCTCCAGGAGAGCTGGAGAGGGACTGGGGACAAGGGATGGAGGGACAGGACCCAGGGAATGGCTTCCCTTTGGAGAAGAGGAGATTGGGGTAGGATCTTGGAAAGGAATTCCTGGATGGGAGGGTGAGGAGGGGCTGGGATGGAATTCCCAGAGAAGCTGTGGCTGCCCCTGGATCCCTGGCAGTGCCCAAGGCCAGGCTGGATGGGGTTAGAGCAGCCTGGGACAGTAGGAGGGGTTCCTGCCCATGGAATGGGATGGGATTTATGGTCCCGCCCAACCCAAATGATTCTGGAATTCTCCAATTCCACTAAAACTGACTCTTGTAGTCAGATGAATCCAAATCAAATCCCAGTCAATTCATGAGTGTAATTCCAGTCATTCCACGCTGTAAACACCAAAAACATCATTAAGAAAATGAAGTAAAAATTCCCGTTCCATTTCCTCTTTGCTTTCCTTGGTGCTGAGGAATTCCAGTGGTAAATCCATTCCTTACTTTTCCATCAAATCCATATTTAAGGAGTGCAATTTCACCGGAAAAGCGAACAAGAAAGTGTGGGAAGAGTTCCGGTTTCCAGAACCCACTGGATTGATCGGAAGCTCTAAATCCCAAAAAAAATCTTTGCCTCCTGCGCATTATTTACAACACCAGCACCATGTCCTAAAGTTTCCCATCCCAACCAAAATATTGGATCAGCTCCTGGCACAGAACTCAAAATTCGTTGGGAATTTGGATCCCTGTGGATTTTGTCCAGATTTCTGAGAGTAATCATTGTCGTAGCCTAAAACCCACCCAAAACACCCCTTAGATTAATTATATCAACTCCATAATTCATTACTGACATGAGGAAAAATCCCAGGATTCAGTTCCTGGATCGTTCCAGCAATCCCTCATGAGCAGGAAGGTGATGCCTTCTGCAGCCACCTAGAAACAGAGACCAGACAAGAGTAAGGGAATAAAGGTCGGGATTTATTTGAAAGCCTTCAAGGCACACCCTGGGGGAGCCAGAGGCTGCTTCCATCAAAAATGGACCCCAAGATGGACCCCAGGTCACGAGTTCTTCACACCTTTATAGCTTTGGTTCATTTGCATACCACAGTTAATTCTCCAATTAAAGCCCCAGTTTAGTGATGGAATTCCCCTCAGCTTGCTCCCCCCTTGGAGGCTTTGGGTTACACATTTTGGGCCTAGAACAGCCTGGCTGTCCTTGAAGGCAAAGCCTGGAGAGGCTTTGTTGTGTCTGCCCAGCACGAGAGAGCAGAAATTCCAGGCTACAAGGAACTGCAGAGTTACACTCTGAGCAGTGCAGGATTTGAAAAATATAAAAGTTAAAACCTAAGGCATCAAAGGATGGGCAGATTTTCCTTCTGGAAACTTTTCCAGCCTCATCCCATCCTCAGTTGCATTATTCCTTAAGGAGAGCCGAGCAGAACCCAACCCTGCGGGCATTTGCATCTCTGAAATCCTCCAGAGAGATTCCAGCAGCTGGAAAAATCCAGGGAATTGGGGTCAGGGTTTGGAGCTCAGCATTGGCTGCATCAGTAGCTCAGGTGGGCTCCAAAAATCGACAGCTGAATAAAAACTGCCAGAATTCTGAGAAAAAGCTACCCCAGAACCCAGGGAATGCTATCCCATAGTCCAGGAACTGGAAATTTAAGGGAAAATACAGCATTTCTAAGGATCCTTTGGCTGGGATAGACAGGGAATGGAGATTTTATGGATAAAAACATGGAGTGGTTTTCTTGCTACGACAAAATTAAAGCCCAGTCCTGCTTCACCTTAAACCCAGCCTAGTGATGCCAAATTTCTGCCTGCTCCCCGTGGCCTGAGGCTCCTGACTTCCCAAAGAATTGCTTGGATCAAGGAATAATCAAGTGGCCAAGATTTCTGGGAGTTAAAACACAACAGGCCTGAAAGCAAAGGGAATTTAGCTATCCAAAATTATCACAAAAAAATTACAATTACAACAAAAAAAGTGGAAATTTCTCATTGAAGTCACGTTAAGGACTCAAAAAGGGGCCCCAGCACTGAAGCTGAGCCAATGGGATATTCCAAGATTATCTCTGGTCTGGAATTATCCATTTAATCCAGAGTTTAAATGAGGGAATTCTCAGGTGGCTGAGAAAAATAGGAATTTACAAAGCAAAAGGGTGGGCATTCACACCTGAATGGGCAGCCAGAGTCAGGGATTCAGGGATGTGGGAAAATCAGGAATTTGGTCTGGTTTTCCTGTGGATCCAGCACAAAAATTCCCTCGGGGAGATGCCAAATGCTGCATCCAGCTCCGTATTCCTCCCTCAAATCCATCTGTTAATCCCTACTCTGCATTTTTCCCTGGATTCCTCAGGCCAGCAAGGAAGAAACAGAGGAGCCCAGGAAGGAAATCAAAGATGAAATCCATAATTAAGGATCTCACCTTCCTCAGCCAGCAAAAATCCCAGGATTTTTCCCTTCTTCTCCAGGGCTTTCCCAGCCCACAGGAGCCAAGCTTAAGGGGGTTAAAACCCAGCCTTAAAGCAGCAGCTGTTAATGAACCTCATTAATGTCACCCGCTGTAATTAAGGGCAGCCGACACAAAGAATTCCACAAAATCATGGAATTCTTAAGGCTGGAAAAGTCCTTTAAGGGCATCAATTCCAAGCATCAACCAGTGCTGGGGTCCCCATTAAACCACAGCCTCGAGTGCCACATTCCAGGGTTGGAGACTCCACCACTACCCTGTTTTATGGGAATGGGAGCAAGATCCCATTCAAGATGGATCCTCCCAGGATCCCAAGATGTCGGGAAGTTCCCAAATGTGAGCTCATTCCCACAAATCCTGATGTGACATCACTCCCTCCTTCCCATGCCACTTCCTAAAGGAAGGTTCCTGGAATTTGAGACATAAAATCTGGAAAGTTTTGGGAATAATTTGATGACTTTTCCAGCAGCACCAACTCTTCCCATAAAAATTTGTAATTATAGAACACATGAATCAACACCTCCCTTCCTCTCCCCACTGGAAATAGAATTTTTTGGGATCAAGCAAACCCCGTGGGAGCAGCAACTCCAAAATCTGGTGCAACTCAAATCCTTTGAATTTATGAGGCTCAAAATAACTCCTAATCCCCCGGTGGCAGGGATGAATCAGGAATAGGAATCCCGCTGAGCTCAGCCATCCTATTTTCAGGAATTTGCAGTGGGATACACCCAGCCAGCCCTCGGCAACCCTCATTCCCAAAATTTCCTCCCTCATCAGCCCTAAATGTTGGTTTAAAACACAATAAAAGGATGCCAAGGGTGGATTTTGTTCCCAAATGCTGCCCAGGAGTGCTGAAATGGGAACACATTCCTTGTGTCCATCAGGATGGATGACCAAAAAAAAATCAGGATTTTGGTTTCCCTGCCTCAGCTCCTCCTGAACTCTCCCGAGTTTCTCTGAAAACTTAGAATTCATTTTGCTCTGCACAGCTCTGCTTTCATTTCTCCAGGTCCATCCCAGACATTTCTAAGGCAGGAGTGATCCCCAGCCAAGGGAGAGCCTTGGAAAAATGCCCTGATTTTGTTCCTGCAGCTTCTGGTCACCTCAATTCGAAATGGTTTAAACAATTTCAGGTCACTTTGTTGTCACAGTAAAAAATTAGCATGAAAATAAACTTCCTTTTCCAGATTTTCTCCCTTTTGGAATAATCCGTGGCAGATCCAGGCAGTGTAAAATTATTTGGGGAAAAATTCAGCCACAATGAAGGGAACAGAGAGGAAATTCCAGTGGTTACTTTGGTGTCTGAATAATTTTTGTTTTCAGTGCTGATCAAGCCCTAAATTAATTTTCCTTTTAAAAACTCATGGAAAAACGCACTGCAGCTTCCAAGCACCTGTCAGTGTGGACCTGTGATAGATCCCATTTTTATTCCCAATTAATTTTCCCTGCAGTAACGTCGTTAATTTGTTTACAAACCATTTTCTCTGCGCTTGTTTCTTATCAGCACTGCCATAAATGTCAGGCCTTTTGTTAAAATGCAGTGAGTTATAGATAAACACAACTCCATGTTCTGGGATTGGGGAAATAATGAAAAATGCGAGGTTTATGGGATGGAAATCCTGTAAACACCAGAGTGGGTTTGTTGCTGGAATGTTTGGGGGGAGGGGGAACCGAGTCAGTGCAATTTTTAATTTAAGGAGTGTTTTTATAGCATTTTTATGGCATTTTTATGGCATTTTTCCAGTAATTCTTTAAGGTGTTTGCAGGATATAAAAATCTCATTCTTATAGGGGAATCTTTATGGCATCAGGGATAAAATATTCTTATATGGGCTTTGAATCCATTGGATTGAGCAAAGCTTGGTCCTTATGGGCAGAGCAATTATGATGATGATGGAATTAAACAGGAGAAATCTCCTGGTTAATGAACAGCAAAGAATTCCAAGGCATCACCACCCTCGGGAAAAGCCCCAAAGCTCAAACTGCACCAACAGCCTCAGCAGTTTGGGATGTCCTCATTTCCAAGGAAGTTTCCTGAACTCGGAGTCAGGGCTGGGCTTTCCCTCCAGGAGCAGGAATGGGCTCCTCACGCCTTGGAGAACCGGGAAAATCCACGGTGAGGTTGTACCACAGCTCCTTCTGTGCAAACAGAGCTGAAATTGGGATTAATTATTCCACACCAACTTCCTCCTTCCAGGTTTCCAGAGTCAACCTTGGAAGAGAAAATGGATATCCATGCCACAGTGGGATCCACCCACTGGAACCTCTGAGGGACCTCTGAGGGCCCAGTTTGCCCAGTTTGCCCAGTTTGCCCAGTTTGCCCAGTTTGCCCAGTTTCCAGCAGCATTCCAGAGCTTTCTGCAGGCTGCTGTGCCCCAAAGTCAACGGGAACAGCAGAGACTGCGGAAAATGCAAGAAAACCTCAAAATTCCCATTAAATAGAAATCCAGGATTTCCAGGGAAGTCTGTCAGCAACACAAAAGGAGGAAAGCAGGAACCGGCTCTCCTTAATTCTCCTTTTCATCTTTCCAGTGGGGAAAAAGCAGGGGGAAAGCAGCAAATGTGGGGGAAAGGAGGAATTATTGCTTTTGCCGTTTCCCTGCTCTCTCCCTGACAGGGAGAAGGGAATTTTTTACGACCTTCCGTTTGTTCTGATGCCAAAATCCAGCCTGGAGCGAGCAGGACAAGGGAAAAAAGGAGCAAAAAGCAAAAAAACAAAAAAAAAACAAAAAAAACCAAAAAATCAGAAATATCATCACTCTGCAAAGAGGAACAATGCAAGGGAGGCGGGAGATCATTCCCAGTTTATCTTTGATGTTCCCGTTCCCGACTTTACAACGGAGATCAAAACAATCCCAACATCCAATGTTTTGCTCAACACGGAAGAGAGAAAATTTTCAAGGATTTCAGAGGATTTGGGTGTTTAAGAAAGGCTGGAGTGAAAATTCAGCACTAAATGGGAGGTTTATTCCTTTATTCCAGCTGAGGACAGCTCCAGAATTTCACCCTGGAATTCAGGTCAAGGAAGCAAAGAAGAGGGAAAGGAGATGGAGCAGCCAGCCTGGGAAAAACACGGAATTTGTAGGAATGTGCTGCTGTTATCCACAAAGCAAGGTCAATCTGGAGAACTCAAGGAATTTTTTTCCCATTCGTGGGGTCAGGTGGCTGAAGTCGGAAGGGTTGGACACACACAGAGATCCTGGGGTTGGATAATTCTGGGATAGTCCCTGCCAGGGAGGGAATTTCCAGTAGGAAATAAAGCTTTGTGCAAAAAGGGACTCCAAAACCAGCTTTTTCCTCCCTATATATTGTTTAGGAATCACCAAAACCACAGCAGGGAGTGCAGATTTATAGGATTCCTTGATATATATTTTAAAAAGCAGCATTTTTAATTAAAAATGTGCTTTAAGCTCATTATTTTACCAGATTGGCTCGAGGTGTGGGGGTTGCTTCCCAAACTGCTGAGAAGAATGAGCTCCCCTTTCTCTGACAGGGAATAAATGGATTTTATTTACTCTTCTCTTAAACAAAACGTAATTAAAGAGCTGCAATGTTCCCAGTCAAGGCAACAACCCCGACATTCAATTAAAAACCGATCTCCTTTATTAAGTTACAATCCAATTCCAGGTTTTTCCTGGCGATGCTGACAGTTCCCAGCTCCGAAATATCTGGAAGCTCTTTTGCTTTCGTAAATTCCAATTTTTCCTCTTTGAGTCGTCGTTTTCTCACCTCGTCCCTTGTGGGGTGTGACCTCCATCAGCAATTAACGACCCGAGACAGAAGAGCCCGAGGCTGAGCCCATCAGGAATTCCACCTTGGGATGACACTTCCATTCTGGAGAACACCACAAATCTTTCCTGCAGACCTGGCCCAACACCAGGCACGCATGAGAGTCACTCACTCACCCTCCCCTGCCACATCTGGGCAGAGGAGAGGAAAAAAAATTAATGAAGGGTTCATGAGTTGAGATAAGGACTGGGGGAAAACACTTCAAGGGTGAAAAAGGCTCAACTTAGAGGTACAAAGTGAATTTATTGCAAACAGGGGCAGAGGAGAGGAAAAAAATTAACGAAGGGTTCCCGAGTTGAGATAAGGACGGGGGGAAAACACTTCAATGGTGAAAAAGACTCAGCTTAGAGGTACAAAGTGAATTTATTGCAAATAGAGTCAGAGGAGGATAATGAGAAGTAAAATAAGCCCTTAAAACACCTTTTTTAACGCCAGGAACCCACAAGAGTCGCTCGCTCACCCTCCCCTGCCA
>VWZQ01004511.1:140795-152521 GCA_013397015.1 Myiagra hebetior
TAGGGATGCTGAAGAAGCCTCAGCAGAGAATTTCTTCAGCTCTCTGCAGTAGTTCATGAGAGCTCTGTCTTTCTCATGCTGAGCTATGCAAAACATGATGAGGTTTCTGTAAACCGAGTTTGCTATCTTACACCTGCAAATAGAATTAGAATTGTTATGATTTCTACCAGGAGGATGAACGATGTGAGAACTGACCAATCACTCTGGTAGGTAGAGATCCAATAATCTCTTGCCATTTAGACACTAAGAGAACTAAACAGATAAAAACCCGTCCTTTGTTAATGATGTAACTTTTTTTTTTTTTAAGAAAAAAAATCATGGAATCATGGAATTATTTGGGTTGGAAGGAGCTTAAAGATCATCCCATTAAACCCCTGCCATGGGCAGGGACAACTTCCACTACTCCAGGGTGCTCCAACCCAGTCTTGGGCACTTCCAGGGATATGGAATCCACAACCTCCTGAGCAGAAGTTGTGTCTGACGGGATTTCTGGGGCTATTCCCATGAAACACGGAAGTGGAAGTTCCCAGGCTGTTTTCTTTGGAGCTGCAGCCTCACCGCAGCCAGAATCCTCCTGAAATTCCCAAACTTTCCCCAAATTCACTGCCCCAACGTGTAGGACACAAGTGATGGATTTGTCTCCAGACTTCTGACTTCCTGCAGAGTTAAACCCAAAATCCACATTCTGGATTCACTGGATCCTGACAGTGGCGCCTTTTGGAGGAGAATTCCTGACATCCAGGATCCCACCAGCTCCGCCAAATCCATCCCAGCATTAACGATCCCTCCCATTTCATTTTCTCCTCCGTGGGCTGAGAGAATGCTGCTGTAAATTGAATTAATGCCTGGTTTGCCTTTGAAACAGCAAAACCAAATAAATCTTTTCGTCCAGGCGCTGTGGAGAAGAAAATAAAACAGAATAATTGGAAGAAATTGGAGTCAGCTCTAATATTCCTGAAAAAAAGGGGCGTTCCCTCCCACTGCCTAACTGTGCAAATGTTTCCTGGACTTAAACCCGAGGAAATCAAAACTTTTGTCGCCAGCGCAAACGTTGTGTTAAAGATCTAAAAAAGCTGATGCTGTTCAAGCAATGTCCCATTCATCCTTCACTTCCAGGATTTGGGAAGACAGGAATATTGCTGTGCACTGGGCTGGAGAGAAGCGGAATTAGCTCAGTCAATTAAGTCATGATTAATTTAGGTTGGATCTCGTTCTCCTGAGTCCGGGAAAACAAAGACTTTACTTAACTAGCAGCATTTAGTTTAATAAAAGTAAATCTTTAAAGATGACTTCGGGAGGGGGGAAAAAGCCCCGCTGACAAAATCAATCGGCGGTAAATTCCTGTTTAAATTCCCGTTTAAATTCCCATTTAATTTGTGTCAGTCCGAGTTAAAATAACTGCAGAGACTGAAACAAAGGGGATGCTCCTTCCAAATGGAGAACCAGATCCTTCATTAGTGCAGCTAATTTGGAACAAATCCTAAAGGCAGGAAGTTCTGGTGCCTCCTTCCTTTTTTCCCCCTCACAACTTTCCCGTTGTCCTGATTTGGACAGGGGAAGATGAGGCTCAGGGTCAGTAAAATCCCACTGATGTGAAAATCCCACCACAGTGCCCAGGTTGGGATTGCCCCGATGATCCCTCTTCAACCCATGGCTGATGTTGCCTCTCCAATCCTGAGGGAAAAGAGGGAAATTTTAGGTATTTTTTTGGCAGTCCAAGATTTGGGATAAAACCAAACATAAATTAAGTTAACTCCACAAGTCAGGCAAACCCCATCCTACAAAATCCAGAAAAATCCAGCGATGCTTTTCTTGCACAACCCAGATTTTCTTCCACTTGGGTCCATAACAAAATTTAAATTATTTGGATAATTCCAAGCAACCTGGGATGGTGGAGTGTGTCCCTGCCCATGGCAGGGGGTGGAATGAGATGGGATTTGAGGTCCTTCCCAACCCAAACCATTCCATGATTCCATGATGACGTCTGAATGGAAAAACATTAATTCCATGGGAAAAAAAAGGCAGGATAAGAATAAATGAAGGACAACACAGGGAGAAATCTTCCCTGTGGGATGGATTCTTTTGGGCAAGGGCTGGAAAAAGAAGGGATGCATGGAAACCTCTGGAAGAGGAGACGATGCAGGAGAGAAAAATCGATTTCCGTAAAACAGGATTCAAGTTGGTTTTGCAGGGAAGCAAAAATCCATCCCAATACCTCATCCAGTGTCATCCAGAAATAAAATTATTGCTTCCCACCCCTCCCTGGAAGGGGAGTTTTCAAGGCTCTGATATCCCCAGAAAGTTCCTAATTGCCAAGGAATTTTCCCCCTCGGGTGTAATTAACCACATGATCCTTTCCCGTGCAGCAGCGCTGATCCAGAGCTGGAATTCAGCTGGAATTCAGCAGCAAAGCTCTGGCTCTGGGATCAAAGCACCAGGATGATATTCCTGTCATTATCCCGAATTTCCATCAATCATCTGTGGAGCAGGGACGGCCAAAAATCCAAAGAAATGGCTAAAAATGGGGCTGTGGCTGCAGCTGACAAAACCACGGGGCTGAAATTCCGTCTCCTGCCGGCAGAAAGTCAAATAATTCCGCCTGAAGTTCCCATCCCCGTTGGAATAATAAGCCTGGATCCCAACTTTTGGGGAGATGAAACACTCCGAGCACAGCTTGGAGTTGTCCTGACGCCTCTTTTGATGAGGGCAGAACATTTCCTGCGGGTCAACGTTTTTCAAGGCTCGTTTTCGTTCTGCTTTTAGGCCTGGCTTTATCATTTTGACTTTTCCATCGTGCCCGGCATCCCTGAAGAGTTCAAATAACAAAGCTGAAGTGAGAGCTCCTGATGATGCCCCGAGGCTCTGGAATTTAAAAACACAGCCTGGGAAAAGCTTCCAGCAGGAACTGCCAGCCCAGCCCTGCTCCTGGGAGTATTCACTCAGCTCCATTCCGAGTGTTCCCCAGAAAAATTATTCCCAGCTGCTGGAAATCCAGTTTTTAATTCACTGCAAGACGCAGCCAAGAGGAATCCTCTGCACGAGGAGCAGGTCTAAGGGAAAACAATTAATTATTGCTCTTGTAATTAATGACAGAGATGTCAAAGCTGCGCTAATGAGCTCCTGGGGTGGTGGAAACAATAAATAATAGCGGAGAACTGAGGGCGATTCCGGCAGGAAAAGCTAAATCTGGCTGCGTTCAGCTGATTTAAAGTTAGAATTCAGCGTCTCCTGCACCTTCTGAGCCATGGTTTAATTCCAGGTGGAAGTTCAGCCCTATCCAGCTGCTCTCTGACTCTTTCCTGGTGGGATTGGGAAAGAGTTGGGAGGGAAAAGTGACCAAATCGTGGGTTGAGGTAAAGACGCTTTAACAGGGAAAGGAAAAGCCAGACATGGATTTCATTCCCCCTTTCCCAGGGCAGGCAGGAGCTCAGGCACCCCCAGGGTGGCACAAGTGACAAGTGGGAAAACTCCTCCCAAATCATTCCAAACTCTTTCCAAATCCTCCTTTTCCCCCATCCCCTGCTGAGCTCAATGCCCTGGGACCTGGGATATCCCTTTGGGATCAGCTGTCCCCACCCAATTCCTTGTGTCCCTTCCCGGTGGGATGAGGGGCAGGGATGAGGCTCTGTGCAAGCTCAGTGACACCAAAACATCCTGGAATTATCAATCCCATTCCCAGAACAAATCCAAACACAGCCCCAGAGCAGCTGGGAAGAAAATTCCCTTTATCCCAGCCCACCAGAGCTCTTTAGGTGTAAAATCAATCCCTCTGATCCCTATTTTCCATCTGGGAAACTGAGGCAGGAATAAGGCAATAGCCAGAAGTCTGAAGGTCAGAGGGCGCCAAGTTTTCCCAAATCCAAGGTCAGCATCGTCCACTGGGAATTGTCCCAAACTGGACAGGAATTTTGCCCCTGAAACAGAGCAGGGTTAAATAAAAGATCCACAGGTGATCCCTGGGCCGTTCCTTCTCTCCTCCCTCTTCCTTTGAGAATTTTATTCCACAGGAATCATAAAGTTTACAAATATTCCCGTTCCTACAAGGCTCTGGATTAGGGTCACACCACAAGAGCGTTTTTTGAGGGAAAAGCTGGAGAATTCAGGGATAATAGAGGGGAAATGTGGGACTCAGTCTGTATTTGATGTTTAATATCCCACTGCAGCTGGATTTCCATTCCCACTCTTCCAAAGGCTCCCTCAGGTGGGTGCCCATGGAATGAGATGATTTTTGAGGTCATTTCCAAGCCAAACCATTCCCTGTTTCCCTGCTCCCATCCCATTCCTATCCCCGAGGCTCCAAGGATGGCACCGTGACCCGGCCACCAGGGGAAGGAGATGTAGGAGACAAAATTATTTGGGGAATTTCCAGGAGGAATGGGAGGAGCCTGCAGATTCCAAAAGGGGATTTGTGCAAACTGGGAAACTTCCCCGATCCAAAATAATTTAGGGGAGAGTTGTACCATTCCAAGAACGGGAGGTTTGGGGCAGAACTGCATTCCAGAGGGAATGGGATTGATCCCCAGAGTGGCTCCTGAGTCTTTGACATCCAGAAATCACTTCAGCCACTCCAACTTCTCTTTTCAGCTGGGAAAAAAAGCTGGAATCCCATGAAAACACCAGGCCCAGATGTTCTATTTAAAGTAAAATGAGTCTGAGCCTCAGCCACAGTCCTGGTTTGCCTTGCCTGTCATTCCTCTCCATTTATCCTGCTGCTCCATTCCAGAGGCTTGGAATGAAGTGGGAGATCTCCTTTAAGGCTGGAGCTGGGACTGGATAAATTTGGAGCAGTTCGTTAAGGAAGCAGGAGCACAAAATCCCATTTATCTGATTCCAAGTTGGTTTAGTGGGATTTCTTTCTGTTTTTTTTTTTTCCAGGAGACTCAGCTGTTCCATTCCTTCCCTAGGGCGAATTCCAGAGGTAACGGATAAACTGCCAGGGTGAACACGGAAAGCTGATGACATCCCCCAGCAGAAAAAAAATACGGCTTTTGACAAAAAACAGAGAAATAAGGAGAATTAGGGATGGCTCTGCAGGCTGGCTCAGCCATCCGAGTGGAAACGAGCTGGGAATGCTGGAGCAAACCTCTGCAGGAGCCAAAAACCAAGGGAACAAATGGATTTGCACTTGGAAAAGCTTTGGGATGCAACAGAATTTTCCAGGCAGGCGCTGTCTGTGTGGGATGGGATCAAAGGCAGACAAACGCTCGGATAAAACTTCCTCTGGAGCTTCCCTGAGCACTGGGAAAGGCAAAGGAGGCTCTGCCTGTGCCAGAGCTACCCGCAGGGATCAGTTTGGGACACGAGGGGAAAACGGGAATGTTATTCCCACAAGGATTTGTGCTGATCCGGGGTTGGGTGTTTTCCCTGGGCAGGAGTGGGATCAGTGTCCAAGGGCCACCTCTGCCCTTGAATTGGCACCTGGAGTGGGAACAGCCTCACATTCCCAACATTCCAGCTCACCCCACGCTCCTTCCCTGAGCTTCCCCCCATCCCTGTCCTGGGAATGTCACCAAGGCAGAGCCAGCCCAGGGCACCTGGGAGTCGCTGCAGGCTCCAGGGGAGGCTGGAGGGCAAATCCTTCCTGATCCAGGCAGCTCCTGATGGTGGATCCAGGACTGGACAGCAAGGCCTGAAGCTGCAGATTGAGGGGAAATAAGGAAATTTATGGGAAATGAAGGAAATTCATGGAATATCAGTGGATAGGGCTTGGACAACTCCCAGGTGTGTGGAGAGCCTGAGTGGAAAGAGCTCCTGAGGCTTCGACTAGACCTGAGCCTGAGCAGGAAATAACTTGGATAAATCCAGGGAGGGAATGAGGGAAGGGAAGGGGGGTCTTTCCCCTCCCTAAAGGAAAAGTCATGGAGCTGCTCCAAGGGCTGGAGCCCCTCTGCTCTGAAGCCAGGCTGGGAGAGCTGGGAATGTTCCCCTGGAGAAGGGAAGGATCCAGGGAGAGCTCAGAGCCCCTTACAGGGCCTGAAGGGGCTCCAGGAGAGCTGGAGAGGGACTGGGGACAAGGGATGGAGGGACAGGAGCCAGGGAATGGCTTCCCACTGCCAGAGGGCAGGGCTGGATGGGATCTTGGGAACTGGGAATTCCTGGCTGGGAGGGTGGGGAGGGGCTGGGCTGGAATTCCCAGAGGAGCTGTGGCTGCCCCTGGATCCCTGGCAGTGCCCAAGGCCAGGCTGGATGGGGCTTGGAGCAGCCTGGGATAGTGGGACAAGATGATCTTTAATGTCCCTTCCAACCCAAACCATTCCATGATTCCATGATAAATACATGGGAGCATTCCCAGTGTCTCACTCCAACATTCCTTGGTCCCTGTTCCCCATCAATTCCTACCTCGCTCCTCCCTTTTATAATTCCTGCCCTTTTCCAGCTCTCCTGGCCCATGTGACCCCCTCGGGGCAGCTCCTGTCCCCTCCAGGTGAACTCCAACTCAATCCAGGAGAATCCAGACACTTCATGGATAATGGGAATCATCCAGGCAGCTCTTCCAAGTCCCAGCCCCAGTGTTGGGATGTTTCCAGCAGCTTTCACTGGAAAAATCCTTTGATTTTGCTGCGTTCTGTGAGCCCCTGGTGCAACTCCAGCTGCAGGAATTCTTTCCCAGGGCTGGGAGTGAGGCCAGGATTGCTGGGATTAGGAGCAACAATTTGCAACCCAAACTGAGCAGTGCTCCAAATTAATTTGGGAGGTGGCTCCAAAGCCAAGGATCTCCTCGGGAAGCTGAATGAGGATGTGGCTGCAGCAGGGGAGAGAAGGAATTTCCTTTTCCAAGGAGTGCAGACCTTCTGATCCCAAAGCCAGGGATGTCCAGGGGATGGATTTCTGAGGGATTCGGGATCTAAGATGCAGCACAATGGAAAAGAAGCCTTGAGCCACTGCTCCTCCTGCACTCCAGGAGCAGAAGGAAATCTCATGGAAAGCAAATGAATCCAGATCCTAAAAGTTCCAGGGAATGGGGACCACACGAGCCAGGCTGAGGGGCAACATTCCAGCACTTCCCTTCCCCTCAATCCCAACTCCTCAGCTTTATTATCCCAGTTTATTTCCTCGGCTTTATTAAAACCAAACCAAGCTGGGCAAGTCTGAAAGAGAAGCCTGGGCAAGGAGTTTGGGAGATAAATCATGGAATTCCAGAATGGTTTGGGATGGAAGGGACCTCAAGGACCATCCAATTCCACCCCTGCTGTGGAGTCAACCCAGAGAAAATCACGGAATTGTTAGGTTGGAAAAGCCCTCTCGGATCCATTCCCAACACTTCCAAGGCCACCACTGCCCCACATCCCCAAGTGCCACATCCATGTGGATTTAAATCCCTCCAGGAATGGTGATTCCATCACTTCCCTGGGCCTTTCCATGAAGAAATTTCCCCTCAAATCCAATCTAAATTTCCCATGTGAGACCAGCAAATCCATAATAAAAACTGGGATTTTTGCACCTAAAGAGGGAGGACCCAGATCAAGGCAGCTCCAGTTGGAGCAGGACTGGGATGTTGATTTTAATTCCTCAGTTTTCATTTCCTGGGAGCTTTCCCCTTATTAAAAGCAGCTCTGGCACCTTTTAAATTAACTCAAATTAATCCTGGAATGATTAAGAATCGCGGAATTAAAATCATGGAATTGTTAGGTTAGAAAAGCCCTCTCAGATCATGGAGTCCAAGCATTCCCAACACTTCCAAGGCCACCACTGCCCCACACCCCCAAGTGCCACATCCATGTGGATTTAAATCCCTCCAGGAATGGTGATTCCATCACTTCCCTGGGCCTTTCCATGAAGAAATTTCCCCTCAAATCCAATCTAAACCTCCCACATGAGATCACACAGGAAATCCAGAATAAAAACCGGGATTAGAGCACCTTAAAGATGGAGGATCCAGATCAAGGCAGCTCCAGTGGGAGCAGGACTGGGATGTTGATTTTAATTCCTCAGTTTTCATTTCCTGGGAGCTTTCCCCTCATTAAAAGCAGCTCTGGCATCTTTTAAATTAACTCAAGTTGTCCTCATTAAGAGCACAGTCACATCCAAGGATATCCAAACCTCCTCCTTGCTCCCTCACTGTCAGGAATGTTTGTTTCATTCCGAAGGAAATGTCCATAATGGGCGATATTCCCATAAATTAGCGGATCCTGTGCTAACACAACGTTACAGCCTAGCACAAACGAACAGATTTCTGTCTACAAAGCTTCCATTCATCCTGAAGTTTAATTATAACAAATTATTGGTAACTTCCAGGGCTTTTTCCTTGGTAAATGCCTCAAGAAAAGAAGGAATTATCCTGAAATCCAAACCTGGCTCCCGGAGGTGATGAACACAAAGCTTTTTTATCAGCTAATAGGGGATTTTATCTTTTGATATCATCAATCCCTCCTCATTACGGAGCTTTAATTTACATTTCCCATTTCTTTTCCTTTCAGTGACGCTTTGCTAATTCCAGAGGCTGGGAATTCTCTCTTATCACAATAATTGTACCTCTGGTTTATCCCTGTTTGGACGTGGCGTTGCCAAGAAAACAATGGATCACTTGGGATGTGAAGGCTTGAGGGCTCTGCCATGATTCCCTCCAATTCCAGTTCCAAAGCCATGCCTTGATGATTCCTTGATGATTCCTTGATGATTCTTTGATGATTCCTTGATTCTGCTTAACTGTGGCATTTCCAAAATCCCAAGTAATTCCTTTCTGTCCCTGCCAGGAAGGCTCCGAGCAGCTTTGATCCGGGAACCCAGAAATGGCACCAGGGGAGCAGGCAAGGTCTGATCCCAGGAATTCCCCCAGCACGGGAGGCAAAAAAAAGTGGGATCAAAGTGGAAATCGCTGCTAAGGGCACAGCAGTGCTTGCACACCAAGCAACCCCGACATAACAAATCCAAGAAATACCAGGAGCAACTCAATTTAATTTGAATTTATCCTCACTCACAGAGCGTGGCAAGTGCCCCCAGATCCCTGGAAGTGTCCAAGGCCTGGTTGGATGGGGCTTGGAGAAAACTGGGATCATGGAAGTTGTCCCTGTGCATAGCAAGGATGGAACTGAGATGATCTTTTAGGTCCCTTTCAACGCAAACCATGACTCTGCGAAGTGCCTTTTAATCATGAATGAATATTCCTGACAAGAGTGGGATTTGTGGACGTAATTCCCATGGGATGCCGGTGACAGCCCAGTGATGGCCACTCACTGTGACACGGCTACAAAGGCAGCACCAGCAGCCCCCAAAATTGGCTTTTTTAAGGCAGAAATGATTCAGATTTTTGACGTTGCTACCAGAGACAGGGCTGGAAATGTGCTGTGGGAGAAGATCAGAGCTTGAGTCACCCTTTTCCCTTTCTTCCAGAGGTGTTTGATCCGTGTTCTTCCCCTAACTGTGCCGTGTTTCTACGAGAATTCCTCAGGAAGACACAGAAATTCCATTTTCCGAAGACTCAACGTGCTGCCCGTGACTGGGAATGAAACCTGGCAGCACAGGAATTTTGTCCTTCCCTTATTTCTTCACAGGGAACATTTGGAAAATGGAAAACAAGATGATAATTCAGCTTTAAACAAACAAAAAAAAAAAAAAGTTTTCTCTTCCAGCATGGAATTATGGAATCATTAAGGGTGGAAAAGATCTCCAAGATCATCAAATCCAACCTTTGATCAAACACTTCCATGCCCATTAAAAGTTATCTTGAAGTGTCACATCCACTCAATTTTTTAACACCTCCAGGCTGCTTCTCACAAAATTTTGTACTTTCATCAGTTGCCTGGATATTTAATGACCTCATAGAACTCAAAATCAATGATCGAAACCCAAATCAATAATCAAACTAAGAAGAAAAATCAATACTCAAAAACAAAATCAATAAAAGAAAAATAAAATTAAAATAAAATAAAAATCAATACTAATGATTCAAATTAAAATAATCAAGTATCAAAATCAAGAATAAAAATCAAAATCAAGAATCAATAAAATAAAAATAAAAACCAATAATAAAGATTTAAATTAAAATAATCAATAATCAAAATTAAAATAAAAACCAAGAATCAAAATCAAAATTGATACCCAAAAATCAAGATATACTTAAAAACTCAAAATCTATGATCCTCATTCTGGACACCACCACAAAACGAAATGTCTCTTGTGGACAGAGAACCAGAAGCTCCTTGAACTCAGCTCAGCCTCCTGCTGCTTCCCAGAGCTCGGGAGGGATCCATCCAGGAAAATCCTGGCTGGTCACTGGCGCTAAACAAGAATTTCTTTCTATTTGAAAGGTTTTTAAAGCTCTGTTGTGGTGTTTTAAACATTCAATCTTGATGAGATCTGAGGATAACCCAGGGAAAAGAGAACAATTCCTCAGGGAGGTCATGGAGGGAAGCAACTTGCACCGGCCTGGGAGGTTCCATGGAAGAAGAGACAGGAAAACAGAAAAAAGTGGGATTTTCCTGCAGAAAAGGCAGATTTTTCTAGTTTGAAGGTTTTTAATATCCTCCACCTGATTTCTGGATGCAAACTCTGGAATGAATGAATTCTCCAGAGCCTGACCCACAGCCTCTGCTCCAATCACCCCTTTTTATTTGCAGGATGTTTGATCAGGATCCTGCTCCCCACTAATTGTCCCTCCTAACAAGCTCCCTTGGAATTTCATTCCTCCAGTGCCCCTCCCTGATGGGGCTGAGTTGGCCAATCCCGCTCTTGGTTTTGTGGCAGCATTTCTTGGAATTCCTGCTCCACTTGGGCGCTTCCCTTTGGAAAACAGAAGTTTAATAATGGATAAATGCACATCCAGCCTGGTTGGGAATGGTTGGAACCCGTCTGGAAGGGATAAATGGGAGCGGGACCAGTTTGGAGGAAAGGAGCAAAGCCCTCCTGCCCCACAACAGAACCTTTTCCCACCCGTTCCCAAATCCAACCTGATTTAATTTGCAGGGGAGGCAATGATGGCTTTAATTAGCACCAGTGCATTAATTAAGAAGGTTTTTCCATCCACCTGACCGTGCTGAGCACCTCCCATGGTGCCCTGACCACCACACCCCTCATCCCACCAGCAGCAGCATTTCCATCCTTGGAATCCAGGGAATTTGCAGTGTCCAAGCACTGGATTTGGGTTTATCCTTCCAGACCCCAAGGCATGAGGCCAGTGGGATCTGCCAGGTATTTTCTGGAGCTCAGGAACAGCAGGAATTTGTCCCCCTGCCAGAATACACCACTTTCAAAGACTCCAGTTCCTGGAGTTTTAATCCATTCTCTGCAGGTTTCCTATGGAATCATCCCGATTGTTGTGCACTTTATTAAACATGTCCTGCACATCTGGTCTAATCAGCCGAAGGAAAATGACCCAATTGGCTTCTCAGGAGCAATCCCTGGATATCAGCTCGGTAATCAGAGCATTTTCCACCTCAGCAGCTCCTGGGAAGCGCTGTTTAATCACCACGGATGTGGAAAGGACTCCCAAGAGCTGTAGGATCAGCCCAAGCAATCACAGCTCCGCGGAGCTCCAGAGGCTTTTGGGGTGGGAAATGTGGCACAGGAGGGAGAGCTGGCACCACAATCATCAGCAGGGCCTGCATAAAAGTGTTCCCAAATCTCCCATCCAAGATCCCAGCTCCTCTTCTGGTCCATGGGATATTGCAGCCAAAATCCCATCCCATTCCCACCCCATCCATGGCAGGGACACCTCCCACTGTCCCAGGCTGCTCCAAGCCCCAATGTCCAACCTGGCCTTGGGCACTGCCAGGGATCCAGGGGCAGCC
>VWZQ01004511.1:152621-167066 GCA_013397015.1 Myiagra hebetior
CTGAAGCTGGTTCACCCCTCCATATCCAGAGAGACAAACCCGACCACACCAGCAAGAGATAATTAAGATAATTATCACTTTAGAGACTTTGCAGGATCCAGTCCTTGGAAAAAACCATGGGAAGAATTTCCTGCCTCAGGATGAGGAGTTCCGCTCTGGGAACAGCCAAACCCAGCACTAAAATCCTACAAAATCCCTTTAAATTCTAATTCTGTCACAGCCACCTTGCAAAACAGCCCCAGCACCACAAGCACATCAATGTTTCAGCAGTGAAGATAAAACTGAAACCCTTTAATCTGTGCCTTCCTCTCCTCACTGCTGCCCATCCCACCCCTCCCCGGGCTGGAATTCCACCGGAGCAGTTTTCTGTGGCCGTCTGTCACTTCCTGCTAATCTTCCACCGTGGAAAATCATTTTAAATCCATCCCTGTCTCCCTGCATTTGCATAAGTGTCTGGAAAGGAAACTCTAAAAAGGCAGAGTCTGATTTAGTGCGAATGAACACGTCAGGAAACATCGGCGGCTCCGCGGCCCCCGTGTAAATCTTTCATGATTTAAGAGTTGCCAAGTTACCAACACCAGGAGTATCACAAAGTCCCAGGCTTCACACAAAAGGATTCTGAGTGACACTTCCATGCTCAGGAGCTGAATTTTCTTGCGAAAGCAAAGATTTCTGTTCCTCTCCGGTGCCAAAATAAATTTGGGCAAGGTTAAAAACCTCCTGAGAGTTTTGGTAAGAATAAATGTTCAAACTGTTTTCTGTTCTGAGGGGGGTTAAGGTTAAAATAAATAATTATTTGCTTTTAATGCTTTTAAATATCTTCAAAATATGTCAAATTTAAAGAAATTTAAAATGGGCCAACTCTTTCCTGAGCACCCCCGTGGGGTTCCTGGGATGCTCTAACCCAGCTGGGCTGCCCAGATTAAGGATGGGACCCTAAACCTGGCCCAGGGTGCCCAGAGAAGCTGTGGAATCCCCATTCCTGGAAGTGTCCAAGGCCAGGTTGGATGGGCTTGGAGCAGCCTGGGATAGTGGAAGGTGTCCTTGCCCATGGTGGAGTGGGATGGGATTTAAGATCCTTGGGATTTTATGATTTCCGAGCATCAAGACACTGCCGATATTCTGCAAAGGCTGCAGGAATTGTGCATTTATTTTCCAGAAAATCCCTGGAGCGTTCCTATGGATCCAAAAACTCGCCCCCTACAGCACCACGGTGGTGCCCATGGAATGCCAAAATACTGGCACAGAGCTCCACAAATAGAGAAAATTCCAAGTTTTTGCCTCTGACAGCGACAAACTGGAAGCAGCAGGCACCCACCAATGCTGAAAATCATAAAGGACCGCCAAGGTGCTGGGAGGTTCTGCTTCACACCACCCCAAAATCCAACCCATCCCTGAGAATTCATTGTATCTCACTTGAATTTGGGATTTTAATAAATTTTCACCTCTCTGGCTACCATTTGAATCCCAGAATGGTTTGGGTGGAAGAGACCTTAAATCCCATCTCATTCCACCCCTGCCACAGACACCTTCTACTATCTGAGGTTTCTCCAAGCCCCATCCAACGTGGCCTTGAAGTTTCCACAGGTTTTATGGGACTCTTTGAAGAACGAGTTGGAATTTTAGTGTTTATGTTTCTCCTGCATGATCCAGGCAGGACTGGGGTCACCAGAGGGTTCAGTTTCACTTTTATCCCACTCTATTCCAGGACTGCACTGAGGGGAGTCTCCAAATGCCACTTTTCCAAGATTTTCCAGCTCAAAATCTGTTCTGACACCACCATAAATTTATCTCTTCTGCCCAAAAATTCCGAAGGGAGCAAAATGGAATTTCCTGATGTTGAGAGGAAACCCTGAGGTAACTCTGAACTTCCCACCTGATCCTATCAGATTCCCAAAAAAAGGAATGACTTGGGTTTAGTATTTTGGGGTTAAACTTGGGTTTAAGACAACAAAAGTAATGGGGTTTTATTATATTTTACTATAATAGTAAANAATACAAAGAATAAATATATTTAAAATATACAATAGAAATAAAATTTAAAACAATAAAACTATGGTATTTATAAATTACCTACTAATTTCTCTTATTAATTACAGAATTATAAACACAGATTGTGGCAAAATTCGAATTAGTTTCCTTGATGAAGAACTATGAGGAAAAAAACAAAAACCAATAAAAATTCCGTGGTGATTTTTCCAGCCAAAGGGCACCTGTAATTCTGGGATACACCTGTTCCTGGTTATTTTACATTCCCGCGGCTGCACGCAGAGATTGTCACATTATATTAAAACCAACAAAAGCTGCAATCTGTTTGCAGGTCAGACATCGATAAAAACAACCCCAACAATCAGCGCTCCGTGCACCTGGGAGAAAAGGCAGCATTTTGTACTTCCAGAGCTTTTCTGTTACACAAATCCAGGGAAAACAAACACAAAAAGCAACTCCGAGATCCTGAGAGGCTTTTCCAGAGCACAGGGGTGAGAGTGAACAACTGGAAAATGGTTCCCAGTGGGAACCAGTACGGAAAAAAGCTGGAAAGACTTTGGATAAGGGATGGAAGGACAGGACACAGGGAATGGATTTGGAGAGGTGGATATTGGGAATTGGGAATTCCTGGCTGGGAGGGTGGGGAGGAATAGAATTCCTGGAGAAGCTGGGGCTGCCCCTGGATCCCTGGCAGTGCCCAAGGCCAGGTTGGATGGGGCTTGGAGCAGCCTGGGATAGTGGGAGGTGTCCCTGCCATGGCAGGAGTGGGAATGGGATGAGCTTTGGGGTCCTTTCCAGACCCAAAGGCTCCTCCATGAAAAGTCCTCAGATGTGGGGATTGGGGTTGGCCTTTGAAAGGGTTTTTCTCCCCTGCGCTGCAATTTTTGAAATGCTCATGGGGTAAAACACTTTGATCAATTATGATGATAATGACACAAGAGTGGAATTAGGAGCATAATTATAATTACCATTTTTATGCCTGGTTAATTAATCATAAAACGCTGCATTATAAAATTTTTCTCTTTCATGAAATTCATTATGGAGGCCCCTGCAGCCCTAAATTTAACATTAAACAAATCAAACCTGGGGTTGGGGCTGTTGGCACAAACGTGGCCTTGGATCAGCCACTAAAACAGAGTTTGATGAGCCATTATCCAAAGGGATGGTGGGGAAAAAGCCCTTTCCCACAAAAGATTCCCTCCAGGAGTTGGATTTTGACTCCTCTGGAATTCACCAGCCATTGAAAGGGCTGAGTTACTCCAAAAAATTCGGAGGACAATCTGTGCATGGACAAGAAAACTCATTTTCCTGAGTTTCTGATACAGAGATTCCTGGAGGGAAACCATCCCACATCTTGCTTTGGGTAATTCCTTATTCATGGTTGAGGTACCAGCTCTAGCACCAGGATGTAATTCCAAGAGAATCCAAGTGTGGGATCATGGTTTCCTACATTGCCAGAACCCTTTTACAACTAAATATTGAATTTTATCGCCTAAATATTGAATTTTATCACCTAAACATTGAGTTTTATCACCTAAATACTGGATTTTATCCTGGATAAAAGGAGCCTCCTGGAGCCCACAAAAGTTTGGGAAAGCCAATGCTTGGAGTTGCATGGGTTTGAAAGGATTATTTTTTAGGAAGTGTGAGAAAGCCAATGCTTGGAGTTGCATGGGTTTGAAAGGATTATTTTTTAGGATAGATCCCAAGCAGCAGCATCACCATTGTTCCACATTTTCTTGGAAAAGCTGCAGCATATCCCATGGACACTCTCTGGATTTGTCCCCCCCTGAGATCCCATGGGAGAATTCCTGCAGCACCTTTTTCCCACCTCATTTTGGGTCTGGGCTATTCAAAGCTTTGGTTTGGGTTGTTTTTATTTTTTCTCTTTGGCTTGGAAGGGCAGGGGTTGGGACGAGATGGGTTTTTAGGTTCCTCCCAACCCAAACCTCTGGGATGCCAGGATTGCACATTCCAAATCCTTCCTGAGGGAAGCAGCAGAGAGGATTTCATGGAACCACCCTAATACCTGAGCACAGCTTCCACCCCCCAAACCATCCAGACCCTCAGAAATACAAAACAGGCTCATGGAAGAGGTGATTTAGGAGGAATAGGATATTCCAAGAGTTCTGAGTCTCCTGGGATAATGGGGGCACATAATTAGCCCAGGTTAATTAGTGATATTGCCTATGGAAAGTGAAGATGGGCTCTGTCCTTCCTCTGGGGCTGTCTCCCAACTTAGAAATATTTTCTTGTGGCTGGATCATTCCCAGGGCTCTGCTCCTTCCCAAAGCTCTGCTGCCCATCCCACACCACTCCAACACACGGAAGAAGTTTGGGATGGGTTCAGCTGCTGGAATCTCTCAGAATTCCGTGATAAAACCAATCTCTGTGGGCACAGCTCAGGAGAAGCTTCATCATCTCCACCACCAGCCACGCTCATCTCCTCCCTCCTCCAGCTCATCCCAGGATGCATTCCCAGCCCTTCTCCACATGGCTGCATTCCTGGAAGGGAGTGAGTCTCTTCCCAGAATTCAGGTGATGGATGAGGCCTCCCTGCAGGCTCCAGCCGAGCGTGGACAGCACCAATTGATGTTTTCCATTGGTTCAGCTTGGGCAGGGAAATATTGACTGAGGTGGGGACAGGGAGGCCCAGCCTCAGTCACTGCCCCTGCTCAGTGTGGCATGACCAGGATTTTGGGAAGCGCTCCCTGCTCATGTCCTGGATATTAAACTAAGAGTTGAGCCTGAACTCCAGCAAAAAGATGGAATATCCCAAGCCCACAACTATGGATTCAACCTCCTCCTGTACTTATGAGTTTACCCTCCTTCAACAGAATCCACCTTTCCAAAAATAGTTCCCTGACACTTATGGGAGCATCTCTGGGAATTAAGATCCCACTGAAGGGTTGTGGCTCCCTCCATCCACATCCTGAGGTGCTGGAATTCAGCCTTCCCTACCCAGGCCATGGGTGAACAGAGGGAATAACTCCTCAGTCTCCTCCCAGCACTGTTTTGAACCCCAATCCTAAAAAATCAAGGAATGGGATGTGCCTGGCTGCCGTCTGCACTCTCAAGATCCCTGAAATGCCCTGAAATTCCTGCTCCTGTCAGCTCAGCACTAGAGGGGCCATTCCACGTGCATCCAATCTGACAGGACATCCCCACCACGGCTGCCTCTCGAGGAACTGGATTATCCAGCAAATCCTGCTGCCTCCAGCACCCCGTGCTATTTCCCAGGATGAAGATACCTCCGAGTGCAATGTGTCTGCCTGATCTCAGATTTTCTCATCCCAACACGGCAGCAGCCAGAATTTTTCACTGCAGAGGATCAAGTCGGGGCAAGTGGCTGGAAGGCCACAAATCTCTGCTCACACCTTCAGCCCAGATATTCTGGAATGGAAGTGGGTCAACTCCAAAACCCAGGCTTTGGTTTTCCCAGATCTGCCCTCAAATGTGTTGTTTCCCATTTTCCCCAGTGGTTAAATCATCACCTCGGCCTGGAAGCAGATCTTCAGTGGGCTGAGAGTTTCTCCCATATCCCCAGGGCCTATTTCCATGGGAATTATTTCCAATGGAAATAATCCACCTGCTGCTGGATTATTTGGAACAGAGGCACTTTTGGATTTTGAAGGACAAGCTTGTTGTTCCTGAGGTTCCCACCACAGTGGTGGCCGTCACCTGCCGCCGATTTCCTGTTTGTGCCGGGGGTGGCTCTGCTGGAACCCGCGTGGGGGTGAGGAAATGCTGCCTCTGAGCTGAGCTGTCGTGTCAGATCATTGTCACAGGGATTTGCGGTGTCTGTGCTGAGGTTGGACAGAGATGTCACACACAGAGGTGTGACAGTGGCTCTCCTGCAGGCCCTGATCCCCCTGAGGCCACTCCGAGTGTTACTCTCCGTGTCCAGCATCTTTCCCTTCCCACCCCACTGAGTTTTGGGGCATTTTCCATCTGTGTGGCCACCTTGCTCTGGTGTCCTGTGGCTAAAACGAGCTTAGCAAGGCAGGAGGGGGGATTTTAAGGCTGGGGGTCTTTAAAACACCCCCAGAGCTACGGCGGTGAGACAGGAACAGAAGTTAGACTGAGCCTTGCCAGGAGCCTGGCTGGGATTAGCCCTGATCTGCCAGAGACGTTCTGTGTTTTTGGAGTGTTTCCCCTTCCTTGGGGAATGTTTCAGCACCCTGGACAGGGAGAGGACGGGATTTCCCTCTGCAGGCAGGTATTGCACCTCATGATCAGCCTTGATATCCCGAGGAATTCCTCATTTTGAAGGAGAGGAATTCCTCATTGTGAAGGAGAGGAATTCCTCATTGTGAAGGAGAGGAATTCCTCGTTTTGAAGGAAGCACTGAAAGGAACAGTTTCAATTTCCCACTGCACAGTTTGATTCCGGGCTGCCAACACCTCCTTGGGAGGATCCAACCTTTCCATGCACTCACTGAGGTGGGAAAAGCCCTTTAAACTCGAGTCCAAGCATTCCCCAGCACTTCCAGGACATGTCCCCGAGTGCCACATCTGCACATCTACATTTCCTATACAGATCCAGAGTCATCCTGCAGAAATCTCACTCCATCTGTCTTTAATTGGGATCAGGTCTTTTGGTGGCATTTGGGTTATGCTTTAAAAAAAAAAAATCCCTCCTTTTTCCACAACTTACCATGGATATTCATTGCTTTTAAAAAAATCCCTCCTTGTTCCACAAATTACCATGGATATTCATTATAATCCCTGGAATGAGCACCACCACTTCCCACTTGGCCAAGGCATTCCTTCTTCCTCTTGCTGGTGTGAGGCAAGGCCACTTTCAGCCTCAAAATCCTTGGAAAAGGTGAAGGCCTGTCCTGTGCAGTGCTTTGATATCCCAGGATAATAAAAGGGGAAAAACCTCTGGGAAAGAGCAGCATTTTTTGGAGTCTGTCCATGGAGAGGTGGCGCACGTCATATTTTAGATCCTCCAGCTGATGATTCCATAAAAATCTCTTCTGGCTGTGGCTAAATGGCTGCTCTGGAGCCATAAACTTGAGTACATGTGAGTAAATACAGTATTGACTCATTCCAGGGGCTGCTTCCATGGGGAAAATCAACTCCAAAATGGAATTCTTGAAAGGTAAAGATTTATAGAATCTCTTATCCCTCCACGAGTCTCACTGACTGTTTCTGTGATAATTTTTATGTAGGGCAGCACTGGAAACCAATAAAAGTCACC
The DNA here is from genome assembly GCA_013397015.1 of Myiagra hebetior. Taxonomy (NCBI): domain Eukaryota; kingdom Metazoa; phylum Chordata; class Aves; order Passeriformes; family Monarchidae; genus Myiagra; species Myiagra hebetior. The sequence continues at coordinate 159,816 of VWZQ01004511.1, forward strand.
AAAGAGCCATTTCAGCCCAAAAACCATCCCAAATTCCAGCTGTAGATTCTCTGGGACCCCGGATGAGCTGGAAAGAATCAAAAGACACCTCATAAACTCCTCGCTTGGGGTTTCTCTAACAGCATCCAGATTTAGGAATGTCCATCCAACACATCCACACTCATCACTGCTGCACCCATTCCGCTTTTCCAGCCACGGAAAAGCTGGAAAACCTCCCTCAAATCTTGATCACGGACATTAATTGGCTCTTTTTGGTTTCCTTTTGGTTTGCAGGCTGGGAGAACTTCCCTGTGCTGCCAGGGGAGGTGTGGGAGCAGATCCCTGAGGTTGTAGCCACTGTGAGAGGCTGATTGTGAGAAGGAATTTATTTATTTCCCGTATTCCATGTATTTCCTGGAGCGGGCAGAAGCTCCAGAGCTGAGCAGCAGCATCGTCCCTGCAGAGCTCGAGTCAAGCACAAGATGCTCCTTCCGAGGAGCACTTGAACTTTAAAAAGCTCTGGAAGACTTTGGGAATATCCTTAAGGAGCAAGGACATCACCTCTGCTCCCACTTCTTGTGCAGGAAGGGGAGGATGTTATAGGGGATCTCAACAACTCGAGTGAGTCTCAGCTCCAAATAATTCAATTTTAATTGTAACCATTGAAAATTTAAATAATTCTTTGCATTTTAAATAATTTAATAATTGAATTTTAATAATTCCATTTTAATGATTCCCAACCTGATTCCGTGCCGACCGAGAATTCCAAGCTTCACCTTCACCTCATTTTAACTCGAAACCACCACAAGCATTTCTGTTGTTTTTCATTATAAAACAGAGTCTGAATAACCTCAAACCACCACTAACAGGGGGGAAAATTTGTAGATTTAAAGTGTAGAGCGGTTCTGGCATCAAAACAGATGGGACAAAATTGCCTGTAAATATAACGAGGCTGGGAATTAAATGAACATTCCCAATTAAAGCAGTGAAAAGCTGGAACAGCTTCAGTGGGAAGAGAATTGGAATCTTGAACTACAGAGCTCGAGATGTTTCTGGAAGGGATTTTGTGGCATGGTTGCTTTGGCAGAGATGCTGGAGCCAGTGATCCAGAAGGGAAGACGTTCCCATGGCTTCCCTCTGAATCCCAAATCCCAGGATCACAAAATCCATGGGACCAAAAGCCAAGGCTGCCCTTCAGCCCTATAGGCTGCCTGTGGGTAAAGATCCGGTGTAAACGGAATTTATTGTTTTTATTTAACCAAAAGCGGCCTCTGACGTCCCTCTCTGCATTCCCACTGCCTCCAGGGGGTTATAAATCCATGGCATCTCCTTTTCCCCTCTCCATATCCATGGATTCCTGGTCTAAATGTGACCTTTAAGTTACAACCCTCCACAGCCAAGGGAATCAGCGCTCTGCCAGTATCCAAAGGCTCTAGGGACGTTTCCATGCTTCCTGAGGGATTTGTGAGGCACAATTTTCATGGGAAGTGCAGGAATCCTGGAGCAGACAGCAGAATTTTGGATCCACAAGCAATTTAGAAGAAAAATATGGGTTTTTTAAAATAGTCTATGAAGGGGAATCCTCCTCTCAGAAGTTTCTTCCCTGGAATTTTTCACTTCCAAATGTCTTTAGGGAGAGCTGAAAAAATTATCCGAACATTCCATGAAAATCACAGAAGGTCCCAGCGGGCGCCTCCTCAAATTAATTGTACTTCTGCAATATCCTGATTTCTCACCAAGGGAGGAAAAGCACAAACCGCAGGACTCGAAGGGCTGGGAAAAATATCCCCCACAATTTCATTTTCAGCGGGGTTTGGGATGCAAATCCCAGCAAATCCCTCCCAACCTCCTGAGATCCTTGAAGGAAAGGGCACCAAAAACAATGGGCTAGAATATTACAAATATCCTGAAACATTTCTGTTCCCTCTTTCCTGAGCATCCAAAGCTTCTGGAAACCAATTCCCAGCTCCAGAAAAGCTGAAGCCATAGAAGGAAGAGGAGCTGAGATAAACCACCTGGATTAGGTGGGGAATGAGGATATTGCAGGAGAAAAATAGGAGACAGAAAGACAAATAAATGGGGAAAAACAGCAGGGAGAATGGGAAAGGGCATTGGATAAAACCAGAGAATGGAGAAAGGCTTTGAAATGACTTGAAAGTAAAAACAGGAGGTTTAGAAGTCTGCTGGAAGGGGTGAGAGCAGAACTCTCAAATTCCCACTGGGAAGCAGCAAAGGCATCCCGAGAAGTGGATCAGGGAGGAGAAGGAAACACCAGAGCAGCGAGCGGGGACTGAAGCACAAAGGAGAGGAGGAAACGTGGGAGGAGACCAGACCCGGGTCATGATCCATGGGAAAGCAGGAGAGGGCATCTGAGGGCAAAAATAGAAATTATTTAATAAGGAAGGAGAAGATTGTTTGGGAAGCAACATTTGGCCAAGTTCAGCTCCCTCTTCCGAGGCATCTCCAGACAGTGAGAGGTGGAATTAGGAAAAGGCAAGGAAAGAAGTGTTTGGCACATGGGAGGGGATGAGAAATTCCCTCCAGGCCAGGGACAGAGAGAAAATAGTGGAATTTGGACATTATTTCGTCCTTTTCTTTCATATTAAATATTTAAAACCTTAAATCCAGCAGATTTGGCAGGAATTTTGCAATCCAGTCATCAAGGTCTGGATTTTGCTCACCTGGACAGGTGTGAAAATCACACTGATAACGACTTGTGAGATTAGGTGGTAAATGCCCATCAGCATTCAAAGGATTAAAAAGTCGTTCTCAGGTTACACTTCCATCTTTTACGACTTTTCCAGTGGGAAAAGTTGGGTTTTCCTCTGTTCAGGAATGAGGGAGCCAAGCAGGCACTGCTCCAAAGCTTCCAAAAACACCGTGGGGGCCTTTTTGGTGAGCTGATAATCTCAAAACCGATTTTTTTTTTTGTCATCTCTGACATCAAATGAAACCTGCAGAAGCCACTAGACAATATTTAGGAACAGAGCCTGGAAATGGAATTAGGGCTGTCTCCAGGAGTTATTTCCACGTGGCTTTCCCATAGATCCTGATGGAATTTAATGTCACCTCGAAGAGCAGCCAGCACCTGGATTTTGTTCTTATTTACAGCCCATTATCCCAAGTACAATGCAGGGAATGGCTGCATGCAGGAGACGAGGATTTAACAGCAGGCAGGGAATAAAATGGGATAAAAGTGGCAGCTCCCACTCCCTCCCTGCTCCGGAGCGTGCCGAGGAATGGGACACACGAGGGGCAGAAATATGGAATTTCATTAGCCAGGAGGGGAGAGCTTTGAACTCTGCAAGCAATAAAGGGAGAGGTGTGAGGGCATAAAGAACCCGGCTTAATCCCCCCTCATCAAACACCCCGCTCCAATTAGCAGCAGTGCCAGGTCAGGATGAAATTCCAGGTCAGAATGAGGGAGATTTGCTTTGTGCACAGTGTGGCTGCTCCTGGTATCACCAGGTTTTAACCAGGTTTTTAACATTTATCCCTTCTGGTTTTAGATATAATTTGGTTTCTTTGACCCTTTCCCTGTTGCATCCTGAGATCTGATCCTTTTCCAGCCCATATCCCTGATGGAGAGTCCATATCATGGAATTCCAGAATGGATTGGGTGGGAAAGGATCTTAAATCCCATCCCATTCCACCCCTGCCATGAGCAGGGACATTTCCACTCCTCCAGGGTGCTCCAGCCTGGCCTTGGACACTGCCAGGGATCCAGGGGCAGCTCCAGCTTCTCTGGGAATTCCATTCCCAGCCCCTCCCCACCCTCCCAGCCAGGAATTCCCAATATCCCATCCATCCCTGATTTCTTTGGCTCCATGGGGCTGCTCCAGGCATGGAAATGGGCACAAGGGCTCCAGCTGGAACTCAGATATTCCAAGGAAAATGTGATCCTGGGCATGGTCTGAGTTTCTGGGAAACTGAAGATTCCTGTCCTCCCTTCCCACTGGAATAACACAGAGCCGTTCTCATGGAATCCCAGACTGGTTTGGGTTGGAAGGGACATTAAATCCCATCCCATTCCACCCCTCCACGAGCAGGGACATTTTCCACTATCCCAGGTTGCTCCAAGCCCCGTCCAGCCTGGCCTTGGACAATTCCAGGGCTGAGGCATCACTTTTAACATGGAATTCAATGTTTTCCCACCCCATCTGGCTGAAGGGCCAAAACTTCACAGAGTTTCCATTGGTTTTTTCCAAGCCAGGAAAAAACAACCTTTAAGGTGATTATTATTCCATATTTTATTCCCAGCTCAAGGAATTCCAACCAACATTTAAGCCCCTGCACTTCAGTTCAGCCAGGAAAATTCCTTAAAATCCCCTTTTTTTATGAACAATGAACAGCTTTCCTCTCACATCTATCCTCATTTCACCACCACGCACCCAGGAGCCAAATTCCATCTGTTTTCTGCAGCTCCCACCAGGAATTCCAAGTTCTGGGCTCCGTTCCTGCCCACCAGGAGTGTTAATCCATCACCTTTTGCTCAGAGCTCCCCCAAATCCAGCAGGAAAACTCCAGGTATCCGCAGGCAGCATTCCTGCTGCTGTATCCATGCCATGCATCATCAGGATGGAATTTGGGAAGGATGCAGGTGAATCCCAGGCCTGGTTTAGCTTTTTTTTTTGATTATTCCTCATTTTTATTCCCCTGATTAATCCCTCTCAGTGTCTGTGGCACTGCCCTGGGCTGTTTTCCTTGGAAACACCAGCGCTGGGAAGGAGGGAACACCATCCCACAGCTTCTCCCACTGGGCTGGGAATGGGAAATGTGGGATTACAGGGGGATCCTGAATGTTAAATCTGATTTTTGGCTCAGATCTAAGGGCAGGTGACAGGGACACAAATATTCCTGACTTCTGAGCACCCCAAAAATCCCCCAAGCTCTGGGGGGTATCCAATGGGGCTCACTGGAGCAGCAGGAAAAGCCATCCTGGGGAAAAGATGGAGCAGGACAGAGGGACTTTCATCATCAGGGTTGTTATTCCAACCAATCCCACCAAATTTCCACGGCCAAGCTGGAAATCTCCTGGCCAAGAGATTCCCAAGGCCTCAGGAACATCTCATAATCCCAGGAATGGGGAAATCAAACAACCTGGCCAGCCCTGGGGTGCTCCCTGGGAGCTCCTCTGGGATCCAGGCACAGCTGATGGGCACAATCAGCTTCAAAGAATCCCAAAATTCAGGCAAAAATCCCAGAAAAGGCAAAAATACGGGATGTGCTGTAAATAAATCTGTCCAAAAGTGATTTTAATTCAGGTTTAAAAGGACAGCATCAAAACTGCACCGCAGGCAAAGCTGAGCACCCTCCCAGCCCCAATCCCAAAATTTTTTCCAGCTCTCCCAGCACCAAAACTGTTCCCATTTTCATCCCCCAGAGGAATCAACCAGAAAATAAATCAATCCCTGACCAAACCTCTGAGGATTGTTGGAACCCAAGGCACACCTCNATGTGCGGCCGGAGCTGAGAGCTGGCAGAGAGAAGGAGAAATCAACAACCTGAAACAACATCTGCAGCCGTTTCTCATCTGCTGGGGCTCGAGGTAAAACTTCCCAGAGGTGAAGATAAAGAACCTGGATTTGTGCAGAGTGCCCAGCTCCCACAAGGATCAATTCTCTACTCGGACCTCCCCACCAGGAATCAAGGAAGCTGCAGGGATTTTCCTCACTTTCAGTTGGATCCCAGTGTCCCATCCTGCCCGGGGATGCAACCGGAGCTGTGGAATTCTCCCAGCATTCCAGCTGAACACACAACACTTCATTTGACTCTTATTGAAGTGAAATTAGAGGGAAACAATTCATTTGAAAGACTCAGATTGCTCAAATAATATTTCTGTTGAAGTTTGTGCCAAGCTCAGCCTCGTTAATTACTTCATTGGTCATTAATATTAGAGCTTCTAATCATAATCACAGATTAATGAGTGTGGATCCCATTATGAGCCTGCCAAATCCAAGCTTGGGTTTGGAATTCTGAGCTGGAGTCAGTTTTAAGCTTTGATTTTCATGATAGGCTGGGTTTTATTTGTTCGGTGACTTCACGCATGGGGAGAGGAGAGGGAATTCTGCCTCTACCACAGACTAGATTTCCTAATGAATTCCCTAACGAATCCCTCATTGTCACACAGGATCTGCTGGCACTTCCAACCACAACATCCACGGCTTGGTAATGAACTTCCTTCTCCAACGGAAAAGAGGGAAAATATCCATTTTTACAGCTGGCTGGGGCAAAAATCAGAGCTCATCCCTATAAAAAACGAGCGAGGAATCCTCTCAGATTCCTATGAGAATTTTTTTTCCAAGCCAGGCAAAACCAACCTTTAAGGTCATTACTATCCTAGATTTTATTCCCTGCTCAAGGAGTCACAAACAACATTTTAGCCCCTGTACTTCAGGTGGCCTCAATTCTGCCCCAATCCCAGTGGCTCCAGATCCTTCAGGAATTACGAATCCATAAGGAACCAGACAATAATTCCCCCCACAGCAGAGCAGCTCTGGAGGGGGAGCCTAAAGAGCCAATGAACCGAGCAGGACACGTTTGTTCCTCCAGCCCCAGTCGTTACATCCCGTTTTTTATTAATGGGAAGCCCTTTGGCTGGGAATGCAGGAGCTCAGCCATCAGCAGCACCGTCCTGCTCTCGGAGCAGCCCCAAATTTACAATTTAACAGTGCACAGCAGGCAGTGGGAGCAGAGAGCCACAATTTATTGCCCACTCTGCTTCTCCCAAAGCTCAGCTCTTCCTGGGCAGCCCCAGCTCAGCCCAGGATTGACAGATCCAAAATAATCAATCAATGCCAGGGCACAGAGAGACCCAGGCAACTCCACACCTCATTCCCTTCCACCCCAGGAGCTGCGTTTTGCTTCCCTTCGAGGCTTGAACCCCAAGTTTTCACAGAATTTCAGGCTGATTTCCAAGTTAAATCCCATCTCATCCCGTGAGCAGGGACTCCTTCCCCAGCTTGCTCAGAGCTCCATCCAACCTCACTACAAAGAAAAAATCCCAAATTTCCGCCTTAAAAATGAGAAATTCAGAGATGGGGCCCTGATTCTTTTGGATTGACAGATTTCAAACACACACTCGGCCACCAGACATGTGACAAATGGATCAGTGACAGGAGACCAAGCATAAATCCAATATTTCTCACTGATAAATTGTTGCTCTTCCATTTCTGTCAAGTCTTCGTTTTTTCATTTTAATTCCCTGTGACAAAGCAGCCAGATTCCAACGTCCCCTTCCCACAAAGCCAAACCTCTGCTCTCTGCACAGCC